>CM053771.1:129551038-129566449 GCA_028658325.1 Potorous gilbertii | reverse complement strand
TTTGGCGGCAGGCTTGACTGCTCTTCAATGGGGGCTTATCTGCTGGTTCTCAGGTGGGGGCAGGGCTGCCTCTCAGGCTCAGTTCCCTCAGGGGGTTTATACAGAGATCCTTTGTAGTGGAGCTGGGGTGGAGCTCCAGCTTGCCCTGGGAGTCTCTGGCTGAGCTGCCTCAGCCCCTGCCACGGTGGCCGCTTCCCAGGGGATCAGAGTGTGGGTGGAGAGACCTTCGCGGCTGCCCGGAGATACAGGTCCCTGACGCCTGCTGGGCTCTGCTCGCTCCTCTCAGTGCCGAGGGGCCAGGGCGGAGGAGGGGAGCGCTCGGCAGGACAGGACTCCGCTCCCGTCTGGGGTACTTTGAGGTCGGTTTTTCAGGGCTCTCTGCAGCGGAAATCTCCTTCACTGTGTTGCTTCGCGGCTTCCACTGTTCCAGAATTTGTCAGGAGTTCTTTTTACAGGAAGTCTATGGGCTGTGGGTTTGGACCTAGCATAGGTGAGTCTTTCTACTCCGCCATCTTTGAGGCTAGACTTTCTAACTACTATATCCTCCTCCTCTTCCTTCTCATGTTCCTCCTGCTTCTCTTCCTCCTCCTTCTGTTCCCTTTCTTCCTCTTTTTCTTTCTTATCACAACAATCACAGCAAATGATATTTACATAATGATTTAAAGTTTGCAAAGCATAGACACTTTAGAAGAGCACAACCATTATTCAATTGTATTTATAATACATAATTTCTGTCAGTTGTAGAATGAGAAGTGAGATTTCACACTATCTGATTTTTGAAGTCTAGATCACTTGCTTATATTATATTCTTTATATAATTATTGGTGTCATAAGCAGAATTCCTGAATAATATTCTGTATTTCTTGATGGCTTTAGTAATTTGCTCATAAACTCCCTTTCTACCTCATTACCTATTAATATTTTTGTCAAATGAAAAAAATCTATATTTATGATAGATGTAGAGCTGTGATTTCCTCAACTCCATTACTTTTTTCTCTGTCCTATGTTTATCATACAAAACAATCAATTAACAAGCATTTACTGAAGTCATTTAAGTGTCAGGCATTGGTGATACAAGTCCTCTTATTTAAATCCCTCATGTCTATTGAGCATATCCTTGATTTTCATCATACTTTCAAATATCTTAGCATTTTGGAATTTTACCACTCCATCAAAGGGATCTTGACTTCACTTTCCCTGCTGTTCTGTCTGGACTTGACGATCAGCATTTTCAATCTTCATCTTTCAAACAAGCTAGAATCTTTTATTTCACCATCCTGGTAAATCCAAAACTAGGGTTAATTCCACTATGATCTTTTCCTATTACTGAGTAAGAAACATTACCATGTTGATTGTTCATACTAAATGGAAGCTATTTTGGCTGTGCCATAAATGCTGTTCAGTAAAGTTATAATTAATTTTTGTCTTCATCACAGCAAATTTTCCAAATATTTTCAATATTATACTAGAATATTACTTGGGAGAGACAAAAAATCTATTTATTTTAATGTATTTTTGAAAAACAGTGGTTCACCATGTCTGGATTTTCATTTGGCTTTTGCTTAAACACTTCTAGTAAGGGAAATCCTAAAACTTCTTAAGAGTGTTCATGCTAACATGTGCATCATTAATTGCTAATATCATTTTCCCCCTTACGTCAACTCAAATTGACTACTTTGTAAGGTTCACTTATTTCTCCTTGTGGGCAGGAAGAATGTGTTCAATCTATTCTGACTTCTAAAATGGACAATTGTTTCCTTGTCCCTTGAACCTCCAAAAAGATGAAAAATGCTTACGTTACAGAAAGAATTGAGGCCACTCAATTTCAGTCATTTCCCCTATTATAAAATAAATTTAACTTCTTGTGTCAATAATCATATTCTCTCAATTTAATATGCTTGTCAAAGGGAAACTATGCCTACTCTTTTCTAAGGGAGCTGGTAGTGCAGTCAAGAGATTTCTGGGACTGGAGACAAGATTTTACTTAGAAGTTATGTGACATTGTACAACTCAACCTTTGTTTACTTCAGTTTCTTCAATTTTAAATTGGTGGTAATAATAAAAACTAAAACAGCTTTACTTTAAAAACTGGTGGAGTGATATCATAGGTAAATTAGAAGAGCATAGAATATAATACCTTTCAGATTTAGAGTTAGGATAATTTGTGAATAACCAAGGTATGAAGAGCATTGTGAGATGTAAAATAGATACCCTAGATGAAATTAAGTGAACAAATAAAGGTTTTGTACAAATAAAATCAATGTAGTGATGATTACAAAGTAAGAAGAAAACTTGGGGAAATAGTTTACAGTTTTTACAATAAAAGTCTCATAAAATATATGGAGAACTTGGTAAAATTTATAAAAATATTACTCATTCACCAATTGATACAATTGTCAAAGGATAAATACAGGGAGTTTTGATGAAAAAAAATCAAGGCTACATAAAATTAGAGGAAAAGATGCAGAGCCAAGATGGCAGAATAGAAAGATACATGTACTCTAGCGCTTCCGCCACAGCCCATAATATACCAGTAAATATGACTCTCAACAAATTCTAGAGCAGCAGAAGTCACAAAAAAAAGCAGAGTGAAAGAGGTTTCTAATCAAAGGTAAACTGGAAGGTCAACAGGAGAAGTCTACCTCACAGGACACTAAGCAAAGCAGAGCTTAGCTCTGGCCACATGGCACTGGGAAGAACAGGATCTGAACAGAACTCCGGGTCAGAGTTCCTAACAGGGAGGGTCCCAGATCACTCAACTCACAAGCAACAAAGAAAGATCCAAAGGTCAGTGTGGGAGGAGATTCCAGCTGGATGAGAGGGGAATCGAATTCCTCTAGCAATAGCCCCAGGCGGCGAGAGTACCAGTACCATCAGGCCGCAGATGGCTATGGTGGCTTGAAATTAGCCTGGGTATGTTGTACCAGGCAGCTCAGCTTAAAGCCTCTGACAGTAGGGAGCAGCTGATCTAAACCTCAGCCCTCAGTGATGGCCCTGTCCCCACACAAAGTACCTTGGAGAATCAAGCCCCTAAGCTGAATATCAGCCTTGAACATGGTACTGGGGAAAGGAGGGCCAAAAGCACTGTTCTCTTGATAAAGGATTCAGAAGTCAAGTAATTGGCAGGGAAAATGCCCAAAAAAGGGGAAAAATAAGACCATAGAAGGTTACTTTCTTTGTGACCATGTGTCTCCTCCCATCCTTTCAGATGAGGAAGAACAAGGCACACTGTCAGAGGAAGTAAAGGCCCCTACCTCCAGTGCCTCCAAAGGTAATGTAAAATGGACTTAGGCAATAGAAGAGCTTTAAAAATGAGTCAGTAGCTTGCTAAAGGAGAATCAAAAAAATGCTAAGGAAAATAACACCTTTAAAAAGAGGTTAACTCAATTAAAAAAGAGGTCCAAAAAGCCAATAAGGAGAAAAGCAGAATTAGCCAAATGGAGGAGAAGGTTCAAAAGCTCACTGAACAAAATAATTCTTTAAAAGAGGGAATCAATCTCAGGGAAGCTAATAAGTATGAGGTAAAACTAATTAAAAAACAAAACCAAAACTTTGAAAAAGTAGAAGATAACGTGAAACATCTCATTGGAAAAACCTGGAAAATAGATCCAGGAGAGAAATTTGAAAATTATGGGACTACCTGAAAGTCATGATCAAGAAAAGAGCCTAGACATTATCTTTCATGAAATTATCAAGGAAAACTCTCTTGATATTCTAGAACCAAAGGGCAAAATCAATATTGAAAGAATTCACCAATCTCCTCCTGAAAGAGACCCAAAAAGAGAAACTCCTAGGAATACTGTGCCCAAATTTCAGAGTTCCCAGGTCAAGGGGAAAACACTACAAGCAGCTGAAAAGAAACAATTCGAATATTGTGGAAATATAATCAGGATAACACAGGACCTGGAAGCTTCAACATAAAGAGATTGAAAGGCTTAGAATAGGATACTCTAGAAGTCAAAGGAATTGGGATTAAAACAAAGAATCACCTACTCAGCAAAACTGAGTAATACTTCAGGGGAATAAATGGTTATTCAATGATATAGAGGACTTTCATGTATTCATGATGGAAAGAACAAAACTGAAGAGAAAATTTGTCTTTCAAACACAAGAATAAAGAGAAACATGAAAAGTTCATCAGGAAAGAGAAATCATAAAAGACTTTTTAAAGCTGATCTATTTACATTATTATATGCAAAGATATTTGTAACTCGAGACTTTTCTCAGAATTTGGATAGGTGGAGTGATTGTACACACACACACACACACACACACACACACACATACATACATAGACAGAGAATGCAGGTTGAGTTGAATCAGAAGACATGATAACTATAAAAACAATAAAATAAAAATTAAAAGGTGAGGGAGGAAAATACTTGGAGGAGAAAGGGAGAAATAGAACGTGGTGGGCTATAACTCATAAAAGAGATAAGAAAAATCTTGTTCAGTGGAGGAGAAAAGGGAGAAGAGGAGAGGGAAAAGTGAAACTACTCTTTCCACATATGACTTAAGGAGGGAATAACATACTTATTCAATTTGATATGAAATTCTATCTTACATCACAGGAAAGTAGGGAAGGAGGTGACAAGTGGGTTGAGGGGAATGATAGAACTAGAAATAAACTTTTGCGAAGGGACAAGTTCAAATGAGGGAATAAACAAAAGGCTAGATAGGGTAGGAGAGAAGACAATATAGTTAGTATTACACAACACTATTATTATGGAATTCTTTTGCAAAAGGACACATAATTAGTCTGTATTGAATTGATTGCCTTCTCATTGCAAATAGGTAGGGAGGGAGGGAGAGAAGTTAGAATTCAAAGCATTAGAAGGAATGCTGAGAATTATTATTGGATATAACCAGCAAATAAGAAACACATGTGATCTGGTACAGAAATTTATTTTGCCCTACAAGAAAAGAGAGAAGATGGGGATAAGGGAAATTTGAGGTGTGATATAAGGGAGGGTACACTGAGGGAAGAGGTAAATACCTTGGTATTAGGAGGTGGAGGGAGAGGAGAGATTAGGAGAAAAATTGGACATGTTACAAAGTGATGTAAAAACAATTATTATTAAAACAATTGACTGAATTAATTACAGAGAGTAAATCAGAGACATCTTTAGTTTGGGGAAAGAATCTTAGTCTAAGTCTCCCAGAGGCAAGTAACTTTGAGTAAAATCTGACATTGATGGAAAAGTTAAAGTTTTAATGGCAAATTTGATTTTATCATTGTTATTTAAGCAGGAACTAGAACTGGCATAGAAAGGCATGTAAGCCACTTAAGATTTGCCTCAAAAGATGTTCCTTAGTCAACGTGAAATATACTCATATTTAAAACCTGGTTATTGGAACTTGCTATTTTAAGATGCTATGGGACTATTAAGTGACTGTTCTTCTGAGTCTAACTTCAGATGTGGATAACAACAAAGGCAGTCTGAGTCTCCAATCCTTGATTCCAGTAAGCCTGTGAGAGGCTGGTGTGAACTGCAAAAGATGATCACATGGGAAGGGTGGAAGAGCGACTGTTCAGCCTGGGCTGAGGTAGGATTCTCCTGACTCAGTTTCCCTACTAACACCTGCCATACTTTAAGCCTGACTGAATGCAAGTTGGCAATCTACTCCTGCCTGGAATTGACATGAAGTTGCAGAGATATTGTTTCCCTGAAATGCCCCTACTTTTAGTGGCAATTTCCTGTAGTCAAAAGGTTTGTAAACTTAATATGAGTTTTATTAAATTATAGACTGTTGGTAGGGGAACATCTGAGGGTAAGTCTAAAATTAAGCTATTAGTCTTAGGACCTTAGATCAACAACAATAAGTTAAGGTCCTTTAATTCTTAGTAATAGTGTGGAGACAATTAGGTGAAGGTCTTGTGAATTTATTATATTATTGTTATTATTATACATAGTTAATATTTTTGTCTCAGTTGGTTAATGTTAAAAAAATTATATGGTGTCTATACTGTAAATATTTCAAAAGAAGTATCATCTGACCAAAAGTTGCATTTGTTTTATGTGATACAAACTGTGTTAAAAATGAAAAAAAAATTATAGGAAAAAGAATCTTTGAAATTATAGTGAAATGCAAAGTAAAACAATTTTTAGATATTATCTCATACCTATCAGACTAGTTAAAATCATAGAAGGAGAAAATTACAAATGTTCTAGGGGTAAAATGAGAGGTTAATACATTGCTGTTGGAATTGTGAACTGATCCATTTATGTTGGAGAGCAATCTCTAATTATGCCCACAGAGTCACAAAACTGTTACCCTATAGTACCACTATTAGGTTTGTTTCCAAAGATGATCAGAGGAAAAGAAAAGGAATGTTCAAAATTATTTGTAAAGTCTCTCTTTGTTGTGGCAAAAAAATAGCAATTTAGGAGATGTTCATCAATTTGGGAATGGCTAAATATAGTATATGTTTGTGGTGAAAGACTATCTTGCTCTAAGAAATGATGAGGAGGTTGATTTCAGAAAAAAAATAAAATGATACATGGATAGACTTGCATGAAACAATAAAGTGCAAAAGGAGCAGAACCAAAAGACTGTTGTATCCAGTATATACATGTAGTTTGAAAATAGCGTTGAAAATCTAAGCTATTCTGAGTATTAGAAATATACAAATCAACTAGACAGGACTTGTGAAGAAATATATTCTCCAGCTTGAGGGAAAGAACTGATAAACAGAACTAAATATAGTAAGGTTTTACATATATACAAGTGTGTATGTGTGTATAGATACATATATGCATATATATATTCATGTGTATATGTGTGTATATATATATATATACATATATATATATATATATATATATATATATATATATATATATATATATATGTATGTGTGTGTGTGTGTGTATGAGCTTTGACTCATTTTCTTTCCCACAAGTGCATACCATGCTCATAGGGAGAGTGGTCACATTTTAAAATCTTATGATAATGAAGCACATATACAAAGAAAATATTTTGTCAATGCAATTCTGCAGTTACTGTAAGGCTTCAATGTCCTTTCCTTTATAGACATATGAAGTCTTAAGTTCTTTCTTTCTACAAATAAAATTAAAAAAATTCAGTCCCAGTTGTGCCATCTGGGTTATGATGAGCCTGTTCCTCACAGAAATTATCACAGATAATTTACAACTAATATTGCAGATTATTTACAAGAGATAACTTTAATCACACAAGAGGCAATTACCCATGTATCTTATTGTTTTTTCTTTTCCTTCTACTCACAGCTTGCAAAATTGTTAAAGATGGAAAGGTGTTCTTCTCCCCACCTTATAGATAGTTTGATGCAGATACTTCTACCTTATGAAATCATGTGAACTACTTCTGACTCTTTTTTTATCTACCTTTGATTAGAAAAATGGTTTTCATCAGTAAAAACAATTCTCTCAATCTTCAGATTTCTGTTCTCAGTAGTCTGCTGTACTTACTTTAACAAGCTTTCCTTTTTCTCATTATAGTAACTGTAGCACATGTTTCTTTTTTTAACTGGTATTCTTGCTGTTCTTCGTCTTCAAGCACCTATCTTGCTATTTGGAACAATCAGTAACAAAGCTTACAAATCCTGCTGAAGTTCAGTATTTATCTTCTCATTATTTGATCGGTTTTGCTGCAAAGAATTATCATTTTTTTCTTTTTTTTGATTTTACAAATATTTAAGCTTTGGTGAGATTAATATGATTTCACTGAGAGATTAAATGAGCCTTGAAATACTTCAATTATTTATTTATTTATACCAAAGGATGTGATCTCCCTACCAGTAATACATACACATACACACACACACATATTTCACGCATACATACATATTCTCTCCATCTACCCTAATATTGAGAAAGGTGTCATGAATTACAAATATCATATTTCCATGAAGGAGTGTAAACAGTTGAATTTTAATACGTCCCCTGTGGTTTCTCTTTCCTTTCTAACTTTTCAGGTTTCTCTTTGTTTTTGTATTTGAAAGTGAAATTTTCTATTCAGCTCTGATGTTTTCACCAAGAATGCTTGAAAGTCTTCTATTTCATTGAATGACCATTTTTCTCTTCAAATATTATACTCGCGTTTGCTGAGTAGTTGATTGTTGACTTTAAATCTACCTCTTTTGACCTCTAGAATATTATATTACAAGCCCTCCAATCCCATAGTGCAGAAACTCCTAAATTTTGTGTTATCCTGATTGTGTTTTTCACAATACTTGAAGTATTTCTTCCTGGCTGCTTGTAATATTTTCTCCTTGACCTGAGAAATGTGGAATTTAGCTACAATATTGCTAGAAGTTTTCCTTTGGAGATCTCTTTCAAGAGGTGATAGGTGGATTTTTTCCAATTCCATTTTACCCTCTTGTTCTAGAATATCAGGCAAGTTTTCCTTGATAATTTCTTGAAATATGATGTCTATGGTCTTTTGATCATCCTGGTTTCCATATCGTCCAATTGACTGTAGAAAACAAACCCTTAAAAATGCAACTGGACAAATGAGGCAAAAAAGTAAACTGTAAAAATTAATTTCTTAAAAAATAGAATTGGCCAAATGAAAAAGGAATCACAAAAGCTCACTGAAAAGGAGAACTCCTTAAAAAGTAAAATGGGCCATATGGAAAACGACATACAATAGCTAAATGGAGAAAGCAATTTTTTTTTAAAAATTAGAAGTGGCAGGTGAAATTTCGTGACTGTATAAGACATCAAGAATCAGTCAAACAAAATCAAAATAATGAAAAAACATAGATTGAGGAGAGGTAAATTAAGAAATATTTATCTACCTGAAATCTATGATCAAAAAAATGACCTGATCATCATCGTTCAAAAATCATCAAGGGAACCTGCTCTGAGGTCCTAAAAACAGAGGATAAAATAATCATGAGAAGAATCCATCAATCTCCTCCTGAAGGAGATCTCAAATTGAAAATGTCAAGAAATAGTTTAAATTCCAGAATTACTGGATCAAGGAGAAAATACTGCAAAGCAGCCAGAAAGAAGCAATTTAAATATCATAGAACCACAGTCAGTATTAGGAAGGACCTTGCAGGTTCTACATTAGAAGATGAAAGGGCTTGGAATATGATATCCTGGAAGGAAAAGGAGCTTGGATTTCAACCAATAATCAACTATCCAACAAAATTGAGCATAATCTTTCAAGGGAGAAGATTACATTCAATGAAATAGGGAACTTTCCAAGACTCTGTGTTAGGAGGATAGGGACCTATTATCCAATCTATGAGCAGCAGAGTGAATTGGGCTTAAGACTTGGTCATTGAGAAAGAAATATGGGGGTGGTCGATTCAAGATGGTGGAGTAGAAGCAGAGGTCAGCCTGAGCTCTCCTTTAAAACCCTCAAAATATCTGCAAAAATGACTCTAAACAAATTCTAGAGCAGCAGAAATCACAAAATAAAAGACTGAAGAAAATTTACAGCCCAAGACAATCTGAAAGTTCAACAGACAGGGTGTATCACACAGGGCTGGGACCACAACACAGTCCAACCTAGGCTACATGGGCTCAAATTGGGCTGAAGCAGGTCTTAGAGGACTGAATCACTGGGGGCTGTGACAGTTTCCAGAGTTCTCAACCCATATATGCTAATGATAGCTTTGAAGGTCAGTGGGAAGGGTCTTGCACCTGGATGAGAGAGGAGCGTGGTCTGACCCCAGTCCCCGTCTCAGTCCCAGGGTTAATTAAGTTCCAGCCACTGCCACATGGGGAGCTACTTCAGAAGCTCAGATGGTAGGGGAATTGAGTGGCTGATCTGGGTCACAGTTTTGGGTGATTGTCCTGGGATGAGGAGGAATATTTGCATGGCACGATTTGTAGTGACAAAGGAGAGGGAATCTTTCTCACAATTTCGAGGCAGAAAAGAGATTTTGTGATTGCTCACAGACCAGAGGACCGAGCACAGAAAAGTAAACACCTCTCCTTTGATCATACCACTTTGGAAGAACGGAAAATGTACTGTTTCCTAGAAATATTTTTGAAAACAGCTATACAAAATCCCTGAAGCTTGAGGCAGTATAGCATCCACTTAACAAAGAACGCAAAAGTCAAGTAATTGGCTAGGAAATGAGCAAATACAGTAAAAAATCAGACTACAGAATCTTATTTTCTTGGTGAAAAGATACTTGCTTAAATCCTTGATGTCAAGGAAGATCAAAACATAGAAGGAGAAGACAACAAAATCAAAGTTATGGCATTCAAAGCAGTCAAAAACTATGGATTGGTCTCAGGTATGGAAGTTCAAAAAGCATTTTGAAAAACAAATAAAAGAAGTAGAGGGAAAATTGGGAAGAGAAATGAGAGTGATGAAAGAAAATCTTGAAAAATGAGTCAACAGCTTACAAAAGGACAACCAAAAAAAATGCTGAAGAAAATAACATCTTTATAGTTAAACGAATTCAAATGGCAAAAGAGGTCCAAAAAGCATATGAGGAGAAAAATGTCCTTAAAAGCATAATGGGACAAATGGAAAAGGTGGTCAAAAAAACTCATTGAAAAAATAATTCCTTAAAAATTAGAATGGAGCAAATGGAAGCTAACGAATTTATGAGAAGTCAAAAAATTATATCTTCTCTTTTTGAAAGCTTGCAATCCTATTTCATTGAATGACAATTTTTCTCTTGTATTTTGATGAATTTTGCTTGGTGATTTCTGGTGGTAGTCCTAGATGCTTTGTCTTTGAAATATCATGTTCCATGACCTGTAGTTCTCAATTTTGTAGCTCTCCAATCCTGTGTGATCCTCATTGTGACTCCTGATATTTGATATTTTTCCTTTTTTTCTGGTCACTTATGTTATCCTTGATCTGATGGTTCTTAAATTTGGCTATAATGTTTCTTGGATCTTTTATTTTGGGATCTCTTCCCTGAGGTGATTGGTAGATTCTTTTAATGCCCATTTTGCCTTCTGCTTTCAGAAAATCAGGGCAGTTTGTCTTGATAATTCCTTGAAATATGTTATGGAGGTCCTTTCTTTGATTACGTCTTTAAGGAAGTTTAATAATTCTGATATTGTCTCTCCTGGATCTATTTTCCATGTCAGTTGATTTTCCCATGAGGCAATTTACATTTATTTCATTTTTTAATTCTTTTGAATTTTCTAATTGAATCTTGATATCTTCCATGGTCATTGGCTTGTCCAATTCTGACTTTTAACATTTTGTTTTCTTCAATTGGCTTTTGTACTTTCTCTTTCATTTGGCCAACTGTACTCTTTAAAGAGAGGTATTTCAGTGGATTTTTGTTTCTCTTTTTCCATTTGACTAGTTCTAGTTTTTAAATAATTTTCCAAGCTGCTATCTCTTTTTTCCTTAATGATCTTCCATTATTCTCTTTTCTTTTTCCATTTTTTCTTTTACCTCTCTTACATGATTTTAAGTTCCTTTTTGTGCTGTTCCATGATTTTTTTTCCTTTCTTGGTTTGAGACAATTTAGTACTTATATTTTTGCTTTTTGTTGTTGTTGTTCTTGTTTTGTCCATAGATATTTTGATATGTTGTCCTCTTCTGAGTTGTGTCTTGATCTTCCCTGTCACCATATTAACTTTTGCTGGTCAAATTCTTCATTGTTATTGTTGTTGTTTTTGCTCATCTTTTCTTTGCCTTTCTCTTCCCTTTTGAAATTGAGATTTGGTCCTAATGTGGAAGGAGCACTGTCTCTGGTTTCTGGTGCCAGTAACTGGAGGCCATGGCTTTTTATCTGGTGCTTCACTGATATTGGATTTTTATGTCTAGTGTTTTGCTCAAAGTTTGGGTAGATGGTGACTGGTGCTGCTGAAGATTGCAGGGTTCTGGCAACTTGCCTTTTACTGAAATGGGGTCCTAGTGGATGTGTCTGGCTGTACTTGGGTCAGTGGTACCTTTCTGCATTTCTCCAGGGCTACTCTCAACACCTGAAGGTCTGACTGCTGGAGGATGCCTGTTTATACAGCTATAGTAAAGCCCCTGACAGTTCTTGGAGCTGGAGTTTGCTGATTTCCCTGGCTATGATAAAGTATGTTGGTGTTTATCTGTTTCTCCACATTTGGATTCAGGTTTTCCTGCTGGTTGGCTCATGAAAATCAAAATCAAGATGAATTTAAAATTATTTGTATGATATTGAAAAATAGGGTAAAAATTAATTGAAAAAATTAAAATGATTATCCTCATTATATATTCAGTGATGGGATCATTGAAGGAATACATCTTGCTCTTCAGTATTTAACACTATAGAAATATGATTTTATTGGCACAATTAATAGATGCTATGATTTAGAATAAAGAAGATGTGTATTCAAATTCTACCTCAAATTCTTATTAGTTTTGTAACCTTGGGCAAACCACTAGACATCTCTGGACCTCAGTTTCCTAATTTGTAACATAATAATAGTAGAAATAATAAACATTTAAAAATAATAATTTAAAAGAAACATTTGAGTGCTAAATTCTCTAACATGTGCAAAGTTAGGGGAAAAAATATTCTCATATAATTGTATCGCTAAGAAGGGGATAAAGGTATGTCTTTTGGGGAATTAAGTAGGAAAATGTAAACATCTGAGCCTACAAATGATTAAAAAATGTTCTGGTCCTAGTCAGGTAGATATTGGACCTCTTTTATGATCAGAGTACAATTTTATATCAAGCAAAATTTAGAAGATGTATCAATAGACTTGCTTTTATATTTTAGTTCACAATAATTCTTTCAAAAGACAACAGAATTAAAGTAATTGAAACTTGGAAATACATCCTCTTGTTATTTAATTCAATCCATATAAGAAAAATACTCTCAAAAAATGAGTAGTCATCTATATTCTGCTTTATAACCTCTAAGTTTAGGAAATATATATTTTGAGTCTAATCATCCCAACTTTGGATGGTTACAATTATCAGGAATTTCGCCTAAACCCCAACTGCAATTATTTTTTTTCTCTTTGAATTTTCAACCAGATCTTCTCGTTCTGAATACTACAAAAAATAAAGAATTAATCCCTTCTTTATGTGACAACACTTTAATAAACTGAAGTAAGTTTTCTTTCTTCCTAAAGTCTTCTCTTTCTCAGGCTAAATATTCTCAGGTACTTGAATTCTCATACTGAATCCTCATACCCAAAGAACTTCACAGTCCAGAAATTTCATATTGCAGTTCTTTCAGGAACCAAACAAATAATTTCCCTGGACTCTGTGGCTTGAATTCATATAGATTTTCTATATACTCCTTCTTTCTAGTTTCTTATCTTGTATAACAACTCTATTTTCATTCTCTCATTTGCAGTGGTAGGAAATGTTCATCTTGAGAGAAGGAAAGTAAAAAAAATTCAGCCTTGCCTTCTCTCTTTTGACATATGTCATTGCCCCATCTACTATTACCAACACCCCTATCCTTTCTTTTGGGGCAGCTAAGTGGTGCAGTGGATAGATAATCATTGCAGGAGTCAGGAGGACCTGAGTTCAAATCTCACCTCAGATACTTGACACTCACTAGCTGTGTGACCTTGGGCAAGTCACTTAACCCCAATCACCTCATCCTAGATCATCTCCAGTCATCCTGATGAATATCTGGTTACTGGATTCAGATGGCTCTGGAGGAGAAGTGAGGCTGGTAACCTGCACAGCCCTCCCTCACTCAAAACAAAGTCAAGTGCAAGTCATGTCATTATATCTCTGATAGCATGGTCTTCTTCGGCAATGAGGGACTTACAGAATCCTTTCTTTTATCCTTCATTTTGATATTTACATAAACCATATCTGTCCTGTCTCCCCAAAGAAATCAATAGCTCAATATCCTTTTCATTGACTTTAACTTCCCCTCCTGCACTAGACATTTTTACAAGACTGTCATTATCATCTTTGCTCTATGTTATCTTACTTCCAATTTCTCTAATCTCCTTTATAAATCTAATATGGTTGGTGAGTTCACTCTACATCATATTAAGCTTTCTTTGAGAAATCTCACTTTTGCTCCTCAGTACAATTGTTTAAATCTGTGTCTTCAGAATTTCATTCTGTAGAATCTCCCATTCGTGTTAGTTAAATTTACTTCTAGCTGCTTCTTTATACCTGACATTCTATCTCTATTTCTTCTGACACCTTTGAAGACTGTTTTCCCCAAAATCAAAGGTGCATATAAGATTTTAACCAGGTACTAAGTTCTTTATTACAAATGCTTAGATGGAGAAATCACTTTCCCTTATGGCTCCTCTCATCTCTTCCCTAAAATTATTTCTCCATTTTTAGGCGGAATAAGATTCAAAATAGTTTCTTCTCATTAAAAGACAAGTTTTGTTTTTTATAGATTAGAAATATCATAAGGTAGGCAAGGTAATCATTGGATGCTATGATTTTGACAAAGAAAAAGCCAGAGGCAATGGTTGGATAATAGAGTTCTATTTTTTCTACAATGTACTTCAGGGCTCTCTGAATAGAAGTTTTGTTCCATTTTCCTGACTCCTCTATTTCTTCTTTCCACCCATATGGTCTGTAGTATATTCAAATAAAAAAAAAACATGCTTATCCCTCCCTTGGTCTTCACCAAATAGTCTCCATCATACCTCTTCACTTTTGCTCCAGTATTTACTCTCATAGGCTATCTTCTTTATAGACAAAGCAACCCATCTCCTAATTCTCCCTGTCAACTTTCGCCATTCTGCTTCTTTTGAATGATATAAACACATTCAGAACCATAACAAAATTCATACCATCAAATTTCAAAGATACTTCATTTAAAATTCTCATTTGTTTTAGGAGCTCCAGTTTCTCTTGATATTTGCCTAAATCTTGGGCATTTGTGGACAGACATGTGAAGTTATAAGCCATTGTCTTTCAAGTTTTGCATGCCTTGGCTTGAATATATTTTCTCCTCTGTAACTACTCTCTTAGTATCTGGTTTAAATACACAGCCAGTTGTTTACTTCTTCAATACTTTTCTGCATCCCGTGAAAATAAATAGGCCACCATTCTGGAGCATTTTCCTAATCTGTTGGGAGGGAATAATTTTTACTTTGCTATCTACATCATAAAGGGAAAGAAAAACATTTAGCAAATAGTAGAGTAGTTGAATAAGAAATTAAGATTTTTATATGTAAGTCCACTCAAATTTATATGAGAACTATATTGCAGGCCCTGTGGGAATATGTCCGCTATGTGAACCCCTGACTTGGCTCAAGTTACAGAACTGTTTGATAACTCCAGGAATTAGCCCCTCCTGGAACTGATTATGCTCGAAGGGACTGGGCTACTCTCCTCCTGCATAATCTTTTTCAAAATATTCCCTGAGAACATCTGTTCCCTTGAACCAAGCCATGAACCCTTCACATAGATATGTGACAAAGTAGTCTGCCTTCCATCCTAGATCACGTACTTGCTATACGTACAACATTCCATTTGGCTACACGCCGGACTGGCTGGCTGTGTGCCTTCTTTGTTTAA
>CM053771.1:129521618-129550538 GCA_028658325.1 Potorous gilbertii | reverse complement strand
CCATTCGGGACTCAGAGGCTGTTGAACCGGGATTCCCCAGCCGTGATGATTAGAGTTGGTGCTCCCCCGAATGGTGATGTTTTCTTTATCTTCCTCTACTATACTATTATACTCATTATTCTCTGTCTTTTTGGTATTATATTGTGTAATTAAAAACTTATTTTCACTTTTAACTGTTGTCCGAGAGTGTCATTTACAGGAGAGAATACGAACTATTTAAAAATCACAAAACAGCAGTATATAAATGTAAACAATTATTGTAATTCTATTCCCAGAGCATAACAATGCCTGGGACTTAGTAGGCACTACATGCTTGTTGATTGATTGCTAAGTATTATAGACTACATATTTTTTATTTCCATATTCTCTTCTCTTCCTGAGACTTAGAGCTTATTGAGATAGAAGAAAGCATACAGGAGAGAAAGGGAAGAAAGAGACTACAAAGAAAAATATACAATGGAAATTGTCAGCATCTGTAGGTGCACTGAAGGGGAAGAGTTAGTCCCTTTGGATCTGAAAAGCTTTTTTTTTTTTTTTTTTAGTTTTTTCTAACGAAAGTCCTGTTTAAAATACCAAACAAAAGCAGATGTTAAGTTAGTCAAATATCATTTCCCAAAATACAACTGGCATGATTCTTCTCCTAAAATAAACTGTTCAGAGTAAATAGAACCCTGAAATAGAAACTGTTGAGTCTGGTTAGATAAAATCCAAGCTAGCAATTCTCTTCTACATGTAAAATAACCAATATAAGGAAAGACCAGTTTTTCTGAGCTTATATCAACTAAACTAACTCCTTATTTGATTTGAGGGCAGTTTATAGTAAGTTAATTATCACAATCTGTTAGATTGATATGTTTTTATATTTCCACCAAATCCCCTTTAAGGTATGATTAACTGGCTTCTTACTTCCTCGTTTTGTTCTGCTTTTCCTTCTTGAATGACTCCGAGGATAAAGCAACAGGCCTAGACTCAAGAAGATGAGCTCAAATACAGCACTGGACATTAACAGTGTGATTCTGGGCAAGTCACTTAACCTTTTTTCCTCATCAGTAAAATGAGAAGGAGATGGAAATGGCAGACCACTTCAGTGTATTTTGCCAAGAAAACCCCAAATAGAATTATGAAGAGTAAGCCATGACTGAAAAGTGTGAACAACAAATATCTTCTAAACACTTTTCTGAAACAAATCACTTAACATCGTGGCCTTATGACCTAAGGTCAGAAACTAAAGTTTTACTGTCTGAAGATATAAACTGGTATGGAAAGGTAAATCAATGTACTCATTAATTAGTCACTTGATTGAAAAGGATTTATTAAATGTTTGCTAAGTAGTATGCACTGATTAATTTTAAAAAGTATACAAAGACGAAAAGGAAAGATACCTCACCATTAAATAACTTGCATTATATTTTGAAAAAAATAAGAAAAATCATACAAAATTCATACAAGGTAATTTTTATCTTTTTAATTTTATATATATATTACATGTAAAAACTATTGATTTCCTTTTTTAAAATTAATTTTATTTATTTTCAGTGTTCTACAGTCACTACCATATAACTTAGATTTTTTTCCCCTTCCTCCCCCATACATCCCACTTCACTCCCCGAGATGGCATATATATCTTTTACACATACATTGCTATTAAATATATTTTAACTATAGTCATGTTGTGTAGAAGAATTAAAATGAATGGGGAAATCATATAACAAACCAAAATATAATACACACATGCAAAAAATGATCTGCTACATTCTGCGATTGAATTCCACAGTTGTTTCTCTAGATGTGGAAAGCATTTTGCCTTAAAAGACCATTGAGAATTTTTTTAAGTCCTAGCATTGCAATGAAATTTCAAGTCTACCAGACAAAAACTCGCATACTGTGGTCATTGCTGTGCACAATGTTCTACTGGTTCTGCTCCTTTCACTAAGCATCAGATCATATAAATCTTTCCAGGACTCTCTGAATTATTCCTATTCTTCATTTCTTATAGTAGAAGAGTATTCCATTACATTCATATACCATAATTTATTCAACCATTCCCCGATTTATGGGCATCTCTTTATTTCTAGTTTTTGGCTGCTATAAATATTTTTGCTCATGTGGGACCCTTTCCCAGTTTTTATGATATCTTGGGGATACAGTCCTAGAAGAGATATTACTGGGTAAAAGAGTAAACATATTTTTATAGCCCTGTGCACGTAGTTCCAAATTGCTCTACAGAATGGCTGGATCAGCTTACAGCTCCACCAGCAATGAATTAGTATTCCAACTCTCCCACATCCTCTCCAACATTTATCATCTTCCTGTCCTGTCATGTTAGTCAATGTAATAGATGTGATGTGGTACCTCAGAGTTGTTTTGATTTATGTCTCTCTAATCAATAGTGATTTAAAGCATTTTTTCATATGATTATAGATATCTTTAATTTCTTTCTCTGCAAACTGCCTATTCATGTCCTTTGACCATTTATCAATTGGGAAATGACTTTAATTTTTGTACATTTGACTCAGTTCTCTATATACTCTAGAACTGAGGCCTTTATCACAAACACTAGTTGTAAAAATTTTTTCCCAGTTTTCTGCCTCCCTATGAATCCCATTGCATTGGGTTTGGTTCTGCAAAAAACTTTTCAGTTTAACGTTATAAAAATTATCCATCTTGCACTTCATAATGTTCTCTATCCCTTCTTTAGTCAAAAATTTTTTATTTCTCCATACATCTGATAAATACACTATTCCTTCCTCTACCACTTTGTCCATAGTATCAATCTTTATACCTAGATAGTGTACCCATTTGGACTTTATTCTTGTGTATAGTGACAGGCATTGGTCCATGTCTAGTTAACAGCACACTGTTATCCAATATTTCCAGGAATTTTGTTCAAACACTGAGTTCTTATCCCAGAAGCTGGTGTCATTGGGTTTGTCAGACACTAGATTGCTATATACATTGTATACTGGGTCTTGAGTACCTAGCATATTCCACTTGTCTACCCTTCTGCTGCTTAGTCAGTAACAACCGGTTTTGATAATTACTGCTTAATAATACAATTTGAGATCTGGTAGCGCTAGGCCACTTTCCCCAGCATTTCTTTTCATTAGCACCCTTGACATTTTGGACCTTTTGTTCTTCTAGATGAATTTTGATAGTATTTTTTCTAGTTCTAGGAATAATTATCTGATAATTTAATTTGTATGGCACTAAATACGTAAATTAATTTATGTAGAATTGCCATTTTTTTATTACTATATTGAATTTGCCTACCCAGGAGAATGTTTTTCCATTTACTTAATTCTCACTTTATTTGTGCAAAATGTGTCCTGTAATTGTATTCATATAATCCCTAGGTTTGTTTTGGCAAAGTCCCAAATATTTTACTGTGTCTATCCTAGCTTTAAATGTGATTTCTCTTTCTATCTCTTGTTTTTGGGCTTTGTTACAAATATATAGAAATGCAGAAAATTTGTGCGGGTTTATTTTGTAACCTGCAACTTTGCCAAAGTTGTTTATTATTTCAAGTAGTTTTTTACTTAACTCTCTTGGATTCTCTACGTATATCATCATATCATCTGCAATGAGTGATAACTTAGTTTATTTTTTGCCTATTCTAATTCTTTCAATTTCTTTATCTTGTTTAATTCTTACAGTTAACATTTCTAGTACCATATTGAATAACAGTGGTGATAATGGACATACTTGTTTCCTGCCTGATCTTATTGGAAATGTATCTAGCTAATCTCCATTGCATATAATGCTTGCTGAAAGTTTTAGGTAGATACTGCTTGTTATTTAATGGAACACTCCTTTTATTCCTATGTTCTCCAGTGCTTTTATTAAGAATGGGTGTTGTATTGCATCAAAAGTTTTTCCTGTATCTATTGAGATAATGCTGTGGTTTCTGTTAGTTTTGTTGTTGATCATACTTTTAAAATCATTAGCCAGTTTTTCTTCTATTTCCTTCTTCAACTATTCCAGGAGAGCTGTTTTTGCATGCAAACAGTTCATAGTCTCTTCTGAAGTTTCAGATGGGAGTAACTTCTCAATACTAACCTCTTTTGTATTTGTGTATTGGTCCTTGTCCCCATAGAAAAGTTTTATGGTCATTTCTTGCTTGTTTTGCTTCTTCTGCTCATGATGATGAGGTTTTGTGTGTTATAGCCTCATGTTCTTTCAGTTAAAACCTGGAAAACCTAGTGTTGAGGTCACTGCTGTGAGAAAGCTAAGGTGCCTTTTTTCTTTTAGTTTTCTGTTTCCCTGATTAGCCTTGAGACTAGCTTGTTAAGTGTGTGGGAGAGGTGGTCTGTTCATGGGAGATCTCCTCAGCTGAGCTAGAGCAAGGATAAGCTCAGTGCTCTGTCACCCAGCCTGCTCTATTGTCTTCCTTTTTTCCCTGGAGCACTGAGGCACACCTGGGTCTTAGTATAAGTTTCCTCCACCCCTGGGCCTCCTGTCCTTCTGATTCACCCCACTACAGTAAAAGGAATCCCCCTTAGCTAATTTCCTAGCCTCAGGTGCTATGAGACTGGTTGCCTCTTCTGCTGATTCCATTAATCCAGGATTTTCCTGGGGAAATATTTTATAGTTCTTTCGAGGCCAACAAGGAGAGTGAGAGAGAGCATTTACTGATCACTCTGCCACTTTGACTCCTGAAAGTTCAAGCAGGTGACTTACAGACATTTAATCTGTGGGCTGAAAGTCTCAGGAAGTGCTGTGACTGATACCAGATCCTCAGTGGCTGTCCCTCCCTTGGCTCTGCTGATGTCCTGTCCTGGGCTGCCACTACTCCATTCTGCTGCCATTCTGCCTCAAGCTACCCTGGGGGTTTCCTGTTCAGACACGCTGGACACACTGTGCTGTGTGCTATGGGTTTACCCCTATATAACAGATCCTTATCATCTACCTTCCAATCTATCCTGTTCTGTGAATCTGACACAGTCTGTCTCCTATTGGATTCTGCACCTCCAAAATTTGGTCAGATTCTCTTTTTGAAGTTCTGAAGGAGTTTGTCTAAGAGTTTATGTGAGTAGCTGCTCTCAGTCCGCCATCTTGGCTCCACCCTGTATCGATTCCTTAAGGAAAAAAATATTTTGTGTTCCAAACCCTCTTTCTTCTCTTGGGTAATTGAAAATAGCTGTCATTCATAGCTAATCATTGTATAATACAGCTGTTACTATTTATAGGGTTCTCCTAGTTCTACTCATTTCATTATGCATCAGTTCACATAATCTTTTCCTGGTTTTTCTGAAAACATCCTTGCTTATCATTTACTGTAGCACAATAATATTCTATCACAAAAGTATACCATAACATACTCAGTCATTTCCCAATTGAGGGATATTCTCTCAATTTCTAGTTCTATGTCATAGAAAAAGACTCCTATAATTATTTTTGTATATATAGTTTCCTTTTCTTTGATCTCTTTGTGGTTCAATGCTAGTAATGGCATTGTTGGATTAAAAGGTATATACAATTTTATTTAGAACATAGTTCTAAATTGGTCTCCAGAATAATTAGTAAGTTAACAATTCCAACAAAAATTCTTTACTCTCCCTAATTTTCCACATCACTTTACAATATTTCTCTTTTTGGCTGTCTTTTTAGCTAATCTGATAGGTATGAGGTATCACTCAGAGTTGTTTTAATTTGAATTTCTCTAATCCATACTGATTTAAAGCATTTAATGTGGCCATAAAAACTTCAATTTCTTCTAATAATTGCAATATATTTGAGAGATGAAGCCATCAGAGAAACTTGTTACAATTTGCCACTCCTACAGTTTCCTGTTTTCCTTCTAAACTGTGCTTTATTAGTTTTGTTCGTGCAAACCTTTTTAATTTATAGTGATCAAAATTTCCTGTTTTAGTTCCCATAATATTCCATATTTCTTGTTGGTAATAAATTCTTCCCTTCCTCATAGGATTGACAGATAATATTTTCTATTCTACCCTAGCTTGCTTCTGATATCACCCTTTATGTCTAAATTTTGTGAGAATTTTGACTTCATCTTGGTATACAGTTTGATATGGTTTATACTTAATTTTTGCCAAACTGTTTTCCAGCTTGCACATCAGTTTTTGTCAATTAGTCTATACTTGTCTCAAAAACTTGGACTTTTGCATTTATGAAATACTGAATTGTTACGGTGATTTCATCCTTACTATTGTGCATCTTATCTAATCTATTCCATTGCTCTGCCACTCTATTTACTAACTATGGCTAGATTTTTTTTTATGATTAACAGAAATGATTACTGTCTGGCACTCCTAGGCTGTGTTCCTTAATTTTTTCCCATTAATTCTCTAGATGTTCTTGACCCTTTATTTTTCCAGATGAATTTTAATTTCTTTTTATTCCTAAAAAATAATGTTTTTGTAACTTTGTTGGTATGGTCCTGAATATAAGTAAATTAATTTAGGTAGAATTGTCATTTTGATAATATTGGCTTGGCGAAGTAATGAGCATTTAATATTTCTTTCATTGTTTAGACTCAACTTTATTTCTGTGAAAAGTGATTTGTAATTCTGTTTGTATAGTTTCTGGGTTTCTTTTAGCACATGAGACTCTCAAATACTATATATTGCCCGGCTATTGTAAAAAAAAAATCTCTTTTAATCTTTTTCTGCTGGACTTTTTTGGTAACATACAAAAGGCTGGTGGTTTATGTGGATTTGTTTTATATCTTAAAAGTTTGGAGAAGTTGCTAATCATTGTAAATAATATTTTAATTGTTTCTCTAGGAATCACTAAGTATACCATCATATCATCTGCAAAGAGGGATGGTTTTGTTTTCTCATTATCAACTCAAAATGCCTCCAATTTCTTTTTCTTCCCTTACTGCTGTAACTACAATTTCTAGTCCAATATTGAATGTTAGTAGTGATAATAGATGTCTATGTTTCACCTTTGATCTTAGTGGAAAGATTTCTAGTTTATCTTCATTATATATGATATTTTCTCTTGATTTCATAAGTTCTACTTATATTTAGAGAAGATTCATTTATTTCTATAATTTTTAGATTTTTAAAAAGAATGGATGGTGTGTTTTGCCAATTATTTAGTGTCTAGTAAGATAATCATAAGATTTTTGTTAAAATTTTTAATTAATATAGGCAATTATCCTAATATTTTTTCCTAATATTAAACCATTCCTTCATTCCTGGCAAAAAATGTACCTGCTCATACGTTTTTTTTATATATTGGTGCAATCTTCTTGCTAGTATCTTATTTAAAAGTTTTCCATCAATATTACTTAGGGAAATTAACATATAGATTTCTTCCTACATTTTTTGTTGTTATTATTTCCTTGTTTAGGTATTAACATTACATTTTTGTCATGAAAGAAATTTGATAGGACTCTAACTACTTTTCAAAATAGCTAACATAGTATTAGAATTAATTGTTATTAAAATGTTTGGCAGAATTCACTTATAAATCCATCTGACCCTGAAGATTTTTTTCTATTAAGTTTATTGACTGCATGTTCAATTTCTTTTAGTAGAGTGGGATCAAGTATTTTATTTCCTTTTCTGTTAATTTTGCAATTTATATTTTAGTAAATAATAATTCATTACACTTAGGTTATAAGATGTATTGGCATACATTTGGGCAAAATATCTCCTATGTATTGTTTTATTGTCCTCTTCCTTGGTGGTAAATTCACCCTTTTTCATTTTCAATAATTGTAATTTGGTTTTCTTCTTTGTTTTTTGAAATCAAATTAATCAAAGGTATATAATAGGTTTTCATTAAATCTGATCTTACTTTTATTTACTAGTTCACTAGTTTTATTACTTTCAATTTTGATTAATCTCTTTTTTAATTTTCAAAATTCTCAATTTGGCTCTTAAATAGGGATTTCAATATTGTTCTTTTTCAAACTTTTTTATTTGCATGCCCAATTCATTGATCTCCTCTTTCTCTATTTTATTCATGTAAGAATTGAAAAATATAAAATTTCCCCTAACAATCCCTTTGACTCTGTCCTGAAAGTTTTGGTATATTGTTTCCTTATTGTAATTCTCTTGGATGAAAATATTAATTGTTTCAATGATTTTTTGTTTGACTCATTCCATTGTTAGAATTAGATTATTAAGTTTTCAATTAATTTTTATCCATCTTTTCATAGCAACAGACTCTTTTGTGAATGTGTTATGTATAGTGGAGAAAAATGAATGTACCTTGCTATTTCCACTTAGCTTTTTTCATTGGCTTATCCTATCTAACTTTTCTTAAATTCTATTTATATCCTTTGCTGCTTCTTGGTTATATTTTAGTTAAATTTCTCTAGTTCTATGAAGGGAAAGTTAAAGTCTTTCACTACTACAGATTTATTGCCAATTCCATCTTTATCTTTTTGTTTTAGAATTTTAATATGTCATTTGATATATATTTGCATTGACATTACTTCATTGCCTCCAGTGCCGTTTAGCCAACTGTAGTTTTCCTGCTTCTCTTCCCCAATTATGTCTTTTTCGTTTTCTTTGTCTGGGAGCATAACTCCCTCTCCTGATCTTTTTACCTCATTTGACGCATAATCATCTCTTCTCTTGCCTTTACTATGTGTATTTCTTTCTGTTTCAAGCGCATTTCTTGTAAGTAACATATTGTTGGCTTCTGATTTTAATTCATTCAGCTTGCTGCTTCCATTTTATGAGGGAGGTTATTTCACTTGCATTATATTTATGATTATGAACTACTTATTTCCTTCCATCTTATTTCCTCCCTTTCATTTTTCACTCTATCTTCAAAAGTCAGTTTTGATTCTCTTCACTGCTCCCCTTAATCCACTCCTATTTTTCCTATCAGCAACCCCTCTTCTTTATACCCTTTGCCTTACTCCTTCCCTGTTTGGTAATGTCATTTATTTTGTTCAAATGAATTTCTATATTATTTCGTTTTCTAGCCACCTCCAATGAGAGTAAGGTTCAAACATTACCTGCAATACCTACAAGGGGCAGGTAGGTGATGCAGTAGATGGAGCGCAGTGCCGGAGTCAGGAGGACCTGAGTTCAAATCTCACCTCAGACACCTGAAAGTCAATAGCTGTGTGACCTTAGGCAAGTCACTCAACCCCAACTGCCTCATCCTAGGTCATCTCCAGTCATCCTGATGAGTGTCTGGTCCGTCGATTCAGATGGTTCTGGAGAAGTGACACTGATGACCTGCACAGCTCTCCCTCACTCAAAACAAAGTCAAATGCATGTCATGTCATTATTTCTCTGTTGGCAACAAAGGAAGTACATATTCAATACCTAAAATCTGCTCTTCCACTGAAAAAAAATGCTGATTTTCACTTCTCTTTTATGTGAAAAAATTTTCTGTCTTCTTTTTCTCCTTTCCCTGTTTTCTCAGAACATAGTTCCTCCTTATCCATCTATTTTTATATCGTCCCAACATAATTGACACACTTCCACACTCCATATGTGTGTTCGTCCTTTGTTGCTGACTAAGACCATGCCACCACAGAAATAATGACATGACTTGCACTTGACTTTGTTTTGATAGAGAGAGGGCTGTGCAGATCACCAGCCTCCCTTCTCCTCCAGAATCATCAGAATTCAGTGACCAGATATTCATCAGGATGACTGGAGATGACCCAAAATGAGGCAACTGGGGTTAAGTGACTTGCCCAAGATCAGACAGCTAGTGAGTGTCAACTATCCAGAATCATTTTAAATGACCTAATAACTATAACATTCTTATAAGATACATATACATGCATATATATATACACATATATATGCATGTTTATATATATATACATATATATACGTATATATATATATACATATATGTATATATATACATATATGTATATATATATATATACATATATATAATCCTTCTTATATACAATGCTAAAACATTTAACCTACGTGAGCCCTTTTGATTTCATGTTTACCTTTCCATATCTCTTTTGGTTCTTGTATTTAATGGTCAAATTTTCTATTTAGCTTCAGTCTTTCCAATAGGAATGCCTGAAACGAACACATTTTTATTAAATATTAATTTTTGTTGCATTGAAAGATTATGGTTAGTTTTCTGGGAAGTATATGTTTGGTTGTAGTCTTACTTTTTGTCTTCTGGAATACTATATTCTAAATCTTCTTTTCATTAATTTTGATAGCTGCTACAGCATGAGTAATTTTTGATATTTGAAAGGTTTCTTCCTAACTGTGTGAAGGATTTTCTCTTTTATGTGGGAGCTCTTGAATATGGCTGCAATATTTCAGTAAATTTTCCTATTGAGATCTCTTTAAGAGGGCAATTAGGATGTGGATTTTTTTTTCAATTAGAGTTTTATGAAATTGGCAAAGAAGGAGTTGTATCAAATTCCTTTATAATAAAATATGGTGTTAATACCCAAATCAAGAGAGCCAAACCAGAGAAAAAAATATAGACCAATTTAAATAAAATCTTAACAAAGATGTTACATCAATATATCAGAAGGATCATCCACTATATCCAGGTTGAATTTATACAAGGAATGAATGGAAAATATATCTAAATGATACATCAATAAAAAAAGTAAAGAGCATATCAATATATTGGTGATTTAAATAAGAATAAAATAGAAAAAGAACAAAAGAATAAATTAAAAATTATAAATACTAAAATAATAAAAAGTAGTTAATACTTATATAAAAATTAATAAATCATTGGTCAATTTGATTTAAAATGAAGGAAAACCAAATTATGATCATAAAATATGAAAAAAGTTAATGCATTAGCAGTGAAATTGCAATTTTGTTCAATTTTATGAAAGTAAAACTGACAGTCTAAGTGAAATGGATTTTTGGAAAAAAATAAATGTCCATATTAAGAGAAGAAGAAATAAAATAGTTAAATAATTCTATCTTTGAAAAGACACTGAACAAACAACAAATAAGTTCCCTTTAAAATATCTCCAGGATCATACAGATTTGCACATGAATTCTACCAAATATTTAAGAAATAATTTCATCACAGTACAGGTAACATAGCTGATAAACATATAGAATATTAACAAATGTCATGTAATATATATGTGTGTGTGCATGTATGCGTGTGTTTGTAAATATATACACATATACATGTAAATACACAAAAATTCATGTGTGTTTGTATTTGTGAGTGTGTATTATGGTGTTTTAAGTATGAAGTTTATTCCCTTTCTTGTCACATTTCTGACCTTTATCACAATTGGTTTTTCCTTTCATGCAAAAATCCTAACCTCCTTTTACAAAAATTGCCTTCGCATAAATTAATTTGCAGGTTACTTTCTTTTTTTTTTCAATTTTTAACATTTGTTTTTAAAGTTTTGATATCCAAATTGTATCTTTCCTTTCTTCTCTCTCTTTCCTCCTCCCTCCCTAAGTTGGTAAACAATCAGATATACTTTATACATGTGCAATTCTGTAAAACATTTCCACATTAGTGCACTTTTGTACAAGAAGGCTTGAATAAAAGCAAAAAAGAAAGGGAAAAATAGCATACTTCAGTCTGCATTCAAACCTGCATCAGTAAGCACTGTAATTTACATGAGGGTAGTAGGTGTCAGGGGGAAGGCACTGCTACCAGAGGTTCTTTGATCTAATTCTCTAAAATGAAAGGCAACTTTTGAGGGGTTAACAATCACTTAAACAAACTCAGGTATTAGAAAAAAAATAAATCAAAATTTCAGAGACATCAACAGCAGTGTTTCCAAACTGCCTGACCATTAACATACATCTTTACCAGAGAGGGAAGCACCATCATCTGAGTTTTCAAAGCCAGGGGGGCTGCTTTGCAGTTTCTCAGAGTCTCATCTGGTATACAGACCTTCTTCTCAAATCTAAGCCCCAAAGCAAACCTCACCCTCAGAGTATTTATACACATTTCAGAGTCAAAGGTAATGACCCTCTGACCCAATGCCTCAATAGAAAAAACAAAAGGTACTTGGGATTCTCCTACAAAAGAACTCCCCTAATCAAGCTTCCCTCAATGGGCAGGCCAATCAATAGTTGGGGAAGATCTTATTTAGTCATATTCCAATAGAGGAATAATTCTTGGTTATACTTCAACAAAAACAGTAAATGATCCTACTTTGCTTAGTCTCACAAAACCATATTAGTTCATTCTCTGGAGGTGGATAGAATGATTCATCATGGGTCCTTTGGGAATATCTTGGACCATTATATGGCTGAGAATTACTAAATCTTTCACAGTTATTCATGTAACAATATTGTTGTATGTACAACATTTTCCTAGTTCTGTTCACTATGCATCAGTTCATTTGAGTCTTTCCTGTTTTTTTTTCTGAAATCCACTTGCTTATTATTCCTGATAGCACAACAATATTCCATTAGACTCATATGTCATGGTTTATTTAACCATTCCTTTATTGATGGACATTCCTCTGATTTCTAAGTCTTAGCTACCACAAAAAAAGCTACTATCAATATTTTTGTACAAATGGGTCATTTACCCTGGTTTTTGTATTTTGGGGATATGAATCTAGCACTAGTATTACCAGATCAAAGGCTATGCACAGCTTTATTATCCTTTCAGTATAGTTCCAAATTGCTCTCTGTAATGGTTGGATAAGTCCACAACTCCACCAACAATTCAGTAATGTCCCAGTTTTCCCACATCTTTCACAACATTTATAATTTTTATTTTTTTTCTTATTAGCTTATCTTATAGATAGGGGGTGGTACCTCATAGTTGTTTTAATTTGCATTTCTCTAATTTAAAGTGACTTAGGACATTTCCTCATATGCCTATAGATACCTTTAGTTTCTTCATCTGAAAACTACTTATTCATACCATTTTACTATCCATCAGGTGAAGAATGATGTGAATTTTATTTTGTAAATTTGACTCAGCTATCGACATATTTGAGAAATGAGGCCTTTATCAGAGATATATTCTTGTAAGTTTTCCCTTCCTTCCTGCTCTCTTCTATCTTTATAGTTTTAGTTAAATTGATTTTATTTGTGTAAAAAGTTTTTGATTTTATATAATTAAAAAGATGTATTTTACACTTTGTAGTGTTCTCTATGTCTTCTTTAGTCATAAATTATTCTCTTCCTATAAACTGACAGGTAAACCATTCCACAGTCTTAATTTGTTTAAAGTATAACACTTTATGTCTAAAACATTTACTCATTTTGATCATATCTTGGTATACGGTGTGAGATGCTGGTTTACACCTAGTTTCTGCATTCTATTTTCCATTTTTTTTTTTTATCAAATAATGAGTTTTTGTTCCTAAAGCTTGGATTTATGCATAGTCATAGGAAAGAGTCCTCTAAATCACTATTGATTAGGGAAATGCAAATTAAAACAATTCAGAGTTACCACCTCACACCTATCAGATTGGTGGATGTGACAAAAAAGGAAAATAACAAATAATAGACGGCATGTGGAAAATTTGTTACACTAATTCAATGTTGGTGGTGGTATAAACTGATGCAATCATTCTGGATGACAACTTGGAACTATGCCTAAAGAGCTCCAAAAGTGTGCATACTCTTTGACTCAGTAATACCACTGCTAGGTTTATAGGACGAAAAAGAAAAAAACAAAAAAAAAAGGAAGAAAAGCGCTATATGTACAAAAATGTGTACAACAACTCTCTTTATATTGGCAAAGAATCAGAAATAGCAGGGATACCTGAAGAAGTTGTGCTATATGATTTTGAAAGAATACTTTTGTGCTATAAGTAAAAATAGACAGAATGGTTTTGGGTAAACCTGGGAAGATTTAAATGAACTTATGCAAAGTAAAGTGACCAGAATCAGTGGAATGTTGTCTACCATAATACCAATATTGTTATGATTATCCACCTTGAAAGACTTAGCTGCTCTGATCAAGACAGTGATCCAAGGCATTTCCAAAATACTCAGGATTTAAAAAAAATTGCATTCACTTCCAAAGAATTGACGAATTGTGAATGTATATTGAAAGATGGATTTTCAATTTCATTTTTTATCTTATTTTCTTTTTAATCTATTTTTTTCTTTAGCAACATGGCTAATATGAAAATGTTTTGTGTGTGTTCACACATATGAAGGATATCAAATTATTTGCCTTTTCAAGGAGGGAGGAGAAGGAAGAAGGGAGAAAAAATGGAACTCTAAACTTGAAAAAATGAATGTTCATTTTTTTTACATGGGTGGGAAATATTTATTGAAATCAAATATACTGAAATATCTTAAAACTAGTGAAAATAATTGCATTTATGGTTATATTATGTTTGATAAATGAGTGGGATATCCTGGAAGGCATATGCAAGTTTCAGATTAATTCTAACGTTTATTTTCCTAGGTATAATAACATCTTTTCTCAAGTTTACCTCCTGGATTTTCTAGCTCTGTACAAGATTTAACTGAAGTGCTATATTTTTAATATAGCCTTTACTGATTCCTTTCCTTTCCTCAGCAGAAGTTTCATGTGCTTTCTCCTCTAGATTCTAATATTACTTTGTATTAACTTTGTTTATATTTATACATGTCTCTCCTTGAAAATAGAATATGTGCTTTTTTTAGAGTAGATTACTGTTATTTCTGCTTGCTATAGAGAAGTCATATAAACTTTTTTATTTTAACCAAAATTAATTATAGACTAAAGTTATAGGGAAACTTTTAGAGTGAATATTTTATGGTAATATTAATAATAAAGTAGTAGTAAATAGAAAGATAGATGGACAGTAGATCAATGGATAGATAGATAGATACTTCTGAGCCATAATTAAATGCTGTCAAAGGATAAGATCACAGGAGAAAATACAGAAATAGAAAAAAATGAACCTTTGCTGTGTTTAAAGAGTAAGAGGATTTAGTAGCTACAAGCAGCAGACAATGTATCATACTGACTTAAGAAAATTTACAAGACAGATTTTTTTTCACATAAACATAAATTGGTAAGCAAATGTAAAAGAGCATAGGTATCACAAGTCATTGTCAAGTGTCAAAAATTTATTTACACCTAACACCTAACATGTTTTAGGCACTGGATTAATAATTTAAGATACAAAACATTAAGCTCCACAAAAGGAAATGATATAAAAATATTATTATACTTAAATGTACCAAAAGTAAATGCAAGATAATTTTAGGGACTAGAAACTAAAAGTTCTGGGCATTCTACATTGCCATTTAAGCATTCTAAGAGGTAGACACTTGTATTCCAGGCAATTGAGACAACTTATGCCAAGGAAATTTGAATTCCATATCAGTAACATCTATATGATCAGGTTTTAGTACTGTGTAATAAGATTAGACAAATAAGTTGGAGTCAGGTTACAAAGGCTGTTTGTTTAAATAATTTGTTACAGGTTATTTTTGATAGGTTATTTGTTTAAACAATAAATGGTAGAATTTGTTTTTAAGATTAGATACAAAATGGAACCAGATAATATCTGCGCTTCAGAAATATGAATTTGATAGTTATGAGGAAAGAGAATTGCAGAGGAAACAGACTTGATGTGGGGAGACCAATTCGGAGGCCATACAGGAAAGGGTCAATGAGGATTTGAAATATTGTGTTGGATGTAAGAGTGGAGAGAACACAAATGTGTTAATACATTTTATAGTAGTTAATTGATTGAGGAAGTTAAGTTTAGAAATTACAGATAAATTCCTAGGAAAGATTTGTCCCTTTCTGGACTTTGAAGAATAAGTAACTTCAAAAAACTATAGAAAGAAAGTAAAGAGGCATTCTATATTGGGAGAATGAAATTGTCAATAGGCAAAGAAAACCACATCAGAAATGTGAATGGGGGAAAAAGGATAAGCCTGATTTTCTCTGCTAGAACGTTCATGTTGGTAGTTTTAAGAAATAAAATGATTAAAATCGGTAGATTAGAAAATAACAGAACCTGTGAAAAAGGTATCAGTGTAAGGTAAACAGTTTTATATTTATTTATAATTTTTATAATATATTTTTGCTGTACACAATGACATTCAATTTCAATCCAGTTAGGTAAAGGGATTGAATTGACATTATAAAAGATGTTTTTATGCATTTCAAACTAGAATGAGGGGGATAGATTTATGAGAAGAGAAAAAAATTCAGGGAGATTTATTTATCAAGATTTATAAACCACTGACTTTTCCAAGCAGTACTTAAACAAGAAATGACATGCAACAGAAATTTTGAAATATCATAGACTTGAAAATTTCCATGAGTGATGGAAATGATTTAATGTGACAATTATAAATATAAATGGATTCCGACACTGTTATTTAGGAATGCCTTAAGGAATTCTAAGTAATTAAGAGGACATTCCCCCCTATGTCTACTAGGTAAGATTTATTCTGCAAATGAGATAATAAAACCTAAAATCTTCTCTTTTTCTTTTCAATTTTCTTTTCAGTGAGTTTAATTTGTTTTTTAATGGTCTTATTAACCCAAGTTCTTTAGGCGCAAGCAATAAGATGAGGATAATAGTATTTGCACTACGTATCTCACAGGTTTGTTGGAATCATCAAATGAAGTGAGGTAAAGTAGTTTGCATAATGTAAAGCACTATACTTAAAAAAGATATTAAGGCCAAAGTACCATTCAGATCTATTTAGTGCTGAAGTCATTATATATAGAGATAGACATATGTATGTGATGATAACTATATATATATATATATATATATATATATCACATTTATATCCATATGCAGTTTTATTTTTCATATGATTAAATTTCTTTTTTTTAATCTGTTTCAAAAGTGCATGACATGTTGACATCTATAAAACCCCAATCTAGCTATTAGTTGCATGGAGAACAACAGAAAAGTTCCATGGAGAACATCTCAACATCTAGAAACTTGTTTCCTTTGTCATATATGCTTCTGTATATGTTCTCCATTATCACAAACTGCACCAATCATCAGATTTCAGTGTTCATGTCACTAATCCTTAGCCTCTTTTTCCTAGACTTTTTGAAAATTCCCTTCATATTTTGTCTAAATTTAGTTCTTATTAATTAAATACTGCAATAATTAAGTACTAGTTGGTATTTATTAAGATATATATATATATATATATATATATATATATATATATATACATAGATAGATAGATAGATGTACACAAATTTTAAAAAATCTTTTAAACTTAAAATGAAGGCAGTATGTTATATCAGAGTAAGAGAAGAGCTCTTATCATTCCACCATCATTGAAATTAATTCTCAAATTCAAAGCTGTATTCTAAACTCAAAATCATCTTAGCCTGTCTCCTACTTTTAATTAATATAGTATTTAGATATGATGCAGTCTGAATTATTGACAGTGAGATTCTGACCAATGGATCTTTCTTTTTTGATTTTCCTCATCCCCTCCACTCTTATTTTTATTTTTGGGAAATAAGTGGAGACATCATGAAAGACAGACCCAAGATAGTTCATGATGCAAAATTTTAAATGAATTATCTATCAAATAGGTTTTTTTTATCAAATGATGGAATGCATATTATGAGGTAGAGTTCAAGTGGTTATTGGTGTTAGAGAAATAATTTAAATGATAGCCACAAAAAACCTAAATTACTTTGAGGAAGATAACAAAATATGACATCTCCAAATATTTCACACAAATGTTATGAGGATTATGATTTTCTATAAGTTATTTGGAATTATTAAATATCACTGTATAGGTCAGATATTCAAGCATTTTGGATTAGATATTTATTACAATATTGCTATTATTGTATGCAATGTTCTCTTCCTTCTTCTAACTTAACTTTTACTCAATTCATATGTCTTAGTTTTTGCAATCATATTTTTCCTTTTAGTACTATACTTTCATCTAGTTACATACAAAAACAATTTTTACATCCATTTTAAAGCTTTGAGTTCCAAACTCTCTCCCTCCCTCCTTCCTTCCCCACCCCACCAATTTGAGGATACAATTTGATATATGATATACATGTGTCGTTATGCAAATCGTATCCATAATAGTCATGTTGCAGAAGAAAACACAGACAAAAAATCCCTCAAGAGGAGGGTGGAGTCAACATAACAGAGTGAAAGCAACTATTCACCTAAGCTCTTAGACAAACTCTTCAAATACCTCTGAGAAGAGAATCTGAATGGATTATTGGAGGGGCAAAATCCAATAGGAGAGAGACTGTGGCAGATTCACAGCCTAGGACAGTCTGGAAGGTCGATGGGAAAGATCCATTCTGTGGGGTTGGAGGGGCACACAGCACACAGGCTATGGAGCATGGTCCCTCTGTGGCAAGGCCCAGCAGGAAGACTGGGCAGTTTGAGACAGCGACCCCACTGCAGAATTTCGGGCATATCAACCCAGGTTGGGGGTCCAGTGGAACTGAGACAGTGAGTATTAGATTAAGGAAATTTATGGTTTGAATTTGCACCTACAATCAGATGCACTTGAGAAGAAGAAGGTGGATATTTTATTGATTTACAGGAAAGGCAAATGCACAAATTTGGAGCAACAGCAAAAATAACTAATAAATCCTAATCCTAATATAATTATAGCAATACTAATATAGATATGAGGTAATAGAAAACATCACCTATCCAGGGAAGCATCAACTCCTGAATTTCTCAGCTGGAGAATCCTGGAATACAGCTTTCAGGGTCCGGATTTGGAGCAAGGGGTCCCAGGCAGAGATCTAATAAACCTTTGCAAACAAAGAAGGCTGAAGACTGACAACGAAGGGGCTAATTGCCTACTATCCCGTATGTCATCCATCGAGAGGGTAGCCAAACCTCACAATGGAGTACACAAGTGATGTTTAATCTTGGAGAATTGGCTAGGTTCCCAAGGCAGCAGACGCTCCATGTTTGTGTAGGATTTAGCATGTCTTCAAGATCTGATCTCACCTGGGGGACACAACAGCCTATGTGCAGGGCCTGCACTGAAATATGGAAGAACTTCTAGATTCATTTACCATTTATTCTGCCTTAAGTTCTGACATGTTGGTAGTGTAGGCAATTGAAACTTTAGGGGTCAATTTAATGTATATATTTTTCATTTGGAAAATTATATAACAATTACATATGCATAATGTAATAAGAAGTAAAACTTAATGTAGGATGGGCTAGTATAGAACCATATTTATATGCAGAGGGAGATCTAAATAAAAAGTCATATCAATGATGATTGGTGTCAGAAGTTAATAAATGAAAGGACTCTATTAATTTCCCAGCAACTATATTTGCATTCGATGTTCATTAAGAGCTCTTTAGTTTTTCTCTAATAATTGCTGCAATTCAACAGAAGAATTGGGTAGAGGTAATAGTTTGGGTACCCAAGACAGGTTAACATCCACTATATCACGGGAAAAGTAGAAATCATCACCCTGCCATTGGAGAAAACTCACATTTTGTAAACAACTAGCAAAAGGGGCTACTTGCCCCACAGAATTCAAGTCAGTTTGATTGTTAGAGAATAGGCAGATAGATTGAACATGTACTTCATATAACATAGAGAAATTGGACATGGGACATAGAGTAAGATCACATAGAGTGGAAGAATGGCTTAATAAACAGGGCTCCATCTGTCCCGTGAACATTCCATACACAAGTAGACCATTACAATATGCACAATCAGCTAAAGTATGAATAACAATATTTAGGGCTACATATTGTCCATTAATATGAGGCAAAGTAAAATAAGAGTGTAAAATAAAAAGAATACCATGGGAAGTGTAGTGCACATCACTGTGGCAGACCTGACTTCATAATGAATTAGTGTTCCAATGCATGAAATACTGTTAAATGTAGGGTTCTTTACTTCTTTAGCCATCCAATGATTCTGTGATATATAGCTTGAGAGTATATTTTGCCATAGCTGTGGGCCATCCTGCATTAACATCCTTTGTGCATTTTCTTTTTGTATTAGACTATACATACTCTGTAATGAATGTTTTGTTCAATTATGCACTAAGGATATATTAGTATTAAGGTGTGAAGTGGTTAATACAGAAGCATTAAATACTTGCAGGAATTGTCTTTGGTAGTTTAGAGTGTATTTGTGGGGCAGGATCATTGTGGGTAGCCATTGTGCATTTATGGTCAAGGCTTGAGCTACATCCTGTCCAGTACTGTGCATTCTGCTTGAGAGGGTTTCAAGGTCTACTGAATTTACTATGCTCAAGCCAATTCTTATCCGTTCAAGAAGAGTGACATACCAAGTTCTTATTCTCCTATTACATTCTCCAAATGGGGGAAAGGTTACATTATAATGAAATATATATTTTTTCACATTCTGTGTAATGTTCGTGCAACTTCTGGGCGCCCTTAGTAAGGCAGGTACATGTCCTTTTCTTTGCCCAAGGGTGACTAGGCAAAGATAATCTGCTCACCAATATGGTTCTGTACAGTATTAAAACTAAACAAAGACAGTTGATTCTAAGTTCTGGAGACTGTGAAATTTATTCCTTGGAACATCCTTTGGCATGCATTGAGACATTTATCTTTTAGAGCTAAAATACTCAATCAGGGATTGGGTGTAGGTATTAATATAGTACACTTATAGATACAACAAGTAATGTTCACCTCACATTATACAGTCATGGTGAAATTTTACCCTCTTTTAAAATGTCTCCCATATAATTGGGAGGGTCCAGTCCAGTAGGTAACATTATCACTTAGAGTGATATTAAGAAAGTAACGAGATTGGACTGTGGGGCAGGTGAAAGTGTCCTGTGTTCTGTTTCAGAAAGAATTGCTCCTTCCCCAGCAAACAACAGCATCTGAGCTTCTGTTCAACGTAGTCCCAGGAGTCCAAGTAAAACAATCCAGGAGGAAGGTTATAATCCATATCATTATAAAATACTTCATTCATGTGTGTTACTTTATTCATATGTGTTAATGGAACAACATATAAGGCATTATCTCTTGAGTAACAAATCAGCACCATATTATATTTTTCTGTCAGGCTGATCTGTAGGTTTATTTTTAACCCACAGCTTTGAACCAGTTGTCATATTAGCAGTACCAAATCCTCCCCTCCTGGCATCAGAAGACTCAAGTGTTTGAACCTTAAACCATTCAGGATTCAGGCAAGGGAAAATAACTAATTGGGCAACTTTTTCCCCTTCTGTTGTATAATAGGGTTCAGCACCCACATTTGGCCGAATTATTTTAATCTCTCCAATGTAATCAGAGTCAATTATACCTCCTAGTGCATGTTCTCCTAAAACAGCTAAACTTGATCGGGATCATATCTGCTTATAGAGCCCCAAGGGAATTTTTATTTCTATCTCAGTATTACACACCTTAATTTGTTGTGAATCAATCCATAAATCTTCCAATGTATATAAATCATATCCAGCTGACCTGATAGTTTCTTAGTATGGTTCAAGGGCCCAGGAGTCCAAAGTCCACCATTTCACATCTGGGTCACAGTGGCCTAGGCTCTTATAAATTTGAGGTCATCATTCTAAATAAGGGGATTCTTTCTCCCAAGAGCCTATTAATTAATTGTTGTAAAGCTTCAAATAGATTTTCTTTCCAACCATGTAGGAATTGTTACCCAATTTCCTCAGTTTTTCTTTTAATAGTCTATTCATTCTCTCAATCAATCCTGCAGCTTGTGGATAGTAAGGGAGGTGATATATCCATTCCGTTATGTTGTTTACAGTATAAGTCTATTTCTTTACCTTTGAAGTGTGACCCATTATCACTCTGTATTTGCATGGGGGACCCTTAGTAGAAAGTAATAATGTCCAAAGTTCCACAAGTATTCTGGTGAGTGACTCCTTTGTATGGACAGGCTACTAACACTCCTGAATAGGTGTCAACACAGGTACAAGCATATTGACACCTTTTGCTCATAGGGAGGGGCCCTATGTAGTCAATCTGCCAAACCTGAGTGGTATAGTCCCTTTTACTAACTCTCCCACAATAGTCCTTGGGATTTTCTTTTCTTTGAATAACTGACATAGTTTACAACTGTCAATCACCTGTCTTAATAAGGAAATAGGTATAGAGACTCCTCTGTCTAGTGCCAACTGGTATGTAGCTTGTGGACCTAGGTGCCCAGCAGCGACTTGGAGACATTGTGCTAGGGTTCCCTCCTCCTCCCCTATCTGAATGGCATCTTCTTTGTGTGCTTTACCAATTTTTACAAGGTTATCCTCATGAACATTGTAGTCACGTTCTTTGCAGTTCACCAATGTATGGGCATCTACATGGGAAGCTGAAATGTTAGTATTTTGGGCCATGTCCCATATATCAACCCATGTTTCCTTTCCCCATATCTCTTTTCCATGAACTTGCCAATTTTTGGAATGCCACATTGGTATCCAAGTAGTAAGTCCATTGACTATGGCCCAGGAGTCAGTAAAGATGGGATATTGGTTTCCTAATTCAGCCCAGTGACTATTACCTCCTTTCCTGGCACTCTCCAATGTAACAGTATTTGTTGGATCATATGCCACAGCTTTCCAATGTCTAATTTGTCCCAAATGTTGGGCAGTGCTATCAGTGAACTAAGTATGCTTTTTCCATTCAGAGCTTAGGGAATCAAAGCCTTGGTTCCATTTTACTGGTGAAGTAACTTTCTGTCCAGGAAATCAGAGGTATTTGCTCCGAGGCTATTTTGGACAATTTTTCATGCCATACCAAGACTCCCAATTTCCCAGGTTTTGCCCTATTCTGTATGTAACACTTTCACTTTATTATATCAGATTCCTGAACATGTCCTATCTTATGGGATGCTGGGGTTCCCATTATCCATCCCAAGATAGGTATTTTCAGCCTCCTAATAACTTCATGATTTAAAATAAGCTGTTCAGTTTCAACTAATGCCCAATAAGCAGCCGGTAGTTGTTGTTCAAAAGGGGTATAATTTTTCCTGGCTGGGGGAAGCTTCCCACCAAAATCCTAAAGGTATATTTTTCCTCTGCTGTTTTTGCCAGAGGCTCCAATTTTCATACCAATCTTGGATGTACACTTGCAACTCCGCTGGGCAGTCCTGCATAGGCAAAAAATCTGAGGTTGTCTGGATAGTGGCCTTAGCATCCCCAAAATATTTAGTTACTTCCTTTCCCCAAGAGAATTCATATTTCATTCCAGTGACTTGAAATAAAGATTTCAGTATTTGACCCAAATGTGGAATATGAACTCTTCAATAACTAAACAGCCCAATGAATTTTTGGGCTTCCTTTTTACTAGTGGGTGTACTAAAGACTGGGATTTTATGCTGTACTTTGGGCAATATTTCCCTGTGACCTTTATTCCAAAATATCCCTAAATATTTATGGACTGGGAGGGTTCTTAGATCTTACTAGGGTTAATTTCACATCCTTTTCCTTTTGGGTGTCTTATCAGCTCTTGAAGTCCTTGTTCTACACTTTACTGGTCTCCTCCCTGTATCATAACATCATCCGTGCAATAAGTTATTTTAATGTTTTTAGACCTAAGCTCATCCAAATTCTCTCTGCTACAATACTGTGACAAATGGTTGGGCTATGCACATATCCTTGGGACAATCTGGTGAAAGTGTATTGAGGACCTGGCTATGTAAATGCAAATTGATTCCATTGTGAGGAATCAATAGGAATAGTAGAGAAGGCATTTGCTAAATCTAATACTGCATACCAACAGCCTGCATAGGTTTTATCTTTTCTATTAGTGTAATTGTGCCTGGAACTGCAGGGAAAAGCAGTGGAGTAATTTTATTTAACTGCCTACAATCTACTCCATTCAATAGCAGTAGAGATCAGAACTCTGGTCTCTCTATAATTTTTTATGGTAGCTGTAATTTCCTCCTGGCTCTTGGGAATCCTGCTTCATAGTAATGGTTTGAGAAGGCTTAGATAGAGTAACTTGGAAGGGGGGTATGCAGGGATAGTCTTTTCTGGGTAACTGTCCAATTCTCAGCATCAATTTAACCTGCTTTTGCAGGTATTTCCTTCCCATCCAAACCAGTTATAATGACTGGGGTCCCATTCTTAAATATAGTGGGATTTTTTTAAATATTAATTTTATTGATTTTCAGTGTTCTACAATCACTACCACATAACTTAGATTTTTTTCCCCTCTCTCCCCCCTCCCTTCCCCTTTCCACCCCTAAATGGCATACAATTTTATATAGGACCAACACATATATTCCTATTCCATACATTTTCACCATAGTCATGTTATATAGAAGAATTAAAAAGAATGGGAGAAATCATATAACAAATCAAAATGCAATACAAAAGAAAATTATCTGCTACATTCTGTGATTGAATTCCATAGTTCTTTCTCTGGATGAGGAAGGTATTTTGCCTTGAAAGACCACTGGGAATTTTTTTAAATCCTTCCATTGCAAGGAAATTCCAAATCTACCAGAAAAAACTCTCGCACACTGTGGTCGTTGAGGTGCACAAAGTTCTGATTCTGCTCCTTTCACTCAGTATCAGATCATGTAAGTTTTGCTAGTCCTCTCTGAAGTCTTCCTTTTCATCATTCCTTATAAGATAATAATATTTCATTACATTAACATACCTTAATTTATTCAGGCATTCCCCAGTTGATGGGCATTCCCTTGATTTCCAGTTTTTGGCCACCACAAAGAGTGCTGCTATAAATCTCTTTGCACATGTGGGACCCTTTCCCATTTTTATGCTCTCTTGGGGATACAGTCCTAGAAACAATATTGCTGGGTCAAAGAGTATGCATACTTTTGTAGCCTTTTGGGCATAGTTCCAAACTGCTCTTCAGAATTGTTGGATCAACCCACAGCTCCATCAGCAACGAATTAGCGTTCCAACTCTCCCACATCCTTGGAGACATTTATCATCTTCTTGTTTTGTCATGTTAGCCAATATGATAGGTGTGATGTAGTACCTCAGAGTTGTTTTGATTTGCATCTCTCTAATCAATAGTGATTTAGAGCATTTTATCATATGACTATAGATATCTTTAACTTCTTCCTCTGAAAACTGCCTGTTCATATCCTTTGACCATTTGTCAATTGGGGAATGACTTGTCTTTTTGTACATTTGACTCAGTTCTCTATATATTCTAGAAATGAGGCCTTTATCACAGACACAAGTTGGAAAAATTCTTTCCCAGTTTTCTACACCCCTACTAATCTTAGTTGCATTGGGTTTGGTTGTACAAAAATTTCTCAGTTTAATGTAATCAAAATTATCCATCTTATACTTCATAATGCTTTCTGTCTCTTCTTTAGTCAACAATTCTTCCCTTTTCTATAAATCTGATAAATACACTATTTCTTGCTCCACCAATTTGTCCATAGTATAGATCTTTATACATGATCTAGGGACTGTGTACCCATTTCGACATTATTCTTGTATATGGTATATGGTGCCAGGCATTATTCTATGCCTAGTTTCTGCTACACTGCTATCAAGTTTTCCCAGCAGTTTTGGTCAAACAATAAGTTCTTATCCCAAAAGCTGGGGACCATGAGTTTATCAAACAACATATTGCTATATTCATTGCCTATAATGTCTTGAACAGTGGTCCTTTTCTACTTGTCTTCCCTTCTGTTTCTTAGCCAATACCAAGTGATTTTGATAATTGCTGCTTTATAATACAATTTGAGATATGGTAGCACTAGGCCACCTGCCCTAGCATTCCTTTTCATTAGTCCCCGTGATATTCTGGACCTCTTGTTATTCCAGATGAATTTTGATATTGTTTTTTCCAGCTCTAGAAAATAATTATTTGAGAGTTTGATTGGTATGGAACTAAATAAGTAAATTAATTTAGGTCGAATTGTCATTTTTATCATATTGGCTCTACCCACAAACAACTGATGTTTTTCCACTTACTTAGATTTGATTTTATTTGTGCGAAAGTGTCTTGTACTTGTGTTCATATAGTCCCTGGGTTTGTTTTGGCTGGAATATTTTATAATGTCTACACTACCTTTAAATAGGATTTCGCTTTCTATCTCTTGCTGTTGAGGTTTGTTACTAACATACAGAAATGTAGAAGATTTTTGTGGCTTTATTGTGTAACCCGCAAATTTGCCAAAGGTGTTTATTGTTTCAAGTAGGTTTTTTGTTACTTGAATTTCTGGGATTCTCTAAGCATATCATCATATCATCTGCAAAGAGTGATAACTTAGTTTCTTCTGAGTCTATTCTATTTCTTTCAATTTCTTTATCTTGTTTAATTGCTACAGCAAACATTTCTAATACCATAATGAATAACAGTGGTGATAGTGGACATCCTTCATTCACCCCTGATCTTATTGGAAATGCATCTAGCTTATCTCCATTGCATATCCTGGCCCCATTTCTTCTATTTTCTCTTTTGGTTCTGTCTCTCCCCAAGAGTGTTGATTTCAAATTGCTCCCTCCTCCCATTGTCCTCCCTTCCATCATCCCGCCCCCACACCGTGCTTATCCCCTCTCCCCCTCTTTCCTGTATTGTCATTTTCTTCAGCATTTTTTTGGGTCTCCTTTAGCAAGGTGGTGACCCGTTTTTCATGCTTTTCTTGCATCTCTGTCATTTCTCTTCCTAGTTTTTCCTCCACCTCTCTCACTTGATTTTCAAAATCCTTTTTGAGCTCTTCCATGGCCTGAGCATACTCAATATTTATTTCGGATGTTTGGGATACAGAAGCCTTGACATGTATGTCTTTCCCTGATGGTAAGCATTGTTCCAAAGATAAGGAAAGGAGGAAATATCTGTTTACCAAGAAAGTAACCTTCTATGGCATTATTATTATTTTTTTGCCTTTTCTGGGCATTTTCCCAGCCAATTACTTGACTTCTGAGATTCCTTTCCACACCCACCTCACTTCCAGATATGCCCAGCTAGTACTTGGGGTCTGAGATTCAAATTCTTCTTCCCAGCCTCAGGGCTTTCAGCAGGGGTAGGGCTGCTATTCAGTGTGAGATTATTGCTGCTCAGGTCGGGGCAAGACCACCTCACAGGGCTCAGTTCCCTAAGGGGGTTTATGCAGAGACCTTCAACAATGGATCCAAGCTCCTGCCTGCTTTTGGAGCCCCTGTCTGGTGCTGCCTTTGCTGCTGTCTCCTGAGGGGGCCTGAGTTATGGGGCACCCTGTTTCCCTCGTAGTGAGCCAGGCAAGCTCTCACACTAACCTTTGGCATTTGTGGTTGGATGGACCTGCACGACCCCTGGAGATTCTGTCCCTGAAGCCTGCTTTGATCTGCTCCTCTCGGTGCCATGTGTCCAAGGCAGGGCTGTGCTCTGTTTCTAGTGTGGTGCATGATGGACCTTTGGTGTCAGTTTTTCAGTGCTCTCTGGACCAGAAATCTCCTCTACTCTGTTGTGTGCAGCTTCCGCTGCTCCAGAATTTGTTGAGAGTTCCTCTTTACAGGTATTTTATGGACTGTGATTTTGGAGGTAGCATATGTGAATCTTTCTACTCTGCCATCTTGGCTCTTCCCCGGTTTGATTTTACTTTTGTGGAAAGTTCCCTTTATTCCTATACTCTCCAATATTTTTTTAATAGAAATGACTGTTGCATTTTACCAAAAGCTTTTTCTGCATCTATTGAGATAATCATGTGGTTTCTGTTAGTTATGTTGTTAATATGATAGATGATGCTAACAGTTTTCCTAGTATTGAGCCAGTCTTGAATTTCTGATAAGAATCCTACCTGATCATAATGTCTTATTCTCATGATAACCTGCTGTATTGTTTCTTCTAAGATCTTATTTAAAATTTTTTTGCATCTATATTCCTTAGAGGAATTGGTCTATGGTTTTCTTTCTCTGATTTGTCTCTTCTTGGTTTTGGTATCAAAATCATATTTGTATCATAAAAAGAGTTTGGGATCACTCCTCCTTCCCCAATATTCCCACATAGTCTGTGTAATATTGGAATTAACTTTTCTTCAAATGTTTGATGGAATTTGATTGTGAATCCATCTGGCCCTGGAGATTTTTCCTAGGGAATTCATTGATGGTTTGTTCAATTTTTTCTTTTCTGGGATAGGATTGTTTAAGTATTCCACTGCCTCTTATGTTAATCTGGGTAACATATATTTTTTAAAATACTAATCCATCTCACTAAGATTTTCAAATTTATAGGAATAGAGTTGGGTAAAGTAATTTCTAATTATTGTTTTAATTTCCTCCTCATTGGAGGTGAGTTCATATCTTTCATTTTTAATATGGATAATTTGGTTTTCATCTGTCATTTTATTAATCAAATTGACCAAAGGTTTATCAATTTTAGTGGTTCTTTCATAAAACCAAGTATTAGCTTTATTTATTAGTTCAATAGTTTTCTTAATTTCAATTTTATTGATCTCTCCTTTGGTTTTCAGTATTTCTAATTTGGTATGCAATTGGAGATTTTCAGTGTGCTCTTTTTTTAGCTTTTTCAGCTGCATGCCCAAATCATTGATCTCCTCTTTCTCTGTTTTATTTATGTAGGTATTCAAAGATCTAAAACTTCCCCTAAGAAATGCTTTCATAGTATCCTTTAAGATTTGGTCGGTGATCTCATTATTGTCATTCTCTTGAATGAAGTTGCTGATTCTTTCTATGATTTGGTGTTTAACCCAGTCCTTCTTTAGGATTAGATTACCTAATTTCCAATTAATTTTTGGTTTATATTTCTATGGCGTTTGATTACAAATAATTTTATTGCATTATGATCTGAGAAGGATGTATTGACTACCTTTGCCTCTCTGCACTGGATTGTCAGGGTTTCATGCTCTAGAACATGGTCAGTTTTTGTATATGTGCCATGTATAGCTGAGAAAAATGAATGTTGATTCTGCATCTCCAAGATTTGATCAGATTCTCTTTTTAGAGGTATCTGAAAGAGTTTGTCTAAGAGCTCGGGTGAGTAGTTGGATCATATCTTAAAAAAATCAAGGTAAATGGTGAGAGAGAAATGTAGTGGGAGGAGACAGGGTGAAATGGAATGGAGTAAATTATCTCTCATGGAAGAGGCAAGCAGGAGACTTCTTAGTGGAGGGATAAAGAGGAGAGCTGAGAAAAATACATGAAGTTTACTCTCATCACATTCGACTAAAGGAA
>CM053771.1:129509737-129521518 GCA_028658325.1 Potorous gilbertii | reverse complement strand
GCAAAACTACACAGATATGGCCTATATTGTATGGCCTGCCTTCCAAAAGGGTATGTGTGGGGAGGGAGGAATGGGGTGAATTTGGAACTCAACGTTTTAGGAACAACTGTCGAGTATTGTTCTTGCTACTAGGAAATAAGAAATACAGGAAATGTGGAATAGGAAGTTATCTGGCCCTAGAGGACAAAAGAGAAGATGGGAACAAGAGAAGTGAGGGATGCTAGAAGCGAGGGCAGATTGGTGATAGGGGAAATTAGAAGGCTCGGTGTATTGAGATGGTGGGAGGAGACAAATGGGGAGAAAATTTGAAACTCAAAATTTTGTGAGAATGAATGTAAAAAGTCAAATAAATAAATTTAGGTTAAAAAAAAGGAAGATAAAAGATGGTTGTGGAGAACCAAGGTTCTCCTTCATTGACTTCTTCCCATATGAATATATTTTTGTGAGACAAGTAAAAAAGGGTTGAAAAGGGAAAGTGATGGGTGGATAATGAATAGTGGCTCAGTTTTTCATATCAGCATTTGCTCTTTTACTTTTGGTGAAGGGAAGGCCTTGGGGGTTTCTACAGGGCAATGAGGCAAGATACACAATGGTCCTGATGTTTAGTTTGTACCAGGAATTGCATAGCTTGGAAGTTCCAAGTATCCAGCCTTGTTGTAGCAAATAAGAACCCCACAATAGGACATGTACTTGTTGAGATCAATGCTCTTTGGAAACGTTTTAATTTTAACTTACTCTTCCTAGATTCTGAGATGTTATAGAGGATAGTGTATCTCTGATATACTGAAGGTGAAATGTTTGTTTTCTTGTTTTGGTTTAATCTTCTTATTAAATATCCCTTTGTAAAACTGACTTCAGTTTGTTAAATGGAACTGGGGTACTAGTTACAGGCAATTAACAATTGGGGGAACACAGTAGAATGTGAGTTCAAATCAATTGTATCAGAAAAGAAGCACTTGAAAATTTTAAGGGTACCCTTGTAATGCTAATAGTGAGAAGATGCCAACAACACTTGAAATGGGAGGCTGTAATATTTGCTATCTGCACTAGTGTATGTTTACACTGTGAAAATGTAATGAGATAATCTACTGGTATAATACTAGTAGAAAGGACACAGGTAAAACCTTTGGCAATCAATTTAATGTGTATATTTAAATAATGAGATTGTGCATTAAGATTTAAGGACTAACCCTCTCCCCCAAGCAGATTGGCAAAAATAGTATATTAAAGTTATTAGAGTTAATATCTACTAATGATTTTATATTACAATTTCATAATTATAATCTATATATAACTCTTAGAGGTAATAGATTCAATATTACAACAAGTGTTTAACATAGTTCCTTGCACGGAATAATTTTTATTCTTTTCTTCCTTTCTACTTTCATATACAATGGCATTTAAAGTACACTTCATATATTCAAACAAGTGAATATAACTGATTTTGAATTATTTAGAACTTTTGGATGGCATATAAGCTATAGCTCTGGATATGCAGTAACGAAAGTCAGTTTCAAATCCTTTGTCTATACTTACTAGTGGAGGGCTCATGGGCATGAGATCAAGGTTCTTTTATATTCAATTTCTTCACCTACTGAAATAAGGATATTATCTGTGGTTGCTGTCTCACAGGGCAGATGTGAGGCTAAAATGAGGTCATGTGTGCTAAATTATTTGCAAACCTTAAAATACCACCCATATGTAAGTTATCATTATCTTATTGAGCATCACGTTTAAATGCTTAATTTAAAGATGAGGAAACGAAGGCATAGGAAATCTAAGTGATTTGTCAAAGTCATGGATAGTAAATAGCAGAACCTACAATTAAACTCAGGTTCTTTGACTCCCAATCATATCCCTTTCTCACCAACAACTTTAAATTCAATTTTGTAATTGCTGGATATGAAAATTATTACTCTTGATTAAATATGGATGTAAAATAGGAATGAATTATCCAAAGACTAATTTTCATGGGTTCTTGCATCATCATATTCAGTCCATTGTTAATCTACTTATTTATATTGGAATACACTCAGTTGTATTTTCAATTAATATTATGAAATATAAGGAGTTTTAATTAACTATGTATTATGAGTTCATGATAGATATGGAATATATCATTTCTATATCTTAACATTGAATAAAGAACTCATGAATCTTCACTATTGCTTGAACTAACAGAAAGATGAACCACCTTTTCTCTTCAATATATTCCCTTCAGTCACATCTAATTGTTTAGTCTCATGAATGTTACAGTGGAATTGGTTTTGTTTTACTTTTCTAGCATATGGATTGATAGGCCAGGTGGAAAATAAAATGAAACACCCAATATTAGAAATTAATTTGGCTTAAGTTCATTACACAAAGTTGGTGATCAAGTATGAAAGAATGCCAATACCACAGCATGAATTCTTAGCTTTTAATCTTCTCCATGGTACCTGGAGGCAGTTTGTCTGCTGAAATTAGATTGGCAGGTTAATTATGGAAGATATAAGAATATATGTACAGATAACAAATCAAACGAGTGTTCGTTCACTTGGCATGCTGCCATAGTGCTGCAAAGAGCTTTTATTTGCAACTATTTTCAGATAAAATAATTTAATGTGTGATATTGAAAATACTCATCAAAAATGTATAGGAATGATGCCAGCAAGATTATTTACTTGTATGCAAACATACTTTTACAAAGGAAAATGACTTGGTTCACTTCAAAGTAAATGCATTCAGCAGTTATGTAGCACTGTAATAGGGCACACCCATTGTGCAGTCTCTTTTCCACTGAATGAGACACCTGTCAGATTTTATCATCAATACACTAATGCATTAACTCAATCTGAAAGTTTTAGTAGTTCACTTGTTTTTTATACAACAGATTAGAAATAATTACAAACAACTTTTTCCTCTAGAGGAGTTTAGCTTGCTGTGTATCCAACTGAACATGAGGGAAACTCTGTCGGAAACAATAAGATCTTAAAATCACAAAAAATTTCCAGAACTACTGGTTTATGTCCTGGGTACTGATTCAAAATGAATATCTTCAAATCTGTGGAAAGGCTCCTAATCAAGGTTTACCTCTTTTTTAAATGTTACTTAAGGAGGCAGAATCAAGATAGTGGAGCAAAAACAGGGACTCACCTGAGCTCTCACCTCAAACTGCCCAAGTAACTTTAAAAAATCAAAACAAAGAATCTTACCTGGGTGAGAATGGAGCACAATCCAGCATAGGCCATGCCAGCACATCCTCAGCCACAGGAAACCAGCAGTAGGTCTTGGGAATAACTGAATGAATAGTGGCAGTGGCAGCAGTTGCTTCCAGAGCTCTTAGCCCACAGACAGTAAGGTGGTTGAACAACTGATCAGAAGATGATTATTGGGGTCTTTGTGCTAGCATTGAGGCAGGGTTCTGTTAATATACCATATTTCAAACCAGGTCTCAGTGGGTGGCAGTCTTAAGGCAAGGAGGAGAAATAGGACATCAGAGTTTGTAGTCACAGAAGAGATCAACCTCACACTTCTATGGCAGAAAAGAGTGCTTGTGGTCACTCACAGACCATAGCACAAGCCAGGAGAATAAGAAACACCTTTCATTAAATCATACCACCCTGGAAGAACTGAAAACATAAAGATTCCTAGAAGTATCTCTGAAAATGGTTGCACAAAACCCCTGAATTTTGGGACGCTATGCATCCTAGAAGAAGAGCTGTCCTTTAACAAAGAGTTAAAAGTCAAGTAACACGCTGCTGACTTGACAAAAAATGGAAAACTCTGTCTAAGGAACATTACTCTCATGACAAGGAAGATCAAAACACAAATTCAGAAGAAGATAACAAATGCAAATGTCTTACATCCAAAGGCTCCAAGAAAAAAATGAATTGGTCTCAGGCTTTGGAAAAGCTCAAAATGATTTTTCGTATTTATTTAGTATTTATTTTTTCCCAGTTACATAGAAACAGCAATTTTTAACATTTTTTTTAAAACTTCGAGATACAAATTCTCCCCCTTCTTCTCCCCCCGACTCCTCCCTCATTAAAAAGGTAAAAAAATTCCATATAGGTTATGTATGTGTAGTAGTCAAGTAAAACATATCCATAATAGTCATGTTGTGAAAGAAAACAGAGCCAAAAAAACCCTCAAGAGCATAAAGTGAAAAAAAGTTACTTCAGCCTCTCCTCAGACACCATCAGTCTGGGGATGGGTAGCATTTTCATCATAAGTCCTTGACGGTTGTCATAGATTGTCGTTTCATTGAGGACTGCTATGTCATTAACAACTCATCATTTTAGAATATTACTGGTACTTTGTACCCAGTACATTTCACTTTGCATCAATCCATGTAATTCTTTCCATATTTTTTTTTCTGAGAGCATCCTGCTCATCATTTCTTATAGTACAATAGTATTCCATTACAATTACATACCACAACTTATTCAACCATTTCCCAATTGATCTGCATCCTCTCAATTTCCAGTTATTTACTCCCAGAAAAGATCTACTATAAATATTTTTGTACAGGTAGGTCCTTTTTCCTTTTTGTTTCTTATCTCTTTTGGTTTACCCAACTAGTATAATTGTTAAAAGATATGCATGGTATTATAGTCCTTTGGGTTAACTTCCAAATTGATCAGTAGAATGCTTTAATAAATTCACAACTTCAGCAACAGTACATTAATATTTCATTTTTCCCACATCCCCTCCAATATTTGTCATTTACCTTTTCTGTCCTATTAGACAATCTAAGAGGTATGAGTCCTACCTAAGAATTGCTTTTACTTGCTTTTTTCCAATCAGTAGTAAGTTAAATATTTTATATGTCTACAAACAGCTTTAATTACTTTACCTGAAAATTGTTTATATCTTTTGTTCTTTTATCAACTGGAGAATGTCTCTTATTTTCCCAAATTTGGTGCTATTCTATACATGTTAGAGAAACGAGGCTTTATCGTAGAAACTTGGTTCAATTTTTTTTCACAGTTACTGTTGCTAGCTGTATTTCCCTTGAACTTATTCCTCCTACCCTTTGTTGATTCTCTTTTCTTTCACCCTGTCCCTTATCAAAAGTATTTTGTCCTTCCTTTTACTACCTCTGCATTTTCTTATAACTTACCCTTTCTACTTTCCTGTAGGATAAGATAGATTTCTATATGTCATTGCCTGTGTATCTTATTTCCCAGTGACATACAGAAACATTTTTAACATTCATTTTTACAACATTCAGTTCCAAATTCTCACCCATACTCCCTCCGCATCCACGTCCATTCAGAAGGCAAGTAATTTGCTATAGATTATACATGTCAAACCAGGTAAAACACTTCCATTTTAGTCATGTTGTGAAAGAATAACAACGCTGTCCTCCATCCTATCTCACTCCCAGTTATTCTAGTTTGCTTCTGATTATCCCATCCCCTAATCTACCTTCCCTTCTATCATCCCTTTTCCCCCTTTTCTGCTCTCCTACTCCCCACATTCCTTTAGGGTAAGAGAGACTTCCATACTCAAATGAGTAGACATGTTGTTCCCTTCTTAAGCCAATTTTGATGAGAGTAGGATTCACTTATTACCTCTCACCTCCCCCTTCTTCCTCATCATTTTAAAAGATTTTTGTTCCTTCTTTTATATGAGATAATTTATTCCACTCTACCTCTCCCTTTGGTGGAAATGAGATCAAGGATCAGAAAAAAAAAAGTTCTTTTGGGCTGTTCCTTGAAAAATGTCTGCAATAATGTGATCCTTTACATATGCTTTCAGGGAATGCTTAGTTAACCTGCTAGGGGTTATAGTCTGAAATCAAGGCTGATCAAAATTTGGGACAAAAGAGTATGCTATCTGACAACTTGAATTATAAAGAGACAGAGAGTTTCCATCTGGAAGTCGTTTTTCGGTGGTGGGCACATTATAGCTTGGGCAGAGAAATCAAAAAGAAGGGTAGAGCTTCTAGCAACTGAATTTAAAGGTGGATCTGATCAACAGTAAATGACCTTCCTCTCCTCTATGAAATACTCTAGCTTTAATTGGACTTCTTTCCCCTTTCTCTCTCTTCTTTTTGAGATTTCAAGCATCATAATCTCTAGTCTCAAATTCCCACAGTTTAGCATAGGCTACTTTGAGTTCCCTTTGTAGTAAGCAACTTTATTATTCCCTTGAAGTATGTGAGGGGCACACCACGAATAAAATGGAAGATAAGGGCATACCATTGCCTAGTTGTAGGAGTTGCTGAATACCAGACTAATGAACTTTTTGAATAGTGAAATTACTAGAGTAATTCGTAGAGTTACTATTGTGTTTTGTAAGGAATGAATTGGCAACCAGGTGGACAGTAGCTTATAGAAACTGGAAGCAAGGAGACAAATTAAGATAATATTGTGATAGTCACTTGAGAGGTGATGATGCTTGAGATTAGAGGAGTAACCATTTGAATGAAGATAAGAGGATTGATATGAGATATTTGGAGGAATATTGCTTAGCATAATGAGACTTGAGAGAGAAAAGAGTAAAAAATGAGCCAAATGTTGGAAAATCTCTGAATCTAGTAAAGAAAGCAGTTTTAGTTTCATTGTCTAATCAGTAGGAAAATTCAACTGAAAGTTCATCATCATATCAAAAAAAATTTTTAAAATGTGAAGCTAATAATCTTATTTCATCAACATGTTATATCCAGAATTTCAAATATATTATTTCTGAGGTGTGAGAGTTTTCTTAAGCCCTTTGCCCTCAGAGTATTTACTCTCCATGAATAATTATTGAATGTAAAAGGGGATTAATGGATGAAGGAAAAAAAATATGACATTAAAGTCTAGTTTGCTTGATTTATAAAATTTCTTGTCCGGTGAGGAAAGATGTTAGCACTAACTCTTTCTACTTAATGCTATCCTTAAAAAAAAATAACAGTGAATTAAATATTAACTACTACTCCAAGTATTCCTTTCATATACTGTTAGAATCAAATATCATTTAATTGAAATATATTATTTGCAATCAGAACTTCTGCAGTCTACTTCTGACACAATTATCTTTGACTCTGAGTAAGACATCTAAATTCTTTGTCCTTCAATTTCCTTAGTTGTAAAACAAAGATATTACCCAAGATGTCTTCCTATGTACCCTGATGGTCTAATTCTACGATTCTATGTGTTGTCACGCTGATTTCTGTATGATTCTTCATTGAATTCAACATTCATTAGTACTTAATTACTTTCTATTTGCCTTAGGAGAATAGTAGTAATAACAGTCATTATGGGCATATAAAGATTATCAATATATAGGCTCTGATCTCTCAAAACCCATAACAGGAAATTTGAATATCTTTAGGATAACATATGTTTAAAATCTGCTGTCTTCTTACATTTTACCAATGATACTATTCAGAGGTATGCAGAAAATTCATGTGAGATTTTTGTAAAAATTAAAGATATAGGTATAGCTTTATAATTAGTTGAATTCTCTGATTCTTGATCACCTTTTGGGTGTCTTCATCACGTGTGGAATCTTTTGCTCCCAGAAGTTCTTAAAAGTCTTCAGCATTTTCAAGATTATATTGTCTCCAGTACATATCCAAACGTATTTCCCAACTTTGTGTCCTTAAGTGCCATTTCAGTGTTCCCAATAGTTACAGGAGTGATTCAGGACCTAGAGCAATATATGCTGATTTTCTTACCATCAATGTCTGATGTTCTATGAAAGATCTACAGGAGAAAAAGCAAAAAGAATTGTAAAGTATGAGAAGGCATTTTTTGTCTGTAGAGATGAAGGGTATGGGAATACTGGTAAGTTGACAAGTTCTGTAAAATATCAAATCTATCTTTTAAAAAAGACACAGAAGATGAAAGACGTATAAAAATTCTAAAGAGCTCTGGCCACCAAGGAAGACTAAGTACAATAAAGAGGTTTTGTTTTTCATTAACTTTGTTTTTAAGAAATAATAGGAAAATAAATAAATCAGTTTTGGGATAGAGGATGAGACAAAGATAATACATGATAGGAAGTGGAATGATACAACTCTTTTTTCCCTCTTTCCTCCAACAAACATGTTGATTATTGGACTGATAAAGTCAAGAAAAAAATGAATAATAGTGAAATTATGTCCAGCTTAAGTAAGGTTAAAATTAAAGAGGAGATAGATTATCCTTCAGCATGGTGATTGCTAAATCTTGTAATACTCACTATGATTTCATGACATCAAAATGGTTTCTTTTTTGTATGCTTTAAAGTATTTTCTCTTTTTTCTAGAAAATCTTGAATTCAGCTATTACATTCCTTGGAGTTTTAATTTTGGGGATTCTTTTAGAAAATGATCAACTGGTTATTTTAATTTCTATTTTAGTTTCTGGTTCTAATATATTGGGCAGTTTTTGTGTTTAATGGTTTTCAGTAGACCAATAATTATTAAATTATCTCTCCTTGATCTAGTTTTGAGGACAGTTATTTTTCTCAAGATGTGTTTCTCATTGTATTTTATGTATCTTCATTCTTTTTACTTTGTTTTATGATTTCTAAGTGGCTGATGTAATTCCAAGCTTCTATTTCCCCAGCTCTCACTTTTAAGGAATTATTTTCTTCAGTAAGCTCATGTAGTTTCTTTTCCATTTGACCAATTCTGCTTTTTTAAGGAGTATTTTTCTTCAGTGAATTTTGTGCCTCCTTTAATATTTTTATAATTATATTTTAAAGGTGTTATTTTTGTCAGTATTTTTTGTGCTTATTTTACTAATGGCTTAATTCTGCTTTTTAAACTGCTACTTTCTTAACCATTTTTTGTACCTCTTTTGTCAAGCTCTTAATTCTCTTAATAATTTTCTTTCATCATTCCACATTTTCTTTTTCTCTTCCTCTCTAAGCCATTTCTTTAGCCATTCCAAGTGAGTTTTTGGACTTTTTGCAATTTATTCCTTTCTTTGAGACTTTGCTTATGCTTTCTTTTTTTAAAAACTTTCATTGACTTCTGAATTTGGGTCTGGATATTCCCTGATACCATAGCATATACAGTCAGGTCTCCCCTTACCACATTTTCAGCCTTTTTATTTACTTTTAACATTATTGTAGAGGTTTGCCCTCTTCCTGCTGATTTTGGGGAAAGGAACATCTCCAAACATTAGGCTTTTCCCTTTTTGGATAGTTTAAAGAGGAAGGAAAAACCAAGAATAGAAAGAGTTTTGAAGTTGCACTGGATACTTTATTTACTTATTTATTCATCTATTTACTCTATCTATCTATCTATTTATACCAAACAATGCTATGTGACTTACAAATGTTTTCACAGCTAGCAAGTGTCTGAGGTCAGATGTGAATTCAGATCCTTTTGATTCCAGGGCCAATGTTTTATCCATTACACCAAAGAGCTGTGTTTCCAGGTTAATCTGTGTCATTGTTTTCAGAGTTAATTCTTGAAATCTGTAAGTTTTGGGTGCTTATGGAGTGCTACGATATAGACTTCCCAGAGTCAAGATAGAAGAGTATCACATGAAATCTTCCATATTCATTTTTAATTTTAATGACTACAAAATAGTGCTCCAAAATGAATTTTTAAATAGCATAGGCAAAAAAAAATGGAGCGAAATAATTTCCAGCTCCAACTTGGAAGTTCTACAGGAAAGTTCTGTCCCACTTGGGTAAGGGGAAAGTGCAATACATGGATGTTTACATCTCAATAAGGGAAAATGATATATATAATTTTTTTTTAATGTTTATGTACTTACTTTTAGTTTTTAACGTTCCTTTCCACAAAATTTTAAGGTCCAAATTTTCTCTCGATCACTCCCCTCCCCCACTCTAAAAGACTATGCATTCTGATTATTACTTCCCTTAATCTGCCCTCCCTTATATCATACCTCTTCTTTCCCTTATTCCCATCTTCTCTCTTTTCTTGTAGGGTAAAATAGATTGCGATTTCACATTACCTGTATCTCTTATTTCTCAATTCTATGCAAAAACAATTCTTTTTCTTTCTTTCTTTCTTTCTTTCTTTCTTGCTTTCTTGCTTTCTTGCTTTCATCTTTCTTAATATAAATTTGTTTATTTAACGTTTTACATTCATTTCCAAAAGATTTTGGGTTCCAAAATTTTCTCCCCATTTGTCCCCTCCTCCACCCCTGTACACTTATAATTCTAATTTCCCCTATCATCAATCTGCTCTCTCTTCTATCATACCTCCCTTCTCTTGCCCCTATCTTCTCTTTTGTCCTATAGGGCCAGATAACTTTATATTCCCCATTACCTGTATTTCTCATTTCTTAGTAGCAAGAACAATACTCAACAGTTGTTCCTAAAATTTTGAGTTCCAACTTTTGCTCATTCCTCCCTCCCCACCCATTCCCTTTGGGAAGGAAAGCAATTCAATATAGGCCATATCTGTGTAGTTTTGCAAGTGACATCCATAATAGTCATATTCTGTAAGACTAACTATATGTCCCTCCATCCTATCCTGGCCTCCATTGTTGCTATTCTCTCTTTTGATCCTGTCCCTCCCCGACTGCTGGCTTCAAATTGCTCCCTCCTCCCATTGCCCTCCCTTCCATTATCCCCCCCCCACCCTGCTTATCTCCTTCTCCCCCAATTTTCTGTATTGTAAGGTAGGTTCTTATACCAAAATGAGTGTGTGTTTTATCCTGTCCTTTAGTTGAGTGTGATGAGAGTAAACTTCATGGTATTTTTTTTCTCAGCTCTCCTCTTTTTCTCTCCACTAAGAAGACTCCTGCCTGCCTCATCTATGAGAGATAATTTACCCAATTCCATTTCACCTTCTCTCCTCCCACTACATTTCTCTCTCAGCATTTACCTTGATTTGTTTTAAGATACCATCCTATCCTATTCAATTCACTCTGTGCTCTCTGTCTCTGTGTGTGCATGCATGTGTGTATGTGTGTGTGCATGTGTGTGTGTAGTCTCACCAACTACGCAGATACTGAAAAATTTCAGCAGTTACAAATATTGTCTTTCCATATAGGGATGTAAACATTTCGACTTTAGTAAGTCCCTCATGACTTCTCTTTGCTGTTTAACTTTTCAGGCGTCTCCTCATTCTTGTGTTTGAAAGTCAAATTTTCTTTTCAGCTCTGCCTTTTCATTAAGAATGCTTGAAAGTCCTCTATTTCATTGGAAGACCTTTTTTTCCACTGAAGTTGTATATTCAGTTTTGCTGGGTAGCTGTTTCTTGGTTTTAGACCTAGTTCCTTTGACATCTGGAATATCCAATTCCACGCCTTTCGATCCCTTAAGGAAGAAACTGCTAGATCTTGTGTTATCCTGATTGTATTTCCACAATACTGGAATTGTTTCTTTCTAGCTGCTTGCAATATTTTCTCCTTTACCTGGGAACTCTGGAATTTGGCCACAATGTTCCTAGGAGTTTCTCTTTTTGGATCTCTTTCAGGCAGTGACCGGTGGATTTCTTGAATCCTTATTTTGCCCACTGGTTCTAGAATATCAGGGCAGTTTTTCTTGATAATTTCATGAAAGATGAAGTCTAGGCTCTTTTTTTGATGATGGCTTTCAGGTAGTTCCATAATTTTTAAATTGTCTCTCCTGGATCTTTTTTCCAGGTCAGTTGTTTTTCCAATGAGATATTTTACATTCTCTTCCATTTTTTTTCGTTCTTTTGGTTTTGTTTTGTGATTTCTTGGTTTCTCAGAAAGTCATTGGCCTCCATCTGTTCCATTCTAATTTTGAGAGAACTATTTTCTTCAGTGAACTTTTGCACCTCTTTTTCCACTTGGCTAATTCTGCTTTTGAAAGCATTCTTCTCCTCATTGGCTTTTTGAACCTCTTTTGCCAATTGAGTTAGCCTATTTT
>CM053771.1:129474225-129509237 GCA_028658325.1 Potorous gilbertii | reverse complement strand
GGATCTATTTTCCTGGTCAGTTGTTTTTCCAATGAGATATTTCACATTCTCTTCCATTTTGTCATTCTTTTGGTTTTGTTTTGTGATTTCTTGGATTCTCAGAAAGTCATTAGCCTCCATCTGCTCCATTCTAATTTTGAGAGAACTACTTTCTCCAGTGAGCTTTTGCATCTCTTTTTCCACTTGGTTAAGTCTGCATTTGGAAGCATTCTTCTCCTCAATGGCTTTTTGCATCTCTTTTGCCAATTGAATTAGCCAATTTTTCTTTCTTTTCTTTTTTTTAAAATATATATTCATTTATTTTACTTTTTATATTCATTTACACAAGATTTTGGGTTCCAAAATTTTCTCTCCATGTGTCTCTATTTCATTGAAAGACCGTTTTTTCCCCTGAAGTATTATGCTCACTTTTGCTGGGTAGGTGACTCTTGGTTTTTGTCCCAGTTCCTTTGACTTCTGGAGTATCCTATTCCATGCCCTTCAATCCCTTAATGTAGAGGCTGCTTGATCTTCTTTATCCTGATTGTATTTCCAGAATACTGGAATTGTTTCTTTCTAGCTGCTTGCAATATTTTCTCCTTTACTTGGGAACTTTGTTATTTGGCCACAATGTTCCTAGGAGTTTCTCTTTTTGGATCTCTTTCAGGATCTGATCGGTGGATTCCTTGAATACTTATTTTGCCTTCTGGTTCTAGAATATCAAGGAAGTTTTCCTTGATAATTTCATGAAGGATGATATCTAGGCCCTTTTTTTGATCATGGCTTTCAGGTAGTCCCATTATTTTTAAATTGTCTCTCCTGGATCTATTTTCCAGGTCAGTTGTTTTTCCAATGAGATATTTCACATTCTCTTCCATTTTGTCATTCTTTTGGTTTTGTTTTGTGATTTCTTGGATTCTCAGAAAGTCATTAGCCTCCATCTGTTCCATTCTAATTTTGAGAGAACTATTTTCTTCAGTGAGCTTTTGCACCTCTTTTTCCACTTGGCTAATTCTGCTTTTGAAAGCATTCTTCTCCTCATTGACTTTTTGAACCTCTTTTGCCAATTGAGTTACCCTATATTTCAAGGTGTTATCTTCTTCAGCATTTTTTGGGTCTCCTTTATTAAGGTATTGACCCATTTTTCATATTTTTCTTGCATCTCTCTCATTTGTTTTTTCAGTTTTTCCTCCAACTCTCTAACTTGACTTTCAAAATCCTTTTTGAGCTCTTTCAAGGCCTGAGCCCATTGGATATCTTTTTGAGATGTTTGGCATACGGAGGCCTTGACTCTTATGTCTTTACCTGATGGTAAGCAGTTTTCTTCCTTATCAGAGAGGAAGGTTGGAATCATTTGTTTCCCTACAAAATAACCTCCTGTGTTCTTATTTTGTTTCCCTTTTCTGGGCATTTTCCCAGCCAGTTACTTGACTTCTGAGAGTCCTCTCCACCCCTGCCTAGGTCCTCCCAGCTAGTGCTTGGGGTCTAAGATTCAAATGGTGCTCCCCAGCCTCAGGGCTTTCGGTAGCTGGCTGGCTGCTATTCAGGGTAAGATTAAATCAGGTTCTCAGGTGGGGGCAGGATAGCCTCCCAGGCTCAGTTCCTTCAAGTGGTTTATGTAGAGACCTTCTGTAATGGAGCTCCTGCTGAGCTCCTGCCTGCTCTGGGAGCCTCTGGCCACCCACTGCCTCTGCTGCAGCCTCCTGAGGGAGCCAGAGGTATGAAGACACCCTGTTCCCCTCTCAGCCCATCCAGATGTCTCTCTCACTGACCTGTGCTTCTGTGGGTGGAGGGATCTTTGTGGCCGCTGGAGATTCCGTCCCTGAAGCCTGCTCAGATCTACTCGCACCTCTCAGTGGCACGTGACCAGAGCAGGGCAGGGCTCTGCTCCCTCCCGGTGCACGATGGACCTTTGGGATCGGTTTTTCAGGGCTCTCTGGGACGGAAATCTCCTTCACTGTGTTGCTGTGTGGCTTGCACAGTTCCGGAATTTGTTGGGAGTTCTTTTTCGAGGAAATCCATGGGCTCTGAGTTCGGAGCTTGCATATGTGAGTCTTTCTGCTCTGCCACCTTGGTTCCACCCTCTAGCCTTTTTTCAGGGTGTTATTTTCTTCAGCAATTTTTTGGGTCTCCTTTATTAAGGTATTGATCCGTTTTTGATGCTTTTCTTGCATCTCTCTCATTTCTTTTCCCAGTTTTTCGTCCACCTGTCTAACTTGATTTTCAAAGTGCTTTTTGAGCTCTTCCATGGTCTGAGTCCATTGAATATCTATTTCAGATGTTTTGGATACAGAGGCCTTGACTCTTATATCTTTACCTTATGGTAAGCAGTTTTCTTCCTCATCAGAGAGGAAGGTTGGAATCATTTGTTCCCCAAGAAAATAACCTTTTTCGGTCTTATTTTTTTTCCCTTGTCTGGGCATTTTCCCCACCAGTTACTTGATTTCTGAGAGTCCTCTCCACCCTTGCCTAGGATTAAATCAGGTTCTCAGGTAGGAGCAGGACTGCCTCCCTGGTTCAGTTCCCTCAGGTGGTTTATGCTGAGCCCTTCTGTAATGGATCTGCTGCCAACCTCCTGCCTGCTCTGGGAGCCTCTGGCCGCTTGCTGCCTCTGCTGCTGCCTCCCAAGGGGCCGGTATCACGGAGACACCTCGCTTCCCCCTCACCCCATCCACACGTCTCTCTCACTCACGTGTGCATCTGTGGGTGGAGGGCCCTTCGCAGCCGCAGGAGATTCTCTCCCTGAATCCTGCTTGGATCTGCTTGCTCCTCTAAGTGCCACATTATTAACTGATAGACCTTATGTCAATTTGATTAAAAAAGGAAGAAAGCTAAATTACCAGTATCAAAATGGAAAAGGTGAATTCACCTCCAGTGAAGAGGAAATTAGAAGAAAATTTAGAAATTATTTTTCCAACTGTATGCTCACACATTTGACAATTTGGTGATATGGATGAATATTTACAAAGATATAACCTGCTCAGATTTATAGAAAAGGCAGGAAAATACTTCAATAGCTCCATGTCAGAAAAAAATAATTGAACTAGCTATGAATGAACTCCCTAGAAAATAAAATCTCTGGGGCCAGATCAATTTACAAGTGAATTTCATCATACATTTAAAGAACAAGTAATTCCAACACTATATAGACTATTTGGTAAAAACGATGAGGGAATGCTACAAGTCTTTTGATGATACCAGTATGGTGCTGATACCAAAACCAGAAATAGCTAAAACAGAAAGAAAATTACAGACCAATGTCCCTAATGAATACAGATTCAAAAATTTTAAATAAGCTATTAGTCAAAAGATGACAGCAATAATCAAGGGAATAATACATTTTGATCAGGTGGGATTTATGCCAGAAATGCAGGGCTAGATTAATATTAGGAAAACTATCATCTTGACTGATCCCACCAACAACAGATCTAACAGGAATCATATGATTGTCTCACCAATTTCAGAAAAAGCTTTTGACAAAATGCAGAAGCCGTTACTATTAAAAACACTGGAGAGCATAAGAATAAATGGAGCCTACCTTAGAATAGTTAGTAGTATCTACCTAAAACAGTCAGCAAGGATTGTGCGTAATGAGGCCAAGCTAGATACATTTCTAATAATATCAGGGGTGATAAAAGGATGACCATTATCACCACTGTTATTCAATATGGTACTAGAAATGGTAACTTTAGCAGTAAGAGTAAAAAAGGAAGAGAAGGAATTAGAAGAGTCAAAGAAGAAGCTAAGTTATCAATCCTTGCAGATGACATTATGATAAACTTAGAGAATCCCAGAGAATCAAGCAAAAAACTCCTTGTAATAATGAACAACATTATCAAAATGACAGGATAAAAATAAACTCACATAAATCATCTGCATTTCTATATATTACTAACAAAACCCAACAGTAAGAGATACAAGGAGAAATCCCATTTAAAGTTACACTAGATGCTATGACATATTTGGGAATCTACAAGACAATGCAAATCTAAGGATTGTATGAACACAATTACAAAGCACTTTTTACCTGAATAAGTCAGATCTAAATAATTGGAAAGATATAACTTGCTCATGGGTAGGCTGAGCTAATATAATAATAATAATTCTACCTAAATTAAGTTATTTAGTCAGTGCCATAATAATCGAACTACAGAAAAAAAAATTTTTTCTAGAGGCAGAAAAATTATATTAAAATTCAATTGGAAGAACAAATGGTCTAGAATATCAAAGGAGTTAATGAAAAGGAATGTTCAGGAAATTGGGTTACCCATACTACATCTTAAATTGTGTAATTGTAAAGTTAATTGGAGTTAAAAAACTTCCATGACAATTAATTTCCCTAATTAAACTTTTAATTTTCAATGAGGTATTGGGTCAGGAGAGTGGAACCCTCTGTATCTGAAAAGTGCATATGTACTCTGGTGAGGTTTTGCTTTAGGACTAATTCTTTGGAAGAAGGTTATTTGGCCAGACTAGACTCTAGGTAACTGTTAATACATTCTGTGACTTTGAAAACCCAGAGGCTGATGCTTCTCTCTCTAGCAACTGGATGCCGTGGTCAGATAGTTGGGTCTGTTTGTTGTTCTGTGATTTATTTATTGTTTATGGTCGAACCTTTAGAAGCTTTGTCTGTTGTTCTGCTTCTATTTTCTCAGTTGTAATGTAATTAAATAAGATTATTGACACCTCAATATTTCTTTATTTTGAGAAAAAACAGATATAAGAACCTGTGCAGGATCTTCTTCTGTGTGTGATGGAGTGCTTGCTCCTAAAATTTTAAAGCACCACTCATGAAAATGACATGGTAGTGGATCAGAAATAGAGAAGCAGATCAGTGGAGTATGTAATGTACACAAGACACAGTGGTTAATTACTACAGCAATGTACTGTTTGATAAACTCAAGGGTCCCAGGTTCTGAGATAACAATTAACTGCTAGACAAAACCTGGTGGGAAGACTAGAAAAATTGTGTAATGGAAACTTGGCATAGACCAATGCTTGAGGCCGTATACCAGAATAAAATAGAAATGGATAGGAGAGTTGAGTATAAAGGCTGATACTAAAAATAAACTAGGGGAGAAAGGATAGTTTTTTTCTCAGATTTATAGAGAATGGAGAAATTTACCACCAACCAAGAGACAGAGAACATTATGAAATGGAAAATGGATGACTTTTAATTACATTAAATTGAAAAGCTTTTTACCCAAATCCAACGCAACCAAGCTTAGGAGGGAAGCAGAAAACTTGAAAATGTATTTTATAACTAGTTTTTGGTAAAAAGCATAATATCTAAAATATATAGAGAACTGAGTCAAATTTACAAGAATAGGAGATCACCCCTCCCACCCCCTACACATACACTTAACAAGTTAGCCACAGGGCTGATCAGGGAAACACGAAACAAGAAGATAAAAAGGCATCTGCCCTAAGCTTTTTTAAAAACACCAATCAGGTCAGCACCAAGTTCTGCAGCTTCTAACTGAAAGAACCAGAAGCCATAATACAAATAGTCATCATGAGCAAGACAAAGCAAAACAAGAGTAAAAAAACCCATAGATACTTTCTCTGGTGACCAGGTCTAAAAGAAGAATATCAAAGAAGTTAGTATTGAGAAAGTACTCCCATCTGAAACTTCAGAAGGGACTATGAACTTTTCGGATGCACAAGCAGCTCTCCTGCAACAGCTGTAGAAGGAAATAGAAGAAAAACTGGCCAATGTTTTTAAAAGTGTGAAAAAAGAATTCATTGTTGAAAACATCTCTTTAAAAAGGAAAATTGAAGAAATGAGAAAGGAAACACAAAACCTAAATGAGAAAATTGGACAGATGGAAAAGAAAACACAGAACCTATCTGGGAAAACTGAAAAAATGGAAAAGGAAGTGCAAAAACTGACCGGAGAAAATAACTCCTTAAAAGGAACAATTGGACAGATGGAAAAGAGATGCAAAAGTTAACTAAAGAAAACAATTTGATAAAAGTTAGAATTGGGCAGGTAGAAGCTAATGACTCTAGGAGACATCAAGAATCAGTCAAAAGAAATCTAAAGAATAGAAGATAATGTAAAATATCTAATTGGAAAAACAAGTGATCTGGAAAATAGATTCAGGAGAGAAATTTTAACAATTATTGGACTACCACAAAACCACGATGGAAAAAAGAGTCTAAATAATATATTCCAAGAAATCATAAAATAAAACTACCCAGAAGTGCTAGATCTAGAAGGGAAAATAGTCATCAAAAGAATCCACCATTCACATCCTGAAAGGGATCCCAAACTCAAAACCCTAACAAATATTGTTGCAAAATTCCAGAACTATCAAATAAAGGAGAAAATACTATAGACAGCCAGAAAGAAACCATTCAAATATCGAGGAGCAACCATCAGGATCACATAGGACCCTGCAGCTTCTACATTAAAAAAATCGGAGGAATTGGCAAATGATATTCTGAAATGCTAAGGAAAATTCAAAAGTGAAACAGGGTGAACTCACCTCCAATGAGGAGGAAATTAAAACAATAATTAGAAATTACTTTGCCCAACTTTATGCCCATAAATTTGAAAATTTAAATGAGATGGATGAATATTTTAAAAAATACAAATTACCCAGCTTAGCAGAAGAGGAATTTGAATACTTAACCCCATCTCAGAAAAAGAAATTGAACAAGCCATCAATGAACTCCCTAGGTAAAAATCTCCAGGCCTGGATGAATTTTTAAGTGAATCCTATCAAATTTTTAAAGAAGAGTTAATTCCAATGCTAAATAGACTATTTTTCAAAATTGGAGAAGGAGTCCTCCCAAATTCTTTTTTATGACACAAATGTGGTTTTGATATCTAAACCAGGAAGAGACAAAACAGGGAAAGAAAATTACAGACCAATTTCTCTAATTAATATAAAGGCAAAAGGTTTAAATAAGATTTTAACAAAAAGTATACAGCAACTTCTCATGAGAATAATACATTATGATCAAGTAGGTTTCATACCAGAATGCAATACTGGTTCAATAACAGGAAAATTGTTAGCATTATTGGCCATATGAACAACAAAGCTAACAGAAATCACATGATTATCTCAATAGATGCATGAAAAACTTTTGACAAAATTCAACACTCATTCCTGTTAAAAACATTGTAGAGCATAGGAATAATGAGCAGTATCTACCTAAAACCTTCTGTATGCATTATGTACAGTGATCATAAGCTAGATGCATTTCCAGTAAGATCAGGGGTGAAACAAGAATGTCCTTTAACCCCACTATTGTTCAATATGGTGCTAGAAATGTTAGCTATGGAAATCAGACAAGATAAAGAAATTGAAGGAATTAGAGTAGGCAAAGAAGAAACTAACCTATCACTCTTTGCAAATGATATGATGATATTCTTAGAACATCCCAGATATTCAAGTAATAAATTACTTGAAAAAACCTTGGAAAATTTGCAGGTTACAAAATAAACCCACACAAATATTATGCATTTCTATATATTAGTAACAAAGCTCATTAGCAAGAGATAGAAAAAGAAATCCCGTTTAAAGCCGAGGTAGACATTATAAAATATTTGGGAGTTTACCTTCCAAAACAAACCCAGGGACTATATGAAAACAACTACAAGACACTTTTCAAACAAATGAAGTCCAATCTAAGTAAGTGAAAAAAACATCAGTTGCTAGTGGGTAGGCCGAGCCAATATAATGAAAATGACAATTCTATCTAATTTAATTGACTTATTTAGTGCCATATCAATGAGACCATCAGATTTTCTAGAGCTGGAAATAATAGTATCAAATAGTATCAAAATTCATCTGGCTGAACAAAAGGTCCAGAATATGAAGGGGACTAATGAAAGGAAATGCTAGCGAAGGTGGCCTAGCGCTATCAAATCTCAAACTGTATTATGAAGCAGAAATTATCAAAACCACTTGGTAGTAGCTAAGAAACAGAATAAGTGGAATAAGGTAGGTCCTCAAGACCCAGTAGACAATAAATATAGCAATCTACTGTTTGATAAACACAAGGACAACAGCTTCTGGGATAACAACTCACTCTTAGACAAAAATTGCTGGGAAAACTGGATAACAGTGTGGCAGAAACTAGGCATAAACCCATGCCTGACACCACACAAGAATAAAGTCCAAATGGGTACAGGATCTAGGTATAAAGGCTGATACCATGGACAAACTGAAGGAGTATAGTGTATTTATCAGATTTATGGAGAAGGGAAGAATTTTTTACTTAAGGAGAGATAAAAAGCATTATGAAATGCAAGATGGATAATTTTGATTATATTAAACTGAAAAGTTTTTGCACAAACAAGCCCATTACAACCAAAATTCGGAGGGATGTAGTAAATGGGGGAAAAATTTCACAATTAATCTCGGGGATAAAGGCCTCATTTCTAGACTATATAGAGAACTGACTAAAATGTGCAACTATACAAGTCATTCCCCAATTGATAAATGGTCAAAGAATATGAACAGGCAATTTTCAGAGGAAGAAATCAAAGATATCTAAACTCATATGAAAAAGAACTCTAAATCACTTTTGATTAGAGAGATACAAATCAAAACAACTCTGAGATACCTCATCACACCTATCATATTGGCAAACATAAGAGAATAGGAAAATGATAAATGTTGGAGAGGATATGAGAGAGTTGGAACACTAATACCTTTTGACCCAACAATAGCGCTTCTAGGCCCGTATCCCCAAGAGATCATAAAAATGGGACAGGGTTCCACATGTACAAAAATATTTATAGCAGCATTCTTTGTGGTGGTCAAAAACTGGAAATCAAGGGGATGCTCATTAATTGGGGAATGACTGAGTAAATTATGATATATGAATGTAATGGAATACTTTTGTGCTATAAGAAATGATGAACAGGAAGACTTCAGAGAGACCTGGCAAGACTTACATGATCTGATGCTGAGTGAAACGAGCAGAACCAGGAGAACTTTGTGCACAGCAACGACCACAGTGTGAAAGTTTTATCTGGTGAACTTGGAACTTCCTTATAATGCAAGGACTTAAAAAAAAATTCCCAATGATCTTCTAAGGCAAAATGTTTTCCACATCCATAGAAAGAACTGCGGAATTCAGTCGTATATTGTAGCAGATCATGCGCGTGCATGCATATTTGTGTTTGAGTATGGCATTTTCGTTTGTTAGATGATTTTTCCCACTCATTTTAATTCTTCATCACAGCATGACTATAGTGAAAATGTATTTAATAGGAATATATGTGTAGAACCTATACAAAATTGTATGCTGTCTCAGGGACAGAGGGGGGAGTTAGGGGAAAATATTAATCTAACCTTTATTGTAGTTATTATGGAACACTGAAAATAAATAAAATTAATTTATATTTTAAAAAGTAGTGAATTGGTCTGATAATTCAGGAAAACAATTTTGAATTATACAGCAAAAATCCGAAAAGCAAAAAAAAAAAGAAACTTAGAAATGTCATCAATTACTAGGGATTAGATAAAAAGCATATGAAGTGTCATTGTACCAAATATGTAGAGCTTTGGACTTGAAATCAGCAGTGTAATACCTTTTCTCTCATATACTTTCTTTTGGAGACTCTCAAGGTAGCTCTGGAAATGCACACAACTTCATTTTCAATGTGTACATCTCTAAAAAGTATACTGCCAAAGTAAGAGAGCTTATCCCCGGCATTCAGAACTTATAAATTTGCTGTAAGTAATGGATCTACATGTGGGTGATTTGGTGCTGACTGATGAAATATCTTTGTTTTTGTGGTGTTAATTGTTAGGCCAGAATTAGTGCAAGCAACAAAGAAATGATCCCATGCTTTCTTGCTTCTTAGTTTCAGAGGCTGTACTGAATGTCCAATCATATGCAAAAACAAAACAAGCCAAAAAAAAAAAACAATAAAAAAACAACAACAACAACAACAACAACAAAAAACATCATGTGCCAACACTATCTCCATTTTGGTCTTGGCTAGATTTGTTTTGACTGCAAAACCTACATTAGGTTCACAGCATTCCCCTTCACTGCTGCTCCTCCAGAAAACATATGTATCCAGTTCTGACTTCAACTAGGTGGCCTTCATTTGCCTGTCTTTTTTCAGTGAAGGCTGCTATTTGGATACAATAAGTGTTGACTTCTCTTATAACAAGAGCTGCTTTTCTTTCAGGTCTACTAGATTTTGTGTTGTCTATATGTGTGTGCATATTCCACATACCAAAGGTGAGTGGAATCATCTTTGTAGATATTTATTTCCTTTTTGTGTGTGCATGTTGACAACAAAGTGGGATTCCTTCCTGCCACAGTACACATGCAATCATTGGGTAAAAGGTCAATTTTTAGGGCACCTTTTCTAGCCCTGGGTTAAGTGATGTGCTCAAGGTCATATAGTAATGAGACCTGATTTAATCACAAGAAGCTAAGTCTCACTGGATTTCAGGAAGATACGTCTGACTCTAGGCCCATCAGTCTATTCCCTGCTCTCATGTCCCTCCCCATTGACTTTGAAAAACCCAAAGAATATTGCCCCAAGAAAAACCTTGGAATATTGGAGGCTGCAGAAGGGGTTCATCAGTCTTTTACCTTGGAAAGCTAGGAAAGAGTCCTTCTTGCTGTGGTTGAAGGGGACCAGGACAGGATGGGAGACATTCAGTAGTTCCTACCCCAGAAGACCAGCAGGAGATCTTGAGCCCTAGGGAAGTGGAGGAGGAAAATGCCAACCCCAGTAGACCAGATATTCCTTAGTACAACCAGGGTGTGAATAGGTAGACACTAGCATAGATGGGTATCTATGAGAGCCTGAGTCTACCTGTATTCTACTGTAGCCCTAAGGGAGGATAAGACCTCCATTTGTCAGACAACCACTCTCTCACACCTCATATTGTGAACTTCAGTGTAACCCCAGGGAAGCTCAGAAAAAACTCCACCTCACCTCGACCTGGGCACATGCCAGCCAGTTCCTGTTCAGTGGCAGGTGAAACCTCAGTAGAGAAAATGAACTGGTCTCAACCCCAAAAAGCATTCTTAGAAGAGCTCAAGGAGGATTTTAAAAGCCAAATTAGAGAGGTGTGAAAAAGAATTAGACAATTCTTTTAAAAATGTGAAGGACAAAATGGGAAAAATCACTGAAAAGAGCAAATCTTTAAAAAGTAAACCTGTCCAAATGGATAAGGAATTACAAAATCTACTGGTGAAAAGTCCTTCTTGAAAAATAAAGTTGACCAAATAGAAACAGAGGTACAGAAGCTAACTTAAGAAAAGAAGTTGTTAAAAATTAAAATTGGACAAATAGAAGCTAATGACTCTAGGAGGCATCAGGAATCAGTGAAAAAAAAATCAAAAGCATTAAATAATACAAGAGAACTTGAAATATATAATTTGGAAAACAACTCACCTGGAAAATAGATCCAGGAGAGAAAATGTAAGATTTATTGCTCTATCAGAAAGTCATGATGGAAAAAAAAGAGTCTGGACTGCATATTCCAAAAAGTCATCAAGGAAAATTGCCCTGAGATCCTACAATCAGTGGGTAAAATAATTATCAAAAGAATAATTCAGTCATGGTGCATACACAAAAATTGATCATTTAGCAAGGCATAAAAAAATCACAGTCCAGTGGTGAAAGTCAGAGACAGTTAATACATCCTTTGCAGTTTATAATGCAATAACAATTATAGGTAATAAAGAGTCATGGATAGATAGACCAAAAATTAATTGGAAACTAAATAATCTAATCATAAAAAATGAGTGGGAATGAGTGGGTCAAAGAACAGATATTAGAAACAATCAATCCCTTCTTTCAAGAGAATTGCAATAATGAAAAAAAAGTGAACAAAACTTATGGGATGAAGTGGAAGCAGTTCTTAAGGGACTTTATGGAATATCAAATGGATAGATTTGATTACACTAAGAGAAAGATTTTGGATAAATAAAATCAATACAATGAAGCAAAGGAGGGAAGCAGAAAACTGGGGAAGAATTTTTGCCACTAGTGTCTGTTATAAAGACCATATTTTAAAAATACATAGACAACGGAGCCAAATTTACAAGAATATAAGCCATTTCCTAATAGATAAATTGTCAAAGAAAATGAACATATTACTTTTAGAGAAAAATATTATAGCTACCTACAGTCATATAAAAATGATTTAAATATATTGATTAGAGAGATGCAAATTAAAACAACTCTGAGTTATCATATCACCCTTACCAGATTGACTAACATGACAAAATAGGATGATGAAAAATGTTGGAGAAGATGTGGGAGAATTGGAACACTAATTCGTTGTTGGTGGAGGTGTGAAATGATCCAACCATTCTGGATAGCAATTTGTAACTATGCCCAAAGGACTATAAAAATGTGCATACTCTGTGAACCAGCTATACTGCTTCTATGGTTTTATCCCAAAGAGATCATAGAAACAGGAGAAGGACTCATATGTATCAAAATATTTGTAGCATCTCTTTTTGTGGTGGCCAAGAACTGGAACTTGAGGGGTGCCCATGCATTGGGGAAGGGCTGAAGGAGGTGTGATAAAAGAATGCAATGGAATATTATTTTGCAATAAGAAACAATGAACTGACAGACTTCAGAAAAATTGAGATAAGTTTATATGAACAGATGCTGAGTGAAGTGAGCAGAGCCAAGAGAATATTATTCACAGTGACAGTCACAGTGTCCTAGGACTGTTTGTGAAAGACTAAACCCTTTACAACAATTCAAGGACCTAGAACATTCCCGACAGACTCATGATGGAAAACGCCATCTACATCCAGAGAAAAGCCTATGAATGTGCAACTGTAAAAGTAAGGACCCCTGCATACATAGGAGGGCCTGCTGTACAGATTCTTAGATCTGCTTTTCTAAAAGGAAAGCAACCATCTGAAGGATCAATAATCACTTTAATCAAACACATATACCGTCAGAGAAAATCCAAGGAGAGAAATAAAGACTAATAGACAGGGTTTCTAAATGTCTCACCATAAGCAATACATATATCTACATAGTTACCAGAGAGAGAAGCACCAACTTCTGGGTTTTCAAAGCCAGTGAAATTCCTTAAGTATACCCAGACTCTAGGTTGGGCAAAGGAAAATTGCCAAAGAGTAAGCCACAAAATAAAGCCTCTCACCTAAGAGTATTTACACACTTTTCAGAGTCTGAGGGCATGTCCCTGCAACTCAGAGCCTCAATAATAAATTAACAAATGGTATGAAGGCCTATTAATGGGTGAGGAACATCTTTAACTCTTCCCCCAGTTATATTACTATCACAGCAAAGCAGAATGAAGCTACTATTTTCTTCTTTGTTATGTTTTATGTTGGTTAGCTTTCCTCATGGTTTTCCCCATTCATTTTAAATCTATGCAACATGAGTAATGTGGAGGAAAACTTGGAATTTATGGAAGTGATTGTTATTGAATACAAAAAAATATATATTATAAATTTGGAGAAAAACAATAAAATCGTAAACCTTTGGCTAATTTATTTTAAAAATAAAGAAGAAAACCAAATTACCAGAATCAAAAATGAAAAAAAAGGATGAATTCACCACTAATGAAGAAGAAATTAAAATAATAATTAGAAATTACTTTGGCCAAATGTACAGCCATAAATCTGACAATCTTAGTGAAAAGGATGATTTTGTACAAAAAAAATATAAATTGTTCAAATTAACAGAAGAGAAAATAAAATACTTACATAACTCTATCTCAGAAAAAGAAATCGAACAAACCTTATATTAACTCCATAGGAAAGTATCCCTAGGGCCAGATGAATTTACAAGCATATTATATAAAATATTAAAAAAGCAATTAATTCCAACACTATATAGACTATTTGGGAAAATTGTTGAGAAGGGTGTCTCACCAAATTCTTTTTATGATACAAACATAGTACTGATATCGAAACCGGGAGGAACCAAAACAGAGAAAGAAAATTATTGACCAATTTCTCTAATTAATATATGTTTTTTGACCACCACCTCCTGCAGTTTTCCCTTCCTTTTTGCAGCCCCCCTCCATTTTACTGCCCTTTCCCTTTACTACTTCTTCCTTTACTTTTGGCCTCCCCTCTCCCTTCTTTCCCTCTTCCCCTCCTACTGCCTATAGAGATAATTAGATTTTTTATTTAATTAAGTTTGTTTTTACCTCCTTGAACCAAATCAGATCAGAGTATCTCTCAAAAAAATGCTCATCTCCTTCCTTTTTTTTCCATCTGTTGCAATATAATTTTGTGCCTCTTCCTGTGATGTAATTTACCATTTTCTGCTTCCTCCTTTTCACATGTCCTGTTACAATCTCTTTGAATCCTTAACTCACATTTTTATCATCACATCAATTATTTTATATCAGCTCCCTCTATCTAGATATATCCCTTTTATATTTCATAATAGCTGTTATGGGATGAATGACTTTCTGGAAATTATTTTTTTATGTCAATAATTATTTTTTATTTTTAAATGTTCAACAATCACTTCCTTAAAATTAAGATTTTATCCCCCCATACCTTCCCCCCGCTACCCCCTCCCTCCCCATGACAGCATACAATTCTGTATAGGTTCTACATATACTTTCCTATTGAGCACATTTTCACTATAGTCATGCTGTGTAGTCGCACTAAAATAAATGGAAGAAATCATATAACAAATAAAAACATAATAGGCTGAAACGCACACACACACACACACACACACACACACACACACACACAAACATTCTCTGCTACATTCTGTGAATGAATTCCATATTGACTTTCTGGAAATTATGAAAAAAAGATTTTAGTAGCTAAAAGAAGTATTTGATAAGGAAGAATCAAGGATAAATTATACTCTTCTGGGGTAGAAGAAAAGGGGAAGAGGAACATGTTCTATAAAGTCAGTCTTCATTGTTCATCTGTAATTCCAATTCTTGGGTCATATGCAGTCATCTTGATGAATATTTGGTCACCGGATTCAGATGGCTCTAGAGGAGAACTGAGGCTGTTGACCTACCTGCACAGCCCTGTCTCACTCAAAACAAAGTCAAGGGCAAGTCATGTCATCATTTCTCTGATGGCCTGGTCTTCTTCAGCAACAAAGGACAAACACAATCCTGCCCCCCAATTATTCCGTTTTCTTCTTTGACCCTGTCCACTTTCTAAAGTGTTTTCTTCTGACTAAACCCCTTACCCAATCTATTCTCCCTTCTATCATCCCCCTTCATATCCCCTTTCCCCCTACTTTCTTGTAGGGTAAAACAACCAATTTAATATATTTCTTATTCCCTCCTTCACCAAAAATCAATAACAATAAGGTTCCCTCATTCTTTTTCATCTCATCCCCTTTCCCCTCCCTTGTGAAACCTTTCTCTTGCCTCTTTTTTGTGAGATAACTTACAAAATCTATCTGTGCAATCTCTCTGTCCATCTATCACCCCTTAATTTTATTTTTACATATCATCCTTCATATTCAACTCACCCTATGCCCTTTATCTGTCTGTCTGTCTATCTATCTATCTGTCTGTCTGTCTGTCTATCTATCTGTCTGTCTATCTCCTCTGACTACCCAACTAATGAAAAAAGGTCATATAAGTTACAAATATCTTTCCATGTAGGAATGTAAACAGTTCAACATTAATAAGCCTCTTGTAATTTCTCTTTACTGTTTAACATTTTATGTTTCTGTTGATTCTTGTATTTGAAAGTCAAATTTTATATTCAGCTCTGGTCTTTTCATCAAGAATGATTGGAGGCAGAGCCAAGATGATGGAGTGAGAACCTAAGCTCTTGGACAAACTCCTTTGGATACCTCTGAAAGGAGAATCTGACCAAATTTTGAAGGTGTGGAATCCAGAGGGAGACAGATTGTGATGGATTTGGAGCCCAGGTTAGACTGGAAGGTCCATGGGAAGGATCTGTTTGGAGGAGTGACCCCCAGGGCACAGCACAGCGAGTCAGTGCATCAGAGCTGAAGGGATCCAACAAATCTGAGAGTGGCAGGCAGAACCGGCGGAGCCACACAGAGGACAGGAGACAAACTGAACCAAACCAGTGAGAGCCGCTGAGCACCAGATATCAGTGCAGCAGCTCCTGAGATCTTCAGGAAAGGTTAATAAAATTGAAATTAAGAAAACAATTGAATGAATAATAAAACCAATACTTGGTTTTATGAACAAACTAATAAAATCGACAAAATTTTGGTCAATTTGGTTGAAAAAAAGGAAAGAAGAAAATCAAGTTACTAATATCAAAAATGAAAGGGGCAAACTCACCTCCAAGGAGGAGGAAATTAAAACAATAATTAGAAATTATTTTGCCCAACTTTATGCCCCAAAATTCGATAATCTAAACGAGATCGATGAGTATTTTAAAAAATACAAATTGCACAGATTAACAGAAGAGGAAGTTGAACACTTAAACAACTCCATCTCAGAAAAAGAAATTGAACAAGTCATCATTGAACTCCCTAGGAAAAAATCTCCGGGACAGATGGATTCACAAGTGAATTCTATCAAACATTTAAAGAAAAGTTAATTCCAATATTATATAGACTATGTTTGAAAATTGGGGAAGAAGGAGTCCTCCCAAATTCTTTCTATGATACAAATATGGCATTGACACCCAAACCAGGAAGAGACAGTACAGAGAAAGAAAATTATAGACCAATTTCTCTAATGATTATAGATGCAAAAATTTTAAATAAGATTTTAGCAAAAAGAATACAGCATCTTATCACAAGAATAACACATTATGATCAGGTAAGATTCATGAGAGGAATGCAGGGCTGGTTCAATATTAGGAAAACTATTAGCATTATTAATCGTATCAACGACAAAACTAACAAAATCCACATGATTATCTCAATAGCTGCAGAAAAAGCTTTCGACAAAATACAACACCAATTCCTATTAAAAACATAGGAATAAAGGGAACTTTCCATAAAATAATTAGTAATATCTACCTTAAACCTTCAGAAAGCATTATATGAAATATATATCTTTCCAATAAGATAAGGGGTAAAACAAGTAGGTCAGTTATCACCAATATTATTCAATATGGTCCTAGAAATGTTAGCTGTAGCAATTAGACAAGATAAAGAAATTGAAGGGATAAGAATAAGCAAAGAAAAAACTAAGCTATCACTCTTTGCAGATGATATGATGATATACTTAGAGAATCCCAGAGATTCAAGTAAAAAACTACTTGAAATAATAAACAACTTTGGCAAAGTTGCAGGTTACAAAATAAACCCCCACAAATCTTCTGCATTCCTATATATTAGCAACAAAGTCCAACAGTAAGAGATAGAAAGAGAAATCTCATTTAAAGCCAAGGTAGACACTATAAAATACTTAGGAGTTTACCTGCCAAAAGAAACCCTGGGATTATATCAACACAATTTCAAGATACATTTTACAGAAATAAAGTTAGATTTAAATAAGCAGAAAAACATCACTTGTTCATGGATAAACCAAGCTAATATAATGACAATGACAATTCTACCTAACCAATTAAACTATCAGATAAATATTTTCTAGAGCTGCATAAACTAATATCAAAATTCATTTGGAAGATCAAAAGGTCCAGAATATCAAAGGGAATAATGAAAAGAAATGCTTGGGAAGGTGGCCTAGGGCTACCAGACTTCAAATTGTACTATAAAGCAGCAATTATCAAAACCACTTGGTATTGGATAAGGAACAGAGGGGTGGAAAAGTGGAATAGAGTTGGCACTCAAGACACAGTAGGCAAGGAATATAGCAACCTCCTGTTTGATAAACCCAAGGACCCCAGGTTCTGGGATAAGAATTCATTCTTCCACAAAAATTGCTGGGAAAACTGGATAACAGTGTGGTGGAAACTAGGCACAGAACCATGCCTGACACCGTACACAAGAATAAAGTCCAAATGGGTACATGATTTAGATACAAAGATTAAAACCATGAATAAATTAGAGGAGCAAGGAATAGTGTATTTATCAGATTTATGGAGAGGGAAGAATATTTTTCTAAAGAAGCAATAGAAAGCATTATGAAATGCAAGATGGATAATTTTGATTACATCAAACTGAAAAGTTTTGGCAAAACCAAACCCAATGCAACCAAAATTCGGAAGGATGTAGTAAATTGGGAAAGAATTTTTACAGCTAAGCTTGGGGATAAAGGTCTCATTTCTAGAATATATAGAGAACCTGACTCAAATGTGTAATTATACAAGTCAATCCCCAATTGATAAATGGTTAAAGAATATGAACAGGCAATTTTCAGAGGAAGAAATTAAAGATATCTATAATCATATGAAAAAATGCTCTACATCCCTACTGACTAGAGAGATGAAAATCAAAACAACTCTGAGGTACTACATTACACATATGAGATTGGCAAACATGACAGAACAAGAAAATGATAAATGCTGGAGAGGATGTGGGAGAGTTGGAACACTAATTCACTGTTTGTGGAGCTGTGAGCTCATCCAACCATTCTGGAGAATGGTTTGGAACTATGCCCAAGGGGCTACAAAAATGTGCACACCCTTTACCCAGCAATATCGCTACTAGGACTGTATGCTCAAGAGATCATAAAAATGGGTAAAGGTTCTATTTGTATAAAAATATTTATAGTAGCACTCATTATAGTTGCCAAAAACTGGAAATCAAGGGGATGCCCATCAATTGGGGAAAGGCTGAATAAATTATGGTATATGAATGTAATAAAATACTATTGCACCATAAGAAATAATGAATGAGAAGACTTCAGGGGGCCCTGGAAGGACTTATATGATCTGAGGCTGAGCAAAAGGAGCAGAACCAGGAGAACTTTGTGCACAGCAACAAACACAGTGTGTGAGAGGTTTTTTTTTGGTAGACCTGGAACTTCGTAATAACACAAGAACTTTTTTGAGGTGGGGAGGAGCCAAGATGGCAGGGTAGAAAGATTCACATACTCTAGCTCCAAACCACCAGCCCACGGATTTCCTGTAAAAATAACTCCCACCAAATTTTGGACCAGTGGACGCCACACAGCAATGGAGTGAAGGAGATTTCCATTCTAGAGATTCCTGAAAAACCGATCCCAAAGGTCCATCAAACACTGGACAGGAGTAGAGCCCAGCCCTTCCCTGGCCACGTGGCACTGAGGGAAGCAGATCCAAGCAGGCTTCAGGGACGGAATCTCGGGCATCCACGAAGGTCCTTCCACCCACAGGTGCACAGGTCAGTGAGAGAGACTTCTGGGCTGGCTGAGAGGGGAGCAGGGTGTCTCCAAAACTCAGGCCCCCTTGGGAAGCAGCAGCAGAGGCAGTGACGGCCAGAGGCTCCCGGAATAGGCAGGACCTTGGGACCATCACTGAAGGTCTCCACATAAACCCCCTGAGGGAACTGAGCTTAGGAAGCGGCCCTGGCCCAATCTGAACACGAGAACTTAATCTCACATTGAATAGCAGCCAGATCTGCCCTGCTGAAAGCCCTGAGGCTGGGGAGCAACATTTGAGTCTCAGACACCCAAGCACTAGCTGGGTGGATCTAGGCAGGGGTGGAGAGGAAAATGCCCAGAAAAGGGGAAAATAAAAAGACCATACAAGCTTACTTTCTTGGGCAACCGATGCTTCCTCCCTTCCTTTCTGATGAGGAAGAACAATGCTTACCATCAGGTAAAGATACAGGAGTCAAGGCCTCTGAATCCCAAACATCTGAAATACATATCCAATGGGCTCAGTCCAGAGGAGAGCTCAAAAAGGATTTTGAAAGTCAAGTTAGAGAGGTGGAGGAAAAACTGGGAAAAGAAATGAGAAAGATGCAAGAAAAGCATGAAAAACAGGTCAAAACCTTGCTAAAGGAGACCCAAAAAATGCTGAAAAATAATAACACCTTGAAAATTAGACGAACTCAATTGGCAAAAGAGGTTCAAAAAGCCAATGAGGAGAAGAATGCTTTCAAAAGCAGAATTAGCAAAATGGAAAAAGAGGTATAAAGCTGACTGAAGAAAATAGTTCTCTCAAAATTAGAATGGAACAGATGGAGGCTAATAACTTTCTGAGAAGCCGGGAAATCACAAAACAAAACCAAAAGAATGAAAAAATGGAAGAGAATTTGAAATATCTCATTGGAAAAACTACTGACCTGGAATATAGATCCAGGAGAGACAATTCAAAAATTATATGACTACCTGAAAATCATGATCAAAAAAAGAGCCTAGACATAATCCTTCATGAAATTTTCAAGGAAAACCGGCATGATATTCTAGAATCAGAGGGCAAAATAAGGATTCAAGGAGTCCACCAATCACCTCCTGAAAGAGATCCAAAAACAGAAACTCCTAGGAACACTGTGGCCAAATTCCAGAATTTTCAGGCGAAGGAGAAAATATTGCAAGCAGCTAGAAAAAAACAATTCCTGTATTGTGGAGATACAATCAGGATAAAGAAGATCTAGCAGCCTCTACATTAAGGGATTGAAGCGTGTGGAATAGGATATTCCAGAAATCAAAGGAACTAGGTCTATAACCAAGAATCACCTACCCAGCCAAACTGAGTATAATATTTCAGGGAAAAAACTGGTCTGTCAATGAAATAGAGGACTTTCAAGTATTCTTGTTGAAAAGACCAGAGCTGAAAGGACAATTTGACTTTCAAACACAAGAATGAGAAGAAACATGAAAAAGTAAACAGCAAAGACAAGTCATAAGGGACTTACGAAAGGTGAACTGTTTACATTCCTACATGGAAAGACAATATTTTTAATTCTTGAAACTTTTCAATATCTGGGTAGTTGGTGGAATTGCACACACATACACACACGCACACACACATGCACACATGCACAGACACACAGAGACAGAGAGCACAGAGTGAATTGAATAGGATGGGATCATATCTTAAAGGAAATCAAGGTAAACAGTGAGGGAGAAATGTGTTGATAGGAGAGAGGGGGAAATGGAATGGGGCAAATTTTCTCTCATAGAAGAGGCAGGCAGGAGACTTTTTAGTGGAGGGAAAAGGAGGAGAGCCGAGGAAAAAAAATCATGAAGTTTACTCTCATTATATTCGACTAAATGAAGGAGTAAAATGCACACTCGTTTTGGTATGAAAACCTATCTTACAATACAGGAAAGTGGGGGAGATGGAGATAAGCAGGGTAGGGGGGATGATGGAAGGGAGGGCAATGGGAGGAGGGAGCAATTTGAAGTCAACACTCACGGAGGGACAGGATCTAAAGAGAGAAAAGAAACAAGGGGGACAGGATAGGAGGAGGGAAATATAGTTAGTCTTACACAACATGACTATTATGGAAGTCATTTGCAAAGCTATACAGATATGGCCTATATTGAATTGCCTGCCTTCCAAAAGGGAATGGGTGGGGAGGGAGGGATAGGGAGAAATTGGAAGTCAAAGTTTTAGGAACAGCTGTTGAGTATTGTTCTTGCTACTAGGAAATAAGAAATACAGGTTATGGGGAATAGAAAATTATCTGGCCCTACAGGACAAAAGAGAAGATGGGGACAAGAGAAGGGAGGGATGATGGAAGACAGGGTAGATTGGTGATAGGAGAAATTAGAAAGCTGGATGCATTGGGATGGGGGGACGTGACAAATGGGGAGAAAATTTGTAACCTAAAATTTTGTGAAAATGAATGTAAAATTTAAATAAATAAATTTACATTATTTTTTAAAAAAAGAACTTATTTGATAAAAAAAATCCCAATGGTGATTTTCTAAGGCAAAATGCCTTCCACACTCAAAGAAATATGGAAGTCATTTGCAGAATGTAGCAGATCATGTTTGTTTGTGTGTGTGTGTTTGTATATTATATTATGATTCGTTATATGATTTCTTCCATTTATTTTAGTTCTACTGCATAGCATGACTATACTGAAAACATACTCGATAGGAAAGTTTATGTAGAACCTTTACAGAATTTTATGTTGTCTTGGGGAGCGAGGGGGGTAGCAAGGGGTTGATGTGGTGGGTTAAAAATCTTAATTTTATGGTAGTGATTGTAGAACATTAAAAATTAATTTTAAAATTAATTTTAAAAAAGAATAATTGAAGTCCTCTATTTCAATGAATTTCCATTTTTTACCCTGAAGGACTATTCTTACTTTTGCAAGATAGATAATTCTTGGTTTCAATCCGACCTCCACTAAGCTACAGAATATTTTATTCCAAACACTACAATTCCATAATGTAGAAACTGCTAGGTATTTTGTTGTCCTGATTGTATTTTCACAATACTTAAATTGTTACTTTTTTTGCTCCTAGCATTATTTTATCCTTGTCCTGGGAACTTTGTAATTTTGCTAGAATGTTCCCAGGAGATTTTCTTTTAGGATCTCTTTCCAGATTGGTGGATACTTTGAATTTCTATTTTGCCCTGTGCTTCTAATATATAGTGGTAGATTTTCTTGATAATTTCTGGAATGATGATGTCTAGGCTCTTTCTTTTGATCATGATTTTCAGGGAGTCCAATAATTCCCAGGACAGTGGTGTTTCCAATGAGATATTTGACAATGTCTTATTTTTTTCATTATTTTGTTTCTGTTTTATACTTTATGTCTCATAATGTCATTACCTTCCATTTGCTGTATTCCGATTTTGAAGGAATTTTTTTTTTATTTAGTCAGATTTTGGATCTCCTTTTCCATTTAGCCAATTCTTATTTATAAGGAATTCTTCTCCACGTTGGCTTTTTGAACTTCTTTTGCCACGTGGGTTAGTCTATTTTTTAAGGTATCATTTTCTCACATATTGTTTTGATCACCTTCAGCATGTTTTTGACTCAATTTTCATAATCCTTTTGCATGACTCTCATTTCTCTTCCCATTCACGTTCATAGTTATGATTACTATACCACTAAGATGTTTGTTTTAAAAGATGTTGAGTGATTGATTGGTTTACTCAATTCATCATGAGGGTGAATGAACTTTATGTTTAGAGGGATACACTTTTAGAATTGAAAAAGATCTTAGAAATCATTTGGTTTAAACTAACCTCATTTTACAAATTCGGAATATATATATAATGTGTGTATTTGAGTGTGTTTGTGGTGTGTGTAGCACAGTGTAACACAGATTTTTGGTGATTGGTTTGTACCAACTATACTAATCGACTAAGTATTAATTTCTAAAAAGTAGTTAGTTTTATCTACCTAATTGTTTTCAACTGATGGTTGTTGTTATTGCTGTTGTTGTTGTTGTGTTCCTCCTTTTTCTTTTAGGAGGGCCATGACATCAGAGAAATGATGACCTGATTTACACTTCAATTTGTTTTGAGTGAGAAAGGGCTGTGGAAGGTCACCAGCCAAACTTTATCCTCCCGAGTTTTCTGGATACAGTGAACAGATATTCATCAGTTTGACTGGAGTTGGCTCAGGATTCAATGGGAGACATTGGCCTTTTAGGGTAAGGCCTCTTCAGATACTCACTTAAAGTGCAGTAATGTCCATTCAGTGAACAGACCTCTTCAAAATGTAGTAAGGGGGATGGTCCCTTTAATAAAAAAAAGGAAAAAATATAATATATAAATCACAGTGGGAGGGGCAGGATCCTCAAAGTTGTTATTTAGAAGAGAAACTGTTACTGTTGACATTCATTCTAAGCCAGGAGGTCCACAAACAGTCACTGAATGGAGGATGGATAGGAAACTTTTGCTTGTTCAATCCATGGGCTTCAGAATGCATGGGATCTAAGGTTTTAGGGGAGACAAGAAGCAAGGAAAGGAAAGGAAAGGAAGGGAATGAAAGAAAAGAGAAAGCAATAGAAAGGAAGGGAGGTCGTCTAGCCAATGTACCCCAACTTAACCGGGCAACTTCCAGACATGAAAATTTCCCTCCTTTTAAAGAGGAGAAGGAAAGGGAGAGGGCTAGGTTTACATAAAGGGTTGGCTGGTTTTGGACCCTTCTGGCTAAGAGTGAGTGTCATTAGTAGCAATTTCTTCTTGAAACGACAACCCTGAGGCTCCTGCCCCTCCTACTGTGATTTATCTATTATTTTTCCTTTCTACTAAAAGAGCAGTCCCCTGACTACATTTAAAGAGGCCTATTCACTGAATGGGCATTATCTCATTTTAAGTGAGTACCTGAGAAGTCCTTTGTCTAAACGGTCAATATCTCCCATTGCATCCTGAGCCATCTCCAGTAATCCTGATGAATATCTGGTCACTGGATCTAGAGGGCACAGGAAGAGAAAGTGAGACTGGTAACTCTTGCACAGCCCTCACTCATTCAAAACAAAGTGAAGTGCAAGTAATGTTTCTTTTTTCTTATGTCATAGTCTAGGCTGAGCTGCTTAAATGGGGATTCAGCTAGTTGGGTAACTCAGCTCCTTCTGTCTCTCATCCTAACCCCACCTCCCTTTCCTTCTTCTCTCCTAAAAAAAGGTAAACTTCAACTGATGATAAGGGAAAGGTGCAAGAGAAAGCACAGGATTGGAAACTGTGAGCTAGAATACAAGAAACCCCTCCCCTCTCCAAAGGCCTCTGGGTTAGCCCAACACTTTGAAGGGAAACTTTGTTTTTGAAGTGTGTTGAACATTTTATTTATTTATTTATGCACTTATTTATTTAGTTGACTTTTAGCATTCATTTTCAAAAAATTTTGGGTTCCAAATTTTCTCCCTATTTCTCCTGTCCCCCTACTCCAAAAAGCCAAGTGTTCTAATTGCTGCTATTACCAATCTGCCCTCTCTTCTAACATCCATCTCTTCCTTTGTCCCCATCTTCTCTTTTGTCCTGTAGGGCTAGATAACTTTCTATACCCCATTACCTGTATTTCTTATTTCCTAGGAGAAAGAACAATACTCAGCAGTTGTTCCAACAACTTTGACTTCCAACTTCTCTTCCTCCCTTCCTCCCCACCCATTCTCTTTGGGAAGTAAGCAATTCAATATAGACTATATCTGTGTAGTTTTGCAAATGACTTCCATAATAGTCGTGTTGTGTAAGACTAACTATATTTCCCTCCATCATATCCTGCCCCTCAATGCTTCTGTTCTCTTTTTGGATCCTGTCCCTCCCCAAGAGTGTTAACTTCAAATTGCTCCCTCCTCCCACTGCCCTCACTTCCATCATCCCCCCTACCCTACTTATCCCCTTCCCCCCACTTTCTTGTATTGTAAGATAGGTTTTCATACCCAAATGAGTGTGCATTTTATTCCTTCTTTAGTCGAATATGATGAGAGTAAGCTTCATATTTCTCTCTCACCTCCCCTTTTTCTCTCCAGTGAAAGACTTTTGCTTGCCTCTTTTATGACAGATAATTTGCCCCATTTCATTTCTCCCTTTCTGCTCCCAATGTATTTCTCTCTCCTCACTTAATTTCATTTCTTTAAGATATGACTCCATCCTATTCTATTCACTCTGTGCTCTCTGTCTGTGTGTGTGTGTGTGTGTGTAATCCCACCAACTACCCAGATACTGAAAAATTTCAAGAGTTACAAATATTGTCTTTCCATATAGGAATGTAAATAGTTCAACTTTAATAAGTCCCCTTATGACTTCTCTTTGCTGCTTACCTTTTCATGCCTCTCTTTATTCTCATGTTTGAAGCTCAAATTTCTTTTCAGTTCTGGTCTTTTCATCATGAATGCTTGAAAGTCCTCTATTTCATTGGAAGACCATTTTTTCCCCTGAAGTAGTATACTCAGTCTTGCTGGATAGGTGATTCTTGGTTTTAGTTCTAGTTCCTTTGACTTCTGGAATATCATATTGCATGCCCTTTGATCCCTTAAGTTAGAAGCTGCTAGATCTTGTGTTATCCTGATTGAATATCCACAATAATTGAATTGTTTCTTTCTAGTTGCTTGTAATATTTTCTCCTTGTCCTGGGAACTCTGGAATTTGACCACAATGTTCCTAGGAGTTTCTCTTTTTGGATCTCTTTCAGGTGGTGATTGGTGGATTCCTTGAATACTTATTTTGGCCTCTGGTTCTAGAATATCAAGGCAATTTTCCTTGATAATTTCATGAAAGATGATGTCTGGGCTCTTTTTTGATCATGGCTTTCAGGTAGCCTCATAATTTTTAAACTGTTTCTCCTAGATCTATATTCCAGGTCAGTTGTTTTTCCAATGAGATATTTCACATTATCTTCCATTTTGTCATTCTTTTGGTTTTGTTTTGTGATTTCTTGGTTTCTCAGAAAGCCATTAGCCTCCATCTGTTCCATTCTAATTTTGAAAGAACTATTTTCTTCAATGAGTTTTTGAACTTCCTTTTCCATTTGGATAATTCTGCTTTTGAAAGCATTCTTCTCCTCGTTGGCTTTTTGAACCTCTTTTGCCAATTGAGTTAGCCTATTTTTCAATGTGTTTTTTTCTTCAGCATTTTTTGAGTCTCCTTTAGCAAGGTGTTGATCTGCTTTTCATGCTTTTCTTACATCTCTCTCATTTCTCTTCCCAGTTTTTCCTCCACCTGTCTAACTTGATTTTTAAAATCCTTTTTGAGCTCTTCCAGGATCTGGGACCATTGAATATTTATTTTGTATATTTGGGATGCAGAAGTCTTGACTTCTATACCTTTCCCTGATGATAAGCATTGTTCTTCCTCTTCTGAAAGGATGGGAGGAGATATCTGTTCCCCAAGAATGTAGCCTTTTATTGTCATATTTTTTTTTCCCTTTTTTGGGCATTTTCTCAACCAGTTACTTGACTTTTGGGTCCTTTGTCAAGAGCAGTGTATACTCTGGGAATCTGTGAGATCTCATTTCCTCCAAGGTGGCACAATCAAGTGTGTACTGGTCTGGACACAGAGAGGGACTTTTGTGCCCAGAAGCTTAGCAGATACCTCTCCACAGCCACTTGTCCTGCAGTTCCACCAAGCCAAAAATGGGGGCTAATTTTCAGATAAGCTGGATAGACAGGGCCACCATTCAATGTGAGACAAAGAGCAGCTCAGTGAGGGCCTCCACCCAGGGCTGATGTAAGACTCAAACTCTTTAATGCCTCCAGGGATTTTTATGCTCCAACAATGGAGCTTCCTTATAGGCTGCTGTGCCAGCTCTGTGGCTGTTGCCTGCTGCTGGAGCTATGGGAAGGCCCTTCTCCCTTCCTGGACCCCTGATAAAACCCATCACTGACCTTTGGCACCTGTGGGCTGAGGGATCTGAGGGCCTGCTACTGCAACTGGAGATTCTGTCCCATATGTGTTCTCCTCCCAGAGTCTCATCTAGTCGTGCCACATTTCTAGGCCAAGGCTGGGCTAGGAGCCCTGTTCGGCTCTGCATCTGGAGCAACCGAAGTTTCTGTAGGCCTTTCAGGTCACTGTAGGCTGGATATCTCCTCCACTCTGTTGTTCTCCACTTCTACTGCTCCAAAATTTGTTAATTGTCCTTCTCTTCAGGTATTTTATGGGCTATGGGGATGACCCTGTGTAAGTGTGTCTTTCTAGTCTGACGTCTTGGCTCCTGTGTTGAACATTTTATAAATTTTATCTCACTGTACCTTTATAACAACTCTGGGAGGTGGATGCTTTTATTATTTCCTTTCACAAGTAAAACTGAGTCAGAATGAGGTAACATAATTTGAGTCATTCTGCTAGTAAGTGTTTGAGACCTAATTTAAACCCGTGTTCCTGACTCCTGGTCCAGTGTTCTATCCACTATATTTGATGCAAATCAATGAAGTGAAGGTACATATGTAATATCATTCACTTAGTTCAACCTTTATTGAATGTCTACCATGGCAAAGGAACCATATAGGTTATTTTAGGGGTAGTAAGACATAGTTCCTTTCCTCGGTCATCTTGCATCAAATATAAGAGACAATGCACAAAAATAATACATAGTGAAAGTTTTATGGAAAAGAACTGAAACAATTAAATAAGAATTATTGATTTTCTTTAGTCAAATGATTTTTTAAATGAAAATAAACATGTCATTTCAGTAAATCTGGAAGATCTCTTATACTCCACATAACTGATGGAAAGACAAAGTTGCATATGCACTACAGCGTTAGATGTAGAGACAAGAAGACCTGGGTTCATATTTTCCCTCCAAGATAAAATTTCTTTGTGACCATAAGCAAGTTTCTCCAAATCTTGTTACTCTTATCTATAAAAATAAACTAACAAAGCCCACTTTTTGTACACAGTTATTGTGGGACTTGAAAGGCATATTATATATAAAATGTTTTATGAAATTTAAAATGCTGCATACATGTAAATTATTATTTTAAGTTCTTTAAGCAGATTGTCATCTGCCTATAGATAGGCAGTTGCCAAATAGATAAAACTGTGAATCTGTGTGATATTGACATATAAGGTGAAAACAATCACATAGCATTTGCAGTCATAAACAGTTTAACAGAATTTTTACTCTTAGAGTTTGTACTAGAATACATTTTTTTTACTAGGCTCCAAATAATACATTATTTTTATGTGTTTAGTGCCATTCTTATCCCCATTTTGCAGATAACAAAAATGAAACCATAAGATGTTATGTCATATGTGTAAATTCAAAGAGCTAGTATGGGCCTGAGGGGAGATTTGAAGTCAAATCTGCCTAACACCAGAACTAAACAGTCTTTCACCTTACATCCCCACCTTCCCCACCCCTCATTTTTCGTAGGAACATAAGATCCTTGCAGACAGGGACCGTTTTATTCTTAATTACATGGTTTATGATGGAGTCTTACACATAACAGTCATTTAATGAATGCTTGTTGACATACTGTTAACTCTTCCAATATCATCATCCATTCGCCCTCAAAGAATATTTCTACTTCAATTTATTTTATTGCTTACCTTTATATTTATAAATACCTCAGTGAGAATTTCACAGGTATTTTCTTTGAATGTTCAGGTTGAGGTTTGCAGTTCTCATAATCATGTGTTGAAGCATTTGATTGGACTTATAACTCATCTTGCCTGTTAGCCTTTCCTTGGTACTTCTTAATGATACTACCCTTAATCTCTAATAATATTGATATCTACCAACCAGATCTGTAGAACTATCACTTTCTTTTTCAAAGGTTCCAACTTTTCTCACCTTATGAAGTTATCTTAGGATTCAAAGCATGTTTAATTCATTACTGATTAAACAAATTTAGATTCAAATCCAGGCATATTCTACTGGAAATAAACAATATACACAAATATAAGTGAATTCAAAGTTATTTATTTATAAAGAAAAAAAGTCATTTCAGAAAGTAATATGAGGTAAAATTATCAGAATGTTAATATAATATACGGTCAATAATTCACATCAAGTTCTTTTCATTTTTTTGTTAGCTCATGGCTTTTTGAGATTCTCCCTTTGCTGCCAGTCATGTATTTATTCAGGACCATGGAACTGCCTTACTAATGTTCCTATTTCCTGAATTTCCAGTACCAGATTGCCAAAATTATCCTGGGATGTTCAGTCTACTCTCTGTTTAGCTTTTTGTTCTCTTATTGTCATTAAAAAACAACAACAACCACAACAATATCAAGCCACAGCTCCAACCAATTGGCAAGCCATCCTGAATCTTAGTTGACCATAATCCAATTTCTGACACTTTATTCATTTTCCCCTTTTGTGAAGAAGATCTTGATCCTCGGGTTGTGAGAATGACATTTTCCACATAGATGGATAGATACAGAAATAGATATAGATAGATATACATATAGATTATCCATCCATCCATCCATCCATCTATCTATCTATCTACTTTTATATATAGATAAATAGAAATACATACATATATACATGCATATATATATGCACACACATATTTATGCACAGAGAAACACACGCATATATATTTTTTCTCTTGAGATATCTATACTTATTCATTCCAACTCATATATAGATTAACTCAAATCATTGTGTTCCTCACTGAATTTTCACAAAGGTTAACTATTACTTCATAACATCAGTAAAATTGTCTTTAAAACATTTAGTAGTATTTTGAAGTGATGTAAGTTTGCTCAGAGGAGTTTTTAGTTAATTTGCTTTTCCATATCTCACAGTTCAATACTAAACTAGGCTATTTTCTTTCCTAAATTAAAGGAAATTTGTTCTAAAAAATGGTAGAGCTTTTCTTTAAATGTTAGTTTTAATACTACCCAATTCAGAAACTGATAGCTAGCTAATATTCATATACTATTTTAAGTTTTTCAAAATCTGTTACAGTTGCTATCCAATTTGACTCTCACAACAGCCCTGTGAGGGAGATGCTGTTATCATCCCACTTTTAAGGATGAGGAAACTGAATCTAAGTGATTAAGTGACTTTCTCAGCATTATACAGCATAGTAAGTCTCTAATGCAAAATTGAAACTCAGGTCTTCCTGAGTATATACACATGTATGTACATATGTACATATACATGTATATATACATATATATAAATACATGCATATTTACATATATGTATACAGCTACAGATATAAAAACATATATTATATATACACATACTCTGTGCAAAGGTAATATATAGATATTGATAATTCATAATGCTATTTCAGATATGCGTATATGCATTTCATAATGCATATCACTTTCCTGATTCATCAGTCAGGAATGTGAAGCTCATAGACTTTTCTAAGAAGTGGCAGCAGAAGCAGTGTCTGTCATAGATATCCTGATAATCTCAAAGGGAAGTTATAGAAGGCCTTATCTGATAGTAGGCACACAATGGCCATCCTCTAGGAATCACAAAGCTCCTCCAGGATATTGGCTGAGGTTTAAGGGTCTTCAGATGTACTTACCAAGATGTCAGCAGGAACTGGGTAAAATTAGCAGTAAGGAATTAGACAGCAAGCAGATTTGAAGAGATAGGGCTAAGGAAAAGAAATAATTAAGTTGGATATGTATGGAATGGACAGGCTTCAATGTGAATTCCAAGGTCTGTCCTACTTATCTATGATCCTTTCTAATTCTTTCTCAAGACCCTTCTTATCATAAGATGAGTGGGAAAATAGCAGCATTTTGGAGGCCCCTTTGCCCTGTTTCATTGTTTTCTTCCCTGTCATTGATTACAGGCTAGTAAGACAAAGTGGCCTGTCCAGCAGCTGCTTCTTTTCACAGGCCCTCTTGGTAGAGAGTACAAACACAACCATTCACGGAGATCCTGCCAAATTCATTGAGACAGTCTAAAATAAAACTAATGCAATTTAAAATACCCTGCGCCAACAGCATCCAGTGGGACTCTTCCCCAACTCTTAAACTAGGTGCCTCTCATCTCAAATAGCAAATATGAATTCCAATCTACCAATTTGCCCAAAGGACTTGGGGAGCTGATTGGAAGCAGATGTTCTGAAGTAAGTTGGAGGGAGTGCCTGCAGCAGTGATTGACCTATCCTTTAATAAACATTTTTATGTAGTAGCAGTAGTTCCAAAAGTGATTTTCCAATTCAAGGATTTGCCAGGAATTCTAAGTACTAATGTCCCAGCAAAGACAAGGGGAAGAATTGTCCCTGGTGATCTTCGGTAGGATCTGTTCTTCCTATTGGTAGACCTTAAAGCCTCCAAAGCTGGGTGATCTTGAAGTCTCCAAAGATCAGTATGATATCAGAGCATGGCTCCTCAAACACAACCTCAGTGAACTACCTTTGCTGAAATGAAACCTCTTCTGGGCACCTGTGTACAAAAGAGTAAAAAGAATACCCTCTAGGATGGGAATTCTAACTTTTGATCTCAGAGTTGGGCATTCTTTATTTGTTATTTCCCTGAGAGGAAGTGTCTGAGTTACTTCCAGGCAAAGTTTCATCTACCTTTTCAGGTTCCCAGGAACAGGAGAATCTCCAAAGCAGAACTAACAAAAATCTCTACCAGGTAGGGAGGCAGGTGGCCCCTCCAAATCAGTTGTGATATGAGGGGGGAGAAAGGAGGATGGGATGAGAGGATGGATAGATTTTGAGTCAGTCAGAGGAGGAGGCCCAGTCAGACAGGAGACCCTGTCTACCCTTTGGCCTATTAGTAAGAGGACTAGCCAGACCGAATATGGGGGAGAGTGGAGAGGTTAGCAGGTAGTTAGCAGAGTCTCCTGAAGGAGCTTAAAAGAGAATTGAGGTGGACTGGCTAGGGCTATGTTTCTGAGGAGCAGGAGGGCCCAGCCCAGAGCCCTCCACCTAAGATTCCCAAACTACTCAGCATAAAGTGAGCCAATCCTTAGAGCCCCTCTCCTTTCCCTGTCATCAGTCTTGTGGAGAGTGCAGCTGTTGCCTCTCACCTCTGGTCCCCTTGGGAGCCAAGAAGCCAGGTTTAGTTAAGACATCACTCCTCATTACCCTCTGCTCTGAGATCCCCTGTGCATGCCTGAGTCCAAGACATCTCTACTGTAGGCAAATTGTCACATTTAACTTTTAGAGTTCCTCACTGGAACTGTACCACAAACACAATGATTGATCTTAGAACATTCATTTGAAACTTTATAAAGAAATAGTTTCTAATTGATCCATTCTCTTGTTTGGCTCACAGTGAACAGCACAACGTATCAACGGAGGTATCATAGATTTGGGGCCAGAGCAGAGAACTCTTGACAAGACACTTGGGAAATCTTTTCCATTCCTGTCTCAGTGTCTGTTAAGAAAGGGAGCTGCCCTGATTGGAGAGTGGACCACCTGAATATCTTCTGAACTTAGCATAGCATCATTTTCCCCAAGGTACTTGGACTTAGACTCTAAATAGTGTGGGATAAGCTCACCTTTGAATCTTGGAGCTTGTGGGCATAAAGTTGCAATAAATTTGTAAAATATGACTGCCAAGAATTATCATTGTGTTAGTGAAGAAAGTATTCAACTAATTTATAAGGTACAATATTTGGAAAGCCATTGAAGCATGACTAGTATTTATATACAGAAGGGGATTAATTCCTCAAATTATCAAACAACCCAAGGCTAATGGTCTTGAAATCTCACCTGGGTGATATAGTGACTATCAACTTCCACTAAAATTAACTCCACCATACTCTCTTTCAACTTATCAGTAACCTCAAAATTACAACTTCTTGTTTGATTAATTGATATTTTATATCATTTTAATTTCCCCATGAATTGCTTATAATAATAATTTTTAATAAAAAGTAAATAAGAGAAAAATAAATCTACAAAAACAGCAAACCAATTGAGTTTTATGATATATATGATATTCTATATCCATAGTTCTCATAGAAGAAGGGGGTCGCATCTTTTTTTTCTTCTCCCTTCTGAATCAAGCTTAGTCACTGAAATGAGTTCAATTTCTTGTTTTTACTATGTAATTTTTGTTCATATTTTTATTGTTATTGTCATGTCTTTTTACATTATTCCTTCATCAGTTCCTTTTATTCCATACCTAATAATCTTCAGAATTTGGATCACCTTTAAGTTCCATCCAGCCCTAAAAGATAATTTTCAGTTTAGCACTTGCAGAAATTAAAAATTTAAGTAATTCATTCCCCTGTTCCTTTTTCTCACATCACTCACATTCTGAAGGAGCCCACACCTGAGTTTTGTCCACATGAAGAAAATTCCCTTTGAAGTTCACAGACAATTGAGAAACTTAGCTAGTTCCAAATTATGTAGCCAAGAAAACATCTATCACATAAAGTCAAGATACACAAAGCAAATTGAAATATTTGTGTCACTTATTTTTTAAATGCTACTAACTTGCAATATATTTTGCATATTTAACCCAATAATCCCATACATTTTACAAATAACATTTGCATATAAATTGCTTTGAATAGTATGCTATCAACTCTGGAGGGAAGAAGAAATTTGAATTAATTTTAAGCCAACTTCAGCTTTGCAAGTCTAAATTTTACTATTGAAACGAAATCACTTGAAAAATTCCAATCTTGTGAATATTGTTCCTTTAAATTCTAAGGTTTTTTTTTAAAATCATGATTGTTCTACAATCTACAGAATTATGTAGACTAATGGATGATTTTTGTATCCTATGAACCTTAACCACGGAAATTAAGTTGATAGCAATTATTCTTCTGATGGAATGGGACTATTCCAAACCCACAGCATCACAACCAGAAGGAACCATCTATTTTAAATCATATGTCAACATTAGCCATTTGTCCAATTCTTGTTTGAAGATGTTTATTGAAATAAAACCCTTTACCCCTCAAGATAACCACAAGATAATCTAGCCAGCTTTTACCTAGTCCTACATTTTAGGAAGATTTTCCTTACATTGAGTCAAAATCTGGCTCTCTACAACTGTCACCCATCACTCCTGCTTTTCTGCTGCAGGGACAAATAAAGTAACACTTTGTACAGTATAACATTAAAATACCTGAAAACAACTATAATGTCACCTACAAATCTTTCCTTCTGCTCATTAAATAACTCCAGTTTAACAAAGTTTTCATGGGACACAATTCAAAATCTGATCATCTTCTTCCAGATGATCTCTAGTTAATGAAAATTATTGATAAAATTAGTCTCCCAGAGCTGATGTATCCTGTCAAGGGTAGAATGTAGATGAGGTTAAGACTTGCCTCATCCTGGGTTATATGTAGTTATGCAGTATCTGCCCTCCCCCACCTGATTGTTCATCTTCCATTCATCAAAGCTACCCTAGATTTCTAGTGCTTCATCTTTAAAAATTTCAAAATCATCAAAACTCTTAAAAGATATATTTATTTCTGCTAATCAGAAAGAAGAGACACTTAGTTCAAATCAGAAACAATTAAGAATGGATAAATATTTCTCCATAAATGTGAGACACATGCAAAAATTCATAGATGAACAGTAAAAAAAAAATCACACAAAAAGGAATAAATATCTAGGGAACATTTTTCATCCTCTAATCATGTCATTGAAATGATTCCTACTCTTCTCTGGCCAAGCATGGTGTGAAGTCACTGCTGGACAAATGGATCATATTATGCTGTATCTATCAGTTTCCTTCAAGTTTCATTAGGTTTTCCTGGACAGTGTTATCTCGGTATCCAGTGTGCATCTACATCTACCTAGTACCCCATTCTGAGTTCCAATTTATTATGGTCCACAGATCTCTGGATCAATAAGAAATGTCCATCTTAGTAAATGCATAATTAGGAATAATTCCAACCATATGTATTGAATCATGTTTTATCTGTCTATCTCTCTATCTTTCTATCTATCTATCTATATCCTATTATATATCTATATACTGAATCA
>CM053771.1:129453943-129473725 GCA_028658325.1 Potorous gilbertii | reverse complement strand
GGGATGAAAGAAGAGAGGGCACATTGGTGATATAGGTAATTAGAATGTTCAGTGTATTGGGGAGGGGGGAGGGGACAAATGGGCAGAAAATTTTGGAACCCAAAATCTTGTGAAAATGAACATAAAAAGTTAAATAAATTTATTAAAAAAAAGAAGAATGTAAAAAATAATAAATAAAGTGAAGTGCACTGGCCATCTCGGGTGTACTGTGTAGTCATTTCCCCTCCGTCGAGGAGGGGATAACTCTATCACGTGCTGCAACGTGGTAGGGGCCGGAGATGTCCGAATGCCCACAGAGATCCAGGTTCAGATCTTGAGGTAAGGTTCCAAGGGGAGACTTAACGTAGAAAGTCCAGGACATTACAGCTGGCTCCCAACATGGGGCAGCATTAAAGAGGTACCTCTTGGCCTCCCGTTAATTACGGGAGAAGCACTACACAGCCTCGCTGCTGGGCAGCGGGAAGTCCATGTGGAGATAATGGGTCACGGAAGCAGCATTCCATTGATCTGGTCCGAGGATAAGGCAATGCTAAAGGAAGGGATGCAGCCTCATATAAAGACTTGCCGCTGGTGGGCTAGGGAGCTCAGGAGACAATCACGACCAGATAAGACAGAGGGGAAAGAGGGATGTGGCGCAGTCAGAAATTCATCCAGGGAATACATCCGTAGTTGGCCCAGGGCCTGGATCTGTGGCGCAGTTACAGATTCAGCAGCCAGGAAAAGGAAAAGGGCCTGGATCTATGGCGCAGTTACAAATACAACAGCCTGGAAAAGAAAAAAGATACAGGGTTGCTTGGTAGGCCCTTCTCAAAAAGGATGTTTGTTACACAGTGCTAGAAAGTAAGTCGTATTTATATGACAATTTTTTCTCAGTTTTTGGATTCTTTCTTATTGTCTATATATGTGATCTGTCTTTATTTGTTCTGTGTGTGTGTGTGTGTGTGTGTTTGTGAGTTATTACGGTCAGCTCCATAGTAGCTAGACCTTGGAATGTTATCTCTTTTCCTCCCCCTCCTCCCTTCTCTCTGATGGCTGCAGCATCGGGGAGTGGGGGAAGGAGAAAAAGAGAGGAAGTAATCTTATATTATTTAGTTTATATGACTGCAAAATGCAGTTTTAGATATAAAATGCAAGGAAATAATGTATGTGCTATTTTAAAGGGGCTTTGATCAAAGCCCACTAGTGGAATAACATACATATGAAGTTTAAGGAAAGCATGAAAGTTTTGGAAATTATTGGAAAGTTTTTGGTAAATTTCTCTCTCTCTTTCTACTTTCTAACCCTGGCCAGGTTGTGAAAGTGGAGAGAAAGACAAGAAAGCATTGGGAAAAACTTTTTCCCTCACATCAGAGGCAGGCTGATTAGTATTTTCATTATCTCATGCCTCACCAAAAAGAAAAGTTTTTTGGATAATGAGAAATAACCAAAAAAGTAGTTATTCTGGTCATATTTTAAGTGAAACATGTCCCTCCTAATTAGATGTTTAAAACAGATCAAGATATGTTTTATTATTTGGCACTAAGGCAAATTGGAAAATGCATAAATCTTAAAGAGACACCTCAGCAGAGATATAGCTTTTGAAACGCTCCAGCTGAACGGAATAGACTTGGTGCCACTGGGCAGTTGTCCAGAAGTCTTCCTCCCTTTAGCTGAGGAATTTCAAAAGTCCTCTCGTTCAAAGAAGTTCTTAAGGAGTGGACACAGAAGTAAAATTTACTTGAGTAAAGGTTAGAACCATTAAGATTTTTTGGCCTGCAATCCCAACTCATCATTGAGCTGGGTCTACAGTGAATTGTAACTTTTATCATGCCAGATTAGATCAAGGGAAGAGAACTATCATTTTGAAGGTTTTCAAATAATTTTCTTTATAAAAGTTTAGTGACTGTTAAAAACAGTACAAATTTTAAACAGTTTTAAATTTTCATTTTTCAAGACTATGTATTGATAAATTAATATGTAATGCTCTATAAAGCAGAAAAGATCTTGCTCTTCTAATCTGAACTTGAAGTCATTCCTTGGACTAAGCAAAAATTAAATTTAGTGTTTGAGTTTATTAACAACTTAATTTCTACAAGATTTTTCTTCCACAGTAAATGTAATCAGAGAAGGAGAAACTAGCCTGTGAAACAATGATGTACATCTATTCAGTGGTAAGGTTTAAGTTTGAAATCATCTATTTTAGATGCTACAAAGGTTAGAACTTTAAATGACTTTCAGAAATAGATAGGAGAAATTCAATGGTGTAGGCCACAGTTGGGAATTACAACTGATCAACTAAAAGGTCCTTCTCAATTAAACTCACACAGAGAATGGACAGATGAAGCACTGGAATATTTAAAATTGGTGCAGAAAAAGATTATGGAATGCACTACTAGCAGGATATTAATATCACAGGATTTTGAAGTATCAATCTTATTTACTGAAAAAATACCCACTGGAGTTTTACATCAGAAACAAGGGATTATTGAGTGGGTGCATTTGGCTTAGATAAAGAACAGAGCTTGTGTGCCTTATGCTGTGCTGGTAGCCCAAGTCATACATAAGGCAGTGAAAAGAATGAGGATGTTAATAGGACAGGAAGCTCATACGATATATACTATGTATACAAGTCAACAAATAGAGAACTTCATACAAGAGTTTGTGGAATGGCAGATACTGATTAATCAAAATTTTCAACATGGTCTCTCAATTCCTTTCGGCCAGCAGTTTGCTACATGGCCATGATCATGGACGGAAAAATGCTCTTCCTCATCAGTAGAGGGAGTCAATGCAACAAAGGATTGCAGAGTATGTATATTCCATCTAATAAGGAGATGCATAAATTTAAAACTACATTTACTTTTACACAACAAAATGAGTTATATGCAGTATTGCAAGCATTATTGTATGCTAAAGAACCTTGCAATATCATCACAGATAGCAAGTATACAGCACTATTGATACCTAGATTGGAGTCAGCCTACATCCCTGATAGGGCAGATAGTATTATACAGATTACTATGGAAATTTAACAGGCAATAAGGGCCAGAATAACAAAGTTTTATATTACACACATTCGGTCTCATTCTAAATTACCTGGACCACTGACCGAGGGTAATGAGATGCCTAACAATGCACTTCAAACATTTCATTCTATTGAATTGGCAAGACAAGCACTTTCCAAATTACATTTGTCTGCACCGTCTTTAAGACATCTGAATGGTATTTCCAGACAAGAAGCCAGATCTATAGTTAAGCAATGTGTACAATGTGTTCCATTTTTACTTCCACCTTCTTGTCATCCTATAAACCCTAGGGGTGATGGTCCAAATTCTATATGGCACAAATGGATGTTACTCATTATCTATCATTTTGAAGAGCAAAATATATTCATGTCACTGTTGACATATTTTCAGGTTTTATAATGGCAACAGCCAGGTGCAGAGAAGCTGTTAAAGATGTGAGGGCACATCTACATTGCTTCGCACATCATGGAGTACCAAAAAGCATTAAAACGGACAATGGTCCAGCTTATATCGGTAAAGCCATTGGACAATTCATGGCAGAATTTTCAATTTTACATGTCACTGGGATCCCCCATAATCCCACTGGTCAAGCTATACTGGAACAAGCAAATCACTCCCTGAAAACTTACTTGCAAAAACAAAAAAGGGGAGTTGGACCAGGAGTTGATGATAAATTACAATTGGCTGTTTATACTCTAAATTATTTAAAAGTCGATAATGATGGTTTATCGGCTGCTATGAAATTCTTTACATCTCCTAATAAGGAGTCTGCAAAGACTGAAGCAGCAATAACAAGTGCCCTGAAAGCAGCCAGTAAAGTAATGTGGCACGATGAGAATAAAAACCAGTTTGGTCCTCATACAGTGTTAACGTGGGGAAAAGGGTATGTTTGTGTTTTAACAGGTGATAATAAAGAAGTCTGAGTTCCAGTGAAAAGGATAAGAGTGATAGAGGACAACCACCAAGGTGAAGCAGTCACAGGGAGCAAGGAGGTACTATCAGTGGCGAAAGAAAAACTTCTGGAGAAATTCACTCAACTAGGTCACAATGACTCCTCTCCTCGCACTCATCATGACACTCCACAACACTGCGTCCATTGACCCAGCACCTAAGGAACAACAGAGATGGGCATTCTTCACGAATCCATCATGGTTAAAGTCATGGAGTGAGACAAGGCAATATTTCACACATGTTTAAAGATGAAGGACTAGACTATAATTATAATGGAACTCTCTTTCAGAGACACTTTAACCTTTCAGGACTGGTCGCAGGCTTCCCACTTTGTCTACAGAAGGGTATTTCTGGGATTTGAAATGGGTTTGGTTTTAAATACACACAGGTGAATGGAATAGAGGGGTATCCTTGGTGTGCCCCTATTGTGGATGGACAAGATACACTGGACGACGATGATGAATGACCTGCTTACAATCTATTCACACGGAGGATAAATGGGACAATAGTAGTTCAAACGAGGACTTTGTGGGACTTGCTCATGGGATGAAATGTAGATTATTTTGTAACTTACAAAAGAAGAGAAATGTAACCCTTTGGCATCTGTATACAGGATTTCATTTGAGAATTGTCACACACATACTTGTCAAGAGACAGAATTGATTATGGGACACTACACAGAAATGTTATATTCATGTCACAATCTTACATACTTACCTGAGGAAAAATATGCGCCAAACTTTCCTAGACAAATGTACATCAATTATAAAGGGTCTCTTGAGGTTGGAGGACCTGTTCAGGGACTAGACAAAGTTATCTTAGCAATAGGAGGACGAACAGTGCAGGGAATGCCTGCTGTAGCATCACCAAAGAAATCTAACAACATTACTTTAATGGGTGAAGTATATCAAGGGAACAAATACAAATATATATTTCTGTGGGACAGAGACAACAGATCTAAACTAGGGGCATATTGGAACATGATAGGAATTTTCAATTTTACATGCCAGAATTGTTCCATGCAAGCATATATAGGACCAAAGACAATAGGGAGAGTATTTGTTCCAACAATGGGAAAATGATTTAGATCTCTAATAGGCCTAAATATGTCTCAAATTAAGAAGCACTATCCTCTCCACTCTTCTCCCCACACCGAAAAAAATTTTAAAACACATTTCCTGTCAGGAGAGTTTAAAAGGGAAATATATATATATATATATATGTGTGTGTGTATATATATATATATACACACACACATATATATATATGTATATAAATATACATATATATGTATATATATGTATGTGTGTGTATACACATAAACATATAAATACATGTATACTTTATACATTTATTAAATTAACTGTATCACTTCTAATCCTTCAACTTCATTCTAGCTTATGTATTCCTATTTATAAAAATAATGCTTTTCATTCTCATATTTGTGAAAAATTAGTTCTTTTATCTTTCTCTATACACAGTTACACTCCAACTAGCATGTGCTATCACCATGGCATGAGATAAACCGATTGGCAAGATGTTGGTCTGTAGAGCAAAATAAGTTAGTTCTCTATCAATGTGACTGACAGCAAAATGACATCAACCTAGGAAAAAGAAGTAGCTATAAAGAAAAATATCATCCTGTATTGATACCTGGCATCATTTTAATGGGAAAGCACTGATGTTTTTAAGTAAAAAGGGAAGTCAAGTATTCTCTAGTTTTCTTTTTTCAGTAGATTTTTTGTCTGCCTAATTCTGTGCATAGAGGCAGTGTGATAGAATGTTTAGCGAATTAGTATCAAAGTCAAGTAGACCTGGAATTAAAGTCTTGTCCTTGATACATACTATTTATGTGTCGTCCCTGGTTTAGTCAATTAATTTTTCGTGTTCTTGGGTGTTCTGGAAAACCACAATTTATGGCAAGAAAAGCAACCTAGGAGTTCCTTATGCGAATGAAATCAAAGATCTAATTTTCTATGCCTAAATCTGTATCAGTACTATTATTTCACACATGTGTATATATGTATATTTATACACGTACACATATACATATGCGTACTTACAAATATGTACATGGATGTTTGTGTGTGTTGTGTATAAAATAACGGAAAACTTGAAATTTTCAATTTCACATGAAATTCTAATATACTAACCATGATATTGCTAGGATTATTAAAATACTTCACCTTTATAAGAAAAAAAAACATAGAGTCTTCTAAGCCCACTGATTTTTTAAGAGATGCTTTCTGTATTCTGGGAAAATGGAAACTACTACACGACTCAATGAGGGGATACATGAACAGGAGAAGTCAACATGGAAATAATGCATTGTTTTAGAGTCAAAGACAGCAATTATCATTACGGTAAGAATACTTCCCACCTACTGAAACTTCTTTACACGTACTATTTGTATTTAAAGTCATTGACATGTGGGTTAGATGTCTTTAAAATTAAAGAAAACTGAAGGAAAAATAGCAACTTAATTGCAAGCCTTTCCATTGCTGATGTGAATGCTGATCAATGGTTTGAGCAATCCTCAAGTATAACAGATCTTCAATTCTTACCCCACCTCATCCAGTTTCCCTGACATTCCTTCAGATAATGGTACTTCAAAGTATCCTATTCTGAAAGAACTGTGAATAAATTGAAATAACCTGCATCTTCACTGAGTAGCAGTGGACATTTTCTCGTTGTTGTTATTGTGTACATCCTTCGTTTTTGAAGAAGATCATGACATCAGTAAAATGATTACATGACTTGTACTTGACTTTGTTTTGAGTGAGAGAGATCTGTGCTAGGTTAGCAGCCTCACTTTCTCCTCCTGGATCATTTGGATCCAATGAACAGATATTCAGCAAGATGTCTGGAAATGGCCCAGGATGCAATGGGACACCTTGGCCTTTTTAGGCTAAGGTCTTTTCAGGTACCCACTTAGAAGAAGGTAAAGTGAATAGGTTTCTTTAAGAAGTACTCAGGGAATGACCCCATTAATGAGCAAAAGAAAAGAATAAACAATCAAGCTGGAAGTAAGGGAAACACTTACTACTGATGATCACTCTAATTCAGGAGGGTCCAGAGAACAGTCATTAAGTGGAGTTTGGGCAGGATTTGTTGTTGTACAATCTATGGGCTTCATAGTGCACTAGGTTTAAGGTTATGGGGATGACAAGAAGGAAATTAAAGAATAAAGGAAGGAAGGGAGTAGACAGAGAAAGAGAGAAAGAAAGAAAGAAGGAAGGAAGGAAGGAAGGAAGGAAGGAAGGAAGGAAGGAAGGAAAGAAGGAAGGAAGGAAGGAAAGAGATAAAGAAAGACATATAGCCAGTAAACCCCAAGTTAACTGAGCAGCCTCTGGTCATGTAAATTTGTGTGTGTTCCTCCTTCCTTATAGAAGAAGACCCTGCCACCAGCAAAATAATGACATGACTTGTACTTGCCTTTGTTTTGAGTGAGGGAGGACTGTGCAGGTCACCAGTCTCACTTCTCCTCCTGTATCCAGTGACCAGATATTCATCAGGATGACTGGAGATAACCCAGGGTGAGGCAATTGGGGTTAAGTGACTTGCCCAAGGTCACAGAGCTAGTGAGTGTCAAGTGTCTGAGGTGAGATTTGAACTCAGGTAGCCCTGACTCCTGCACTGGTGCTCTATCCACTGCACCACCTAGCTGTCCTTCCATACAAATTTACCTAGAATGAAAAGTAGGGGCAAGGAAAAGCATTGTTTTTTACATGCAACTGGAGATTCTATATCGCTGGAATAACAAGAGGTAAGAGGTAATGGAGATTTACTTAGCCATAGGGAATGAAGTGCTGCTTGATTGGTGTGGGGGGGTGTCACCTCGAGAATCCAATAAATTACAGGATGAGTCAGTTCACTTTCAGGTGTGAAAGCACAGATTCTGGGTTGGGTTGAAGAGGAAATAGGAAGATGCCTGATGTTCAGGTGAGCTAAAGGTGGTAAAAATTCAGGTGAGTTGAGTCTAAGAGTTGAAAGATGACAAATTGCACTCTCCAAGGTTACCACTGATATCTTTATTTTTAAGTTCAAACATCTGACCTCTCTTCAGCATTTGACACTGTTCACCATGCCTTCTTCTGGAAAGTACAGTCCCAATGGGTTTTTGTGACATTGTTCTCTTTTGATTCTCTTCCTGCCTGTATGACCAGTCTTTTCCAGTCTCCTTTACAGGACTGTCACCCATTTCCAACCTCTTATCTTGAATGTACCCTAGAATTGTTTCCTGGGCACTTTCCTCTCCCTACCCTTCGATTTTAACAGCTTCAATGAATTCAGCTGTCATCTTTACAGAGATGACTCCCAACTCTCAAGATTTGTTTCTCTCATTTCTCTTGACATCTACTTTTGTACCACTGACAGTTGGATATCTTGAACTCAACATGTCCAAAACTGAATTTAATATCTTTTCCTCCTAAACTTATCCTTATTTACTATTCTCTTGGACCTTTGTAGCCCTCCCTCACTCAAAACAAAGTCAAGTGCAAATCATGTCATCCTTTTTCTGATGGCATGGTCTTCTTTGTGCAACGAAGGACTAACACAATCCTGTGAGTATTTACAGCTGGCTTAATGGAGACCCAGTTAATTGGTAACTCACTTCCTCACCTCCAATCTGCCTCCCCCTCCCCTTCCTTCTCCTCTCCTAAGGAAAGTAAATTTAGATGGTCAAAAGATGCCCAGTTGACTTGAATTTTACTAGGTGCTTTCCTCCCCTCCCCTCCCCTCCCCTTCTCCCCTTCCCTCTCCTTTCCCCTGTTCTGTCCTGTCTTGTTCTGTCCTCTTCCAAAAACTCTGAAACTGGAATTCCAATGGGACCCTGCTTAAGGACTCCTCTGCACCCTCCTAGCTTTAGAGTGATTATCAATATTAACTGTTGATGTTTTCCACCCAGCCAGATGGCTTTCTTTTTCTGGACCTCATTAAAGGGGCTGTGCCCTACCTACTTCTATTTTTTTTCCAAGTCCTGTGACTGTTTTTTTAATACTTTTATTTATTTATTTTTAGTTTTCGATATTCATTTCCACAAAATGATGAGTGCCAATTTTTCTCCCCATCTCTCCCCTTTCCCCACCCCATAACACCTTGCTCTCTGAATACCCCTTTCATCAATGTATCCTCCCTTCTATCACACCACACTCTTCCCTTATTCCCATCTTCTCTTTTCTTGTAGGGCAAGATAAATTTCTATATTGTCTGTATTTCTTATTTCCCAGATATATGCAATACAATTCTCAATGTTCATTTCTAATACCTTGAATTCCAACTTTTCCCTCTCCCTCCCTCCACACCTATCCCCACTGAGACGGCAAGAAATTCAAGACAGGCTATATATGTGTCGTTTTGCAAAAGACTTTCATAATAGTCATGTTGTGCAAGAATAACTATATTGCCCTCCATCCTACCCTGTCTCCCCCTTTTTTATTCTCGCATTTGTCATTGTCCCTTCCCTTCTATTTATTTCTAGTTACTCCCTTCACTCATTTGCCCTCTCTTCTGTTATCCCCCTCACTCCACTTGTCCCCTTCTCCACTAATTTCCTGTAGTGAAAGATAGATTTTCATACCAAATTAAGTGAGCAGGCTATTCCTTTCTTAAGCCACATGTGAAGAGAGTAAGGTTCATTTTCCACTCTCACTTTTTATCTCTTTTATGAGTGATAGTCTTTCCCATTCCATTTCTGCCTTTGTCCTCCAAATATTTTCCTCTCTCACTCCTTAATTCAATTTTATTTTTTTATGGATATCATCTATTTTGATTCAACTCAGCCTGTTCTCTCTGTGTGTGTTTGTGTGTTGATGTGTGTATAATCACTCCACCTTCTCACATACTGAGAAAAGTCTCAAGAGTTACAAATATTATATTTCCATGTAGGAATATAAACTGTTCAGCCTTAAAAAGTACATTATAATTTCACTTTACTGTTTACATTTTCATGCTTCTCTTGATTCTTGTGTTTGAAAGTAAAACTTTCTCTTCACATCTGGTCTTTTCATCATGAATGCTTGAAAGTCCTCTCATCACTGAATGACAATTTTTTCCTTTGAAGTATTATACTCAGTGTTGCTGGGTAGGTGATTCTTGGTTTTAGTCCTAGTTCCTTTGACCTCTGGAATATCATAATCCAAGCCCTTTGATTCCTTAGTGTAGCAGCTGACATATCCTGTGTTATTCTGATTGTATTTCCACAATATTTAATTATTTCTTTCCAGTTACTTGCAATATTTTCTCTTCGACCTGGTAACTCTCAAGTTTGACCACAATATTCCTAGGACTTTCTCTTTTCAGGTCTCTTTCAGGAGGTGATCTGTGGATTCTTTCAATATTTACTTTAATCTCTGATTCTATAATATCAGGGAAGTTTTCCTTGATAATTTCATGAAAGATGATACCTAGGCATTATTTTTATGACGGTTTTCAGGTAGTCCCATAATTTTGAAATTGTCTTTTCTGGATCCATTTTCCAGGTCAGTTGTTTTTCCAATGAGATGTTTCACATTATCGTCGATGTTTTCAATCTATTGTCTTTGTTTTGTGAGTTCTTGGTTTATTGTATAGTTATTAGCTTCCTTGAACTTCACTTTCATTTTTAAAGAATTATTTTGTTCAGTGATCTTTTCAATCGCCTTTTCCATTTGGCTAATTTTGCTTTTTAAAATCTTCTTCTCCTCACTGGCATTTTGGACCTCTTTTTCTAATTGAGTTAGCCTATTTTTTAAAGGTATTATTTTCCTCAGCAGTGTTTTTGGTTTCCTTTTAGCAAGCTATTGACTTTCTTTCGAAGCTCTTCTGTGGCCTGAGCCCATTTCATATTCATTTGGGATGTACTGGAGGCAAAAGCCTTGACTTCCTCTGACAGTATGCCTTGTTTGTCCTCATCTGAAAAGATGCAAGGAGATACCTGTTTACCAAGAAAGTAACCTTCTATAGTTTTATTTTTTTCCCCCTTTCAGGGCATTTTCCCAGCCAATTACTTGACTTCTGAATCCTTTGTCAAGAGGACGGTCCTCCTCCCCTGAGGACCCTGCTCAGGGCTGAAGTTCATATCCCCTGCTGAATTCCTCCAGAGTCTTTATGCTGAGCTGCTGGAACAATGGACCCAGGCTGTTTCCTTGGCCACCACAGCTGTCCACCAACCCACTGCTGCTGCCACCTCTGTAGCGTCAGTGCTGGGGGAATCCTGTTCCCCTCTCACCCAGCTGGGAAAGCTCTCCCACACTGACCTTTGAAGCTTTCTTTGCGGCTTGTGAATTGAGGGATCTGAAACTCCCCCTGCTGCGGATCTGCTCCGTGCTCTGCAGGCAGGGCTAGACTCTGCTCTGCTTAGTGTCTCATGGGATGCACTTTTCCTGCTAGCCTTCCAGGTTATCTTTGGCTGGAAATCTCTTTCACCCTGTTGTTCTGTGGCTTCTGCTGCTCCAGAATTTGTTGAGAGTCATTTGTTTACAAGCATTTTTTGGGCTGTGGGGGAAACGTTAGCTTATATGTGCCTTTTTTATATGGCTCCACCCCTCCTGACTACTCCTTAAACAGGTGTATTTGATGAATGGATGTTGCCTCATTCTAAGTGAGTACCTACAAAGACCTTGGCCTAAAGGGCGCAAGTTTTCCCAGTGCATCTTGGGTCATCTCCAGTCATCCTGAGGAATATCAGGTCATTGCATTCAGATGGCTCTGGAGAAGTGAGGTGGGTGACCTGCACAGCCCTCCTTCACTCTAAACAATGTCAAGTGCAAGTCATGTCATACTTTCTCTCATGGCATGATCTTCAGCAAAGAAGGATGAACTCAAACAAATTTTTCTTATAACGCATGAGTACTCTTTCATTTATCAAGGTTTGAAACATAGAAGTTATTCTGAGCTCTTTGCTCTCACTCATGTCCCACATCTCAACATTTAATAAAAGTCTACAACATCTTTCACATCCTTCCCTTATTAGAATCATCCTAGTACAACTTCACTTTTCACTTTGGCTAATATAACAGCCTCATAAGTGATCTCGCTATTTTCAGTCTCTCCCCTCTCTGGTCTAAGAAGCTGCATAATTGGTATTTCTAAAGCACAAATCTGACCACGTCACTACCCTGCCCATGTATTCTTGACTAAAAAGTCAACTCTATCCACAAACTGGTTCCTTCCAGAAAGGGACTCTGTCTCCATTCATCCAGTACCAAACTGAAAAGTCACCTCCCTTTTGTGTCCCAACATGCTGATCCTAGAGAAGGAGACTGCACATGCCTTTCTTTCCACTGCCGTTTCCATACATTCCTTGTGCTACCATCACTTCACTGCTCATCATTATTCCTTCAATTTGTTTTTGTTGACAATTCAGATATTTCACCTGTAACATATAAAAATGTGGCAATTTCTTGTAAGAAGAAGTCAAGCAGAGCTGCCTGGATCCTAGTAAATATACACTAAAGATATCCATCCTGGAGGCAGCACTGTTGTATGACCACCCAGAGATAGCTTTTCAATGTATATCAAGCAGAAGATTTCTAAAAGAATGATACAGTGACACATTGTGCTTTTCCCTAGAATAGCAACTAAGTCATCAGTAACGTTCAATCCACGTATCTACTTTATCACCCCTGTAAAAATCTGGAAAATGACCTATATGCTTGAGACTATTCTCATGAAAATATGGAAACAAAATGGAGAGATTTTCACAAGTATTTTTCTACAGGAAACCACATCTTCGTAATCATACTGAATATAAGGAATATAAAAGCTTGTTGTGTCAGTCATGGATTAAAAACAGTAACAAAGTATAAGACTTGGCTGAACAAGACAGCTTTAAGGGACTTTCTCCAACAAAGTGTTGCATATTTAGATGTTAGAATATGAAAATTCCTAACAGTTTTGACTGTAAAACAAACTTTATAACAACAGTAATAACTTTTCTGTAGTACTTACAAAATCAAAAATCCCTTGAGGTACATGCAACAAGTATTATTCCTATTTTACAAATGCGAAAACTAAGTTTCAGAGTGGAGATTTTAGGGTATAAGGAACTATTTTAAAACATACCACTGTTTCTAGGTTCCAAGTATCAGGAGATATATATATATATATATATAAAATTTAAAAAAAAAGTGGTGTGGCATTGAAACTCTGCCCTTTGCTATGCTTAAATCTTCTATGCAAGTTTCTTTTCATGTACAGAGTCTGGGGTAAAACTTTGCGTGTGCGTGCATATATGTGTGTGTGTGTGTGTGTGTGTGGGTGGGTGTATGTACATATATATGTACATACACCCACACACACACACACATTTGTCCACATATACTTGTTATCCCTCTGTTAGAATATAATCTCCTTCAAGGGCGAAGCTCATGAATTTTTGTTACAAGCCCAACATTTATTTTCTTAGACATAAGTACTGTATAAATGATCATTGATTAATTAATTAACTTACTTAATAGGCTGGAATTCATATCCTTGACTCAATGGGTAACCTATAGAGAAGACATTTTTCTGATATTTTAACTTCTTCTTCAAGTCATCCAGAGGAGCATGAGAATATTTTTTGTATAATTTATGGAAAGTGATCATTTAGAAAGGATGATATTTGAAAAACTTGTCTCCAGTATATCTTCTCCAACTCACTTATTATCTTTTTGCAATCTAACTTCTGATCCTACCACTCAAAGGAAACTGCTCTCTCCTGGACAGTCAATAATCAATCACTGAAGTGCTAAATGGGAAACTTTAATCACATTCCTTATCACACTTAATGTTTCTGCAGTGTTTGATAGAATTGACCACCACTTTTATCTGGGTAATCTTTCATCTTTATTTTCTGTAGCATGATTCTCTACTGGTTCAGCTCCTCCCTATTGCACAATACCATTTCACTTTTCATTTTTTTTTCTTGGATCACCATCCATCTTCAGGTCTTCTCTCTCTATCTCTGTCTCTCTGTCTCTCTATCTCTCTGTCTCTCTCTCTGTCTCTCTCTCTCTCTCTCTCTCTCTCTCTCTCTCTCTCTCACTCCCCACCCTCCTTCCTTCCTACCTTTCTTGTCTCCTCTCTAGGGAGCAAGTTTCTCATCTCTGCAAAGATGACTTATAAAACTTTAAACCTAGTCATTACACCAACTGACTTCTTGACATGCTCATATAGATATCACATTAGCGTTACAAACAGAATTAATCCAAAACTGAACCCATCATATATCAGCATGTATAATCTCTTTCTCCAAATTCCCTAATTTCTTTCAGACCATTGTCAACTTTTTGGTCACTCATTTTTAACTGGAGTCATCTTTAACTTTCTCCTCAATTTCAGTTCTGACATTCATTCACTTATTATATCTTGTCAAGTCTTTCTCACATCTTTCACTTCTATCTACTTATGTTGATTTTTCTCTAGTGCATGTTCTCCTTATAAATTACTTGAAAAGTCTCAATTATCACTTACTTAGTTTATTTTCTTCTTACTTTTCCAAATCTTTATTCATTTGAATGTTAAATTAATATTCCTAGAACAAAATTATAACCATTTTAATTTATCCTTTCAAAGATTTATGGAATTCTTCTGGGACAAAGTAACAACTTTTAGTCTCCTGTAGTTTCCACTCTTCTTTATATTTTATCCAAATATGCCTTAATTCAAGATTTACTATTTCACTATCTCAGAGTTTAGGCATAACCAAAAACAAGAAACCAAAGCACTTCTTCTTTCCAAATATATTTTTTAAAGTCCAGAATTTTTAAGACATGACTCAGGCACTATTTTAAACACATTTTCCTGAAGTTTTCATTTATCCTTGCTTTTTCTCTCCTTCATTATTTTGTATTTACTAATCCTCCATAGTAGAATGTAAGTATTTTGAGAGAAAAAACTCTAATTTTTGGTTTAGAATCAATAACAAACACTTATTAAGCACCAACTGTGTGTTATCATAAATATTTGTTGAGGATTATCTGTTCATATATATGCACCACTTATTAATTGAGGTATGGCTCTTCTTTTATATCATATTATCTAATTCTTTAAATTATTTTTAATTCCTTAAGTGTTTTGAAAATGAGAATTTTATCAGAGAAACATTGTGACCCAACTCCTAACATAGGAGTAATACAAAATATTCAAGGAAACACATACACTGATACATAGACCCACAGACAGACACACATGCACACACACACATGTCAGTTTTTCATGGAATATGTGGAAAGTTTTATCTTGACTTTGTACACTCTGTATATGTTGTGTATGCACACACTTGTTTGCATGTTGTCTTCCCCAGCAGCTAGGTGGCACAGTGGAGAGTGTTACACCAGCAATCAGGATCATGTATCTTCCTAAGATCAAATCTGCCCTCAGAAACTTATTAGTTGTGTGACCTTGGGCAAGTCATTTAATCTTGCTTTATTCAGTTTCTGCAAAATGAACTGTAGAAGGAAATGGCAAAACACTCTAGTATTTCTGCCAAGAAAATCCAAAAGAAGGTCATGAAGCATCAGATACAATTTCAAAATGAATAAAACAACAACAAGTTCCCAATTAGACTATGAGTTTCTTGAGAGCAAGAATAATTTTGTTTTATTTTTTCCTTTCCTTATATTTCCAATGTTTATGTAGCCATAACCAGAACATGATAGCCTCTTACTATATGTTTACTGACTGGCTGACTGATTGATTTGTTTGAAAAGTTTTCTTTTAAATTGCAAATGGGCTGAGGAACTTTCAGGAGACAGAATGACAGAGTAAGTAGTAAATTTCTGTCACTCTCCCATATTCATCTCTAAAAAACCATAAAATAGCAATCCAGAAAAATCCTGAAATAGTGAATCCAGCAGAAAGATGGGCTGGAGCAGTCTTTTAGACTGAGAAACTTGGATGATCAGAAAGAAATGTATATCTTACTTGGCTAAATAGAAGCTCATTCCAGGACAGAAAGCAATCCAGAAATCCAGGATCAATCACTAACTTAGCAAATCAATAAGAAATCTTGAGACCCAGTGTAGTCAAGGAGGCAAATGCCAATGTCAGGATCCTCCACATGCCTTAGAAGATCTAGATGAAATGGCAAACTCCACTTCAGAGAACAACATGTGAATTATCCCAGTCCTGGGTGGGCAGGTGTCCTCCAGTTGCTAGACCTCCATGTGCTTCAAGGAAACCCCAGGTAGACAAAGCATCCTTCAGGGATCAAATCTTCACCTATTTCAGCATGGCCTATGGCAACTGTGCATTATTGTGCTGCTGTGTCTCCAGATGCTAAAGTGAAGATCAGGACAAACAGGTATCATCCAATGGTCAGACCTTCAAGTGCTTCACTGCAGCCCAAATAAAACGAAAAAAACCTCACCTGGCCTCAGTACATTTCAGACATCTTCACTAGGACCCCAATTCAGCACCACCTAAGCTGTCAGACCTCTATAGCTACCAGCTGTCAGCACCTGAGGATCCAGCACACAGAGCTAGTGACCAGGCTCCTGGTCCCCAATACAAGAAACATGGAATAGTGCATTGTTTGCTCTAGAAGGAGAGCTCAACATTAATAGATAGGAAATAGGCAACTAAGATGAACAAGAAGCAAAAATGATCATCGACTGTCCAAAGTTACCATGGTGAAAGGCAAGATTAAAACCCAAACTCAGAAGACAACAACACTATTAATATCTATATCCCAAGGTGGCAGAATAGAAGGACTGTTCTAAACTAACATTCTCCAAATAGTCTTTAAAATACGTGGGAAAACTAATGTAAATAAATTCTAAATCAGCAGAAGCCACAAAATGATAGAGTGAAACAGCTTTCTGGTCCAAGACAGCCTGACAGGGCTACCACACTGGATTCAGAGCAGAGTGAAGCCCAGCATGGGCCATGTGCCATAGAGTAAAGCAGGCTTCAGGGTACAGAATCACAGGAAGCTGCTGTAGTTCCCAGATTTCTCAACTCACAAACACCAAAGATAGCTTCAAATTTCAGTAAAAAATTATTTCACTTGGGTCAAAGGGGAATATCTTCTGGTCCCAGTCCTGGAAAGAGGGCAGTGACAGCCACTCCCAGGCCAAAAGACCTTGGAAGAATATAACAGCTGATCTGCTCTCGGTCCTAAATGTTGGTCCTGGGATGATGAGGAACACTGCCTTCTTGGAGCTCGTGGAGACTGTGGAGAGGGAACTCTACTCACAGTTATAGGGCAGAAAACAGTGCTCACAGACCAGAATTCGAGTTAAGAGAGGAGGAAATACTTCTCCCTTGTTTGTGCGCCCTTGGAGTAACGAGAAATTATTGGTCCCAAGAGGTATTTCAGAGAATTGCTTCACAAATACTCTGAAGCCTAGAGTACTACATCCACCACTTGACAACAGAATGAAAAGTCAACTAACTGACTGGGGAAATTCCCCAAGGGGGAAAATAAGAGTAGAGAAGGATACTTTCTTAGTGAAAAGGTATTTTCTTCCATCTTTTCAGATGAGGAAGAGCAAAGCATACAATCAGAGAATAAAGCTTCTACGTTCAAAGCCTCCAAAATAAATATGAAACAGTCCCAGGTCATTTAAGAACTCAAAAAGTATTTTGAAAATCAAGAGAGGTTGACAAAAACATCAGGTAGAGAAATGAAGGTGATCTAAGAAAATCTTGAGAAGCAAGCCAACAGTTTACTAAAGGGGACCCCCAAAAATATGGAAGAAAATAATACCTTCAAAAATAGACTAAGCCAAATGGCAAAAAATGTCCTAAAAGCCAATGAGAAGAAGAGTGACTTAATAAGAATTGATCAAATGGAAAGAGAGGTTCAAAAACTCACTGAAGGATATAATTCTTTAAAAATTAAAATGGAAGGGGCAGAGCCAATATGGCAGACTAGAAAGACACACTTACATAGGGTCTTCCCACACAGTCCACAAAATACCTATAGAGAGGGACTCTCAACAAATTCGGGAGCAGCAGAAGTGGAGAACAAGAGAGTGGAGGAGATTTCCAGCCCACAGTGACCTGAAAGGCCCATGGAAATATTGGTTTCACTGGATGTGGAGTAGAGAGTGGAGCACAGCCCAACCTTGGCCACCCAGCACACAAGACTCTAGGACAAGGACACCTCAGGGGCCGAATCTCTAGTCTCAGCAGCGGGGCCCCTGATTCCTTGGCCCACAGTTGACAAAGATCAGTGATGGGGTTTTATCAGCTGGCCAGGAAGGGAGAAGGGCATTCCCATAGCTCCAGCACCAGGCAGCAGCCACAGAGCCAGCACACCTGCCCTTACAGACCACTCGACTTTGGAGAGTGAAAACCCCTGAGGGCACTGAAGACCTGAGTCTTATCTCAGCCCTGGGTGGAGGCCCTGACCATGCCTATCTTTGTCTCACAATGAATGGTGGCCCTGACCATCCAGCTTACCTGAAAATCAGCCCCCAGGGCCAAATTGGAGGGAACTGTAGGCTTGGTAGCTGTGGAGAGGTAATTGCTAAAATTCTGGACATAAAAATCCCTCTCTGCTTCAAGACCAGTACACACTTGATTCTGCCACCTTGGAGGAACTGATATCCTACAGGTCCCCAGAGTATACCATAATCTTGACAAAGGACCTAACAAAGGACCTGAACTGCTTGGGAAAATGCCACAAAAAGGGAGAAAATATGAGACCATAGATCGTTACTTTTTTGGTGCACAGACATCTCCTCCCATCCTTTCATATGAGGAAGAACAATGCTTATCATCAGGGAAAGACATGGAAGTCAAGGCTTCTGTATCCCAAACATCCAAAATAAAAATTCAACGGCCTCAGGACATGGAAGAGCTCAAAAAGGATTCTGAAAATCAAGTAAGAGAAGTAGAGGAAAAATTGGGAAGAGAAATGAGAGAGATGCACGAAAAGCATGAAAAGCAGGTCAACACCTTGCTAAAGGAGAACCAAAAAAATGCTGAAGAAAATAACCCCTTGAAAAATAGGCTCACTCAGGGCAGAGCCAAGATGGCAGAGTAGAAAGACTCACAAATACTAGCTCTGAACCCACAATCCATGGATTTCCTCTAAAAAGAATTCACACAAATTCTGGAACAGTGGAAGCTGTGCAGCAACAGAGTGAAGGAGATTTCTGTTCCAGAGAGCCCTGAAAAACCAACCCCAAAGTTCCAACATGTACGTGATGGAACCGGAGCCCTCCCCTGCCCTGGCCACGTGGCACTGAGAGGAGTGAGCACAGCCGAGAAGGCTTCAGGGACAGAATCTCCAGCGGCCGCGAAGGACCCTCCACCCACAGACACACAGGTCAGTGAAAGAGGCGTCTGGACAGGTGGAGAGTGGAGTGGGGTGTCTCCACGACTCAAGCCCCCTCGGGAGGCAGCAGCAGAGGCAGCTGGTGGCCAGAGGCTCCCAGAGCAGACAGGAGATTGGCAAGAGCGCCATTACAGAAGGTCTCTGCATAAACCCCCTGAGGGAACTGAGCCTGGGAGACAGCCTTGCCCCTCCCTGAGAACCTGATTTAATCTTACCCGGAATAGCAGCCAGGCCAGCTGCCGAAAGCCCTGAGGCTGGGGAGCAGTATTTGAATCTCAGACCCCAAGCACTAGCAGGACAGACCTAGGCTGGAGTGGAGAGGACTCTCAGAAGTCAAGTAACTGGCAGGGAAAATGCACAGAAAAAGGAAAAAAAAAATAAGACCATAGAAAGTTTTTTTCTTGGAGACCAGATGATTGCACCATTCCTCTCTGATGAAGAAAACTGCTTACCATCAGGTAAAGACATAAGAGTCAAGGGCTCTGTATCCCAAACATCTGAAATAGATATCCAGTGGGCTCAGGACTTGGAAGAGCTCAAAAAGGATTTTGAAAATCAAGTTAGACAGGTGGA
>CM053771.1:129438957-129453443 GCA_028658325.1 Potorous gilbertii | reverse complement strand
CCTTTATTAAGGTATTGACCCGTTTTTCATGTTTTTCTTGCATCTCTCTCATTTCTTTTCCCAGTTTTTCCTCCACCTGTCTGACTTGATTTTCAAAATCCTTTTTGAGCTCCTCCATGGCCTGAGCCCATGGGGTATCTATTCCAGATATTTGGGATACAGAGGCTTTGACTCCTATGTCTTTACCTGATGGTAAGCATATCTCTTCATCATCGTCAGAGAGGAATGGCGGAATCATCTTCTCAAGAAAATAACCATCTATGGTCTTAGATTTTTTCCCTTTTCTGGGAATTTTCCCAGCCAGTTACTTGATTTCTGAGAGTCCTTTCCACCCCCTAGCCTAGATCTGCCCCGCTAGTGCTTGGGGACTGGGATTCAAATGCTGCTCCCCACCCTCAGGGCTTTTGGCGTCAGGCCTGACTGCTCTTCAATGGGAGCTTATCTGCTGGTTCTCAGGTGAGGGCAGGGCTGCCTCTCAGGCTCAGTTCCCTCAGGGGGTTTAGGCAGAGATCTTTTGTAATGGAGCTGCGGTGGAGCTCCTGCCTGCTCTGCGGGCCTCTGGCCAAGCAGCCTCTGCCTCTGCCACGGCCGCAGCCTCCCGTCGGGGTCCGTGTCCCGGAGATTCACTGCTCCCCTCTCAGCCCGTCTCTCTCACTGACCTGTGCGTCTGTGGGTGGAGGGACCTTCGTGGCCGCCGGAGATTCAGGTCCCTGAGGCCTGCTGGACTCTGCTCACTCCTCTCAGTGAGGTGGGGCCAGGGCAGGGGAAGAGGAGTGCTCCGCAGGGCAGGGCTCCACTCTTGTCCGGGGTACCTTTGCGGTTGGTTTTTCAGGGCTCTCTGCAATGGCAATCTCCTTCACTGTGTTTCTGCGCAGCTTCCACTGTTCCAGAATTTGTCTGGAGTTCTTTTTACAGGAAATCTATGGTCTGTGGATTCGGAGCTAGCAAATGTGAGTCTTTCTACTCCGCCATCTTGGCTCCGCCCCCTCCATTCTAATTTTTAAGGAATTATTTGCTTCAGGGAGATTTTGAAACTCCTTTATCTTCTGACCAATTCTGCTTTTTAAGACATTCTTCTCATTGACTTTTTGAATCTCTTTTGTCATTTGGATAAGTATTTTTTAAAGTGTTATTTTCATCAGAATTGTTTTTGTCTCCTTTAACAAGGCAGTGACTCATTTTTCATGATTTTCTTGCATTGCTCTCATTTCTCTTCCCAATTTATGCTCCCCTTCTCTTACTTGATTTTCAAAATTCGTTTGGACCCCTTCCATGGCATAAGAACAATTTATGTTTTTCTTGGACACTTTGGATGTAGGGTCTTTGACTTTTCGATCTTCTCTTTGTATATTTTGATCTTCCTTGTCACCAAACTAACATCCAATAGTCTAATCTTTTTTCCAGTTTCTGATCATTTCCTCAGCCATTTACTTGTCTTTTGACCTCTTGGTCAAGGAACTCTGCTTCTATTGGGGGTGTGGGGCTGTACAATCAGACTCTAGATCACTCCACAATCCGTGGGCCTAGAACTCTAGAAACAGTTACTGTCACTGTCCTTGCCCCTGTCCCTGCTGCTACTTTCGGTTCTTCTGTCCCTCAACTAACCTGAGACTGGAGCCACACCACTCTACTCTCTTACACGGGTCTCGCATGTTTTTTCCACTGATTTTTCAACTGTTTCTTTATTTTTTGTAGTGTGAAGTCTAGAAACTAACACAAGTGCCAGAAATTTTGTCTCAATAAGGCCTGCTCAAGTCCTGTCTGTGCCCCCGTAGCATGTGATGAACTGCACTCTACTCCCAATCCAATGTAATTAGTGCTTCCTTTTGACCTTACAGGATTTCTTAGGCTGGACATTTGCTTCATTTCATCATCCTCTGAGTTCTGCAGCTCCAGAATTTGTTTAGAGTCACTTTTTACAGGTATTTGGCTGCATTTGGATGGAGAGCTCTAGTAAGTCCATTTGTTTGCCCCACCATCATGGCTTCTCAATCTATTTCTATGGTTTCTAATGTGATATTTAAAAGTGTTGAACGAAAAACACTTTTTAACATTTTTAAAAATAAAAATTCTTATAGTGTTTCTCCATATATTTTCTCCTATTAAAAAAACTCCAATAACTTTACAGCATATTCCAAAATCTCTGTGCAAATTTATACTATTGACACTGAAAATTGCCCTAAGACTTTTGGGACAGTAGATTGAAAATATTTATCATAAAACAGGCTTTTTCTACAAATACTTTCTATTCATTTAATTATTTGATAATATGGTCTTCATTTTTTATGTAGCTGGTCTTTAAAGTATTTTCTGGAACTGAGTTTTCCTTTTATTTCACTTATAAATTCAATTTAGTCATGATGGATTTCAAAAGTAAATTTCACTTGTGAATATATTTGACCTCTATGTATTTTTTCTGACATTTTTTTAAATTTTAAAATGAGTACATCTTCCCTTCTTGAGATGGTTCCTTTAAAATGTATAAATCTTCTTGTTTATTTCTGGTGTTGTTCTTGGTCGAAGTTTACGATTTTTTTTCATTTTCAAAGTTCTCAGGATAGTTTTGTAGCATAATCTCTGGTATTTTATACTCTTCTGTCCTTTTCCATCTGATTTTGAAAAATAGATGTAAATTTCCTGTTACTTTTTAAGTGGATTTACCGTTTGTTCCTATTGTTAGTTCCTAAAATCAGCTCTTTCATTTTTCAGTACAATTGCTTTCATTATTTTAATTATATTTATCTGCGTTCTACTCCTAATTATGTTTGTTTTCCATTTGTTACTTTTTTTAAGATTTGGTGTATAGGCAATGTTAATGGTTAATCACTCTTCATCACTGACCTAGGAATTCAAGGATTTAAATTATTCTAACCATGACCTGAATTTTAATATGCAATACCTTTATTTTAATTCTCTTTATAGATGTATAAAATGTCCATATATATGTATATGGACATATACATATATATGTATATACATGGCTATAAATATTTATTTTTCCCCTTTTCTGTTTGCAATTTTTTAACAGGTCTCACTTTTACAAATTTCTTCATTGTATTGTTATTTGTCACATGATTTGATGGATTATGGTGAGTAGGAACAATTCCTTTTAACATTTCTCCATATGCTTGCACCAATGTCATCATTTTTTATATTCTGCATATTTTGTGTATGAAGAGAGTGGAACATGCTATTTTAACTAATTATACTGTCTTCTAATATCTACTGAATGTAACTTTCCCCTCTAAATCTAGCTCTGTGGTTTCATGTTTATGCAATAGTTTTTTTTTTTTTTTTTTTACAATGGTAATGCAATTCAAAAATCTATTTTCTCACCCAGTCCCACAATTTAAAAATTGTGTTGGTCTTGCAGTGCTATGAGGATTCCATTTATGATTTTTGCTGCAAAGTTAATATAATTTTATATTAATATTGTTTTATTTTAATAGAACTTTTCAATATAACATAAAAGTTTCTTTCTATATTTTGGATTTGAACTTAATCTTACTATCAGAGCACAAATTTTAAACTAGTTTAATTATAACTTTCTTGATAAATGGATTTCCTTTTATATATGCTTCTTTTTAATCCTATCTGATTACTTTGTCTTATATCAGGTAATATAGATAGTATGTTAAATTCATTATTTAATAATAGTTACTATTTTATCTCTTTTATTCCTTCTAACACAAATGCATATACACTTTATTATCGCTTAGACATTTGTATTTATTAACCCATATTTAACAACTCTAAGGAAAGTTATTTTTTCATATTAGTAACTGTTTAGCTTGTATTCACTTAGACAAAATCAGGGATAAGATCCACGGGATTGACCTGTTCTGTTGCTTTTTGGACTTATTTTTATTAAATTGTATTTTCCCTTTCCATTTCTCTGAAATATGCTTCTGAAATATTTAATTATTTAGACAGTATATTGTTAGAAGATTTTTTTTACATTTGAGTAAATATTTTGTCTCATTTTTAAAATATTTATTTTTTTGGCTAGAAAATTGTTAAATATGCATTCCTTTTCATTGTTTGAAGAATGCCTTGAAGTGATTGTAAGTAATTTTAGTAAAATTTGAAAAATCTATTTCATTCTTAAATATCAGTTTCTGGTTATTGGAGAGTACATCCATTGCATTGGGTAGATAAGAATTACAGGATGACCCATATATTTTATTTTGGAAACACAACAGTTCAACTTTCACATTTTCTCCTCTTTGCCTTCTGATATTGCTTACCATCTATTTTTCATGGAATTATTCCATTACACAGGCAACTAAGTAGCACAGGGGATAGAGTGCTAGGTCTAGAGTCAGAAATACTCATCTTTCTGAGTTTAAATATGATTCAAACAGTTATTAGCTGTGTTGTCCTTGACAAGTCACTTATTATTGTTTGCCTCAGTTTCCTCTTCTCTACAATGATGTGGAGAAGGAAATGGCAAGCTACTCCAGTTTCTTTGTCAATAAAACCTCAAATGGGTCACAAATAGTCAAATACAACTGAAATGACCGAACAATAACAGTATCTTTTATTCACAATGTTATTCCCAAATATAAATGTAAATTCTTTGAAGGTGCTATTTTGGCTATGATTCATATTTTCAGAGTTTAGTGTGGTACCTGATACATAAGCACTTAATAAAAGTTTTTTTGATGACTATCTAATTGATAATTTCTCTTCAGCCCTTACCATTATTTTTGCAAAATGATTCCTACATTTCTAGCAGAGTTCAGTATATTTTTCCATATGACATAAATGCTGAAGTTTGACAACAAGTATCTAATTGTATCATATCACGTATTCTTCTTTGGGAAGGTCCTGAGATCGACTTAGGAATTTGGTTTCAACAGAACATCCCAGGGATATATCTTACAATTTTGACATATTTATTTATGAATTAGATAAATATATAAACGATGTGCTTTCCCAATTTAAAAATGGCATGGAAATCGTGGGTATAAATAATACATTAGATGAAAGTATCTGCATACAAAGTGATCTTGTCAGGATAGAATAACAGATTAAATTTAAGATGATATAATTTAATTATGATAAATATGAAACCTTAACCTTTCATGTAAAAATAATCTATTTAAGTATGAACTAGAAGAGGTACTTTTGACAATAGCTTGTCTGACAAAGGTCTGAGAGTTTTAAATTTTTGTAAGCTTCGTATTTGTCAGTAATGTTACGTTGCAGTTAGTGTTGCTAATGTTACTTTAAGTTGCATTAAAAATGGGATACTGTTTTGGAATAGGTGAGAGATAACCCTACTTTACTGATTCCTGGATATTTATTGTCTGACATCCTATATTCAATTCTTGGAACGACATATCAGAAAAGAATACAACTAAGCGCAAAGTTCTCAAGGCAAACAGACTGTCAATAAACCTCAAGCTTATGCTCAATACATATGATACAACTTGTCACTTTTTGAGAATATTTATTGGATATCAGTTTAATTAAAAGTGTTCATTGTCTCATCTTTTAATTTTTTAAAATGTGGAGTGCTTAAAAATAAGTATTGATAAATTCTCATTTAATATAATTGCAAAGAGAAGGAAGGGATGTATTTTGAAAATAGTCCTGGACTACAATAGACAGAAATTCTTCTATCAAACTCTGCTTCTGTTCCTACTAACCTTCTATTTGACCAAGACACTTGATTCTGTGATTCTGTTCCGTGTCTCCCGCTAACCCCCAAATAAAAGTATAGAATCTAGAGTATATTTTCATGATAGTTCTGCTATATAGTGTTGAGTTAAGGTCACATATATAATACCATGTTTAATTCTGAAATTAAATATTAGTAAGAATATGAACAAACTAGAACCCATACTAGCAATCCTAGTGATAGAGTATTACTAGAAGAATGAAAGCTCTAGAAGTAATGTTGGTGGAAGATTGGTTGAGCAAACTAGGGATTCTTGTCCTGAACAGGAGATAGAGGATGGATAAGAAACTGAAGTAATCTTAAAGTATTTAAATATGAGGGTTTAGGCATTTCTGCTTTACCACATAATAGAGAACCGTTAGCAACAGGTAGACAATCCAGAAAAGGAATGCATATTTAACAAAAAGAAAAATTTCAATTCAAGAATTTTCTTAGGTGCCTACTATATTTGAAGCATGAGACTTGAAAATGAAAAGAGGATATGCCATTAAAGAGCTAATATTCTACTGAAGGAGAAAAAAGGAAATCACATAGGTGAATTAATTATTTGAGACTTATAGAGTGAGTGTTTAGGTCTATCAAAAAGGGGAATGAGATTTTTCCAGAGTTAGTAGTGGATGCCATTTTACTTATAAAATAAGTTTGATGACAACTAGTACAGTATTTTATAGAAGGTATTCATCTATAAAGAGATAACTGAATGGTCTCTGAGTTCTCTTTAAACTTTAAGTACAGATATATGAAAATAGGGCAAGAATTAAATTAGTGTCTATTTTAATATCAAAATTCGCCCTTGATTACCAAGAAATCTGAGATTCAAACTTTCTCAATCCTCACACCTAAGAGAATTCCATAAATAGCATCTTAAATTATTGTACAAAGTCTGTGTAGTTGGGGACAACTTCCACTTACCACAGAGAGCTTCCACTGAATGATATGGAATGGAGACATGCATTCATGCAGAATATATTTCCATATAAGTCGTGTTACAAAACAAAAATGTCCTGGTTCTTCCCCTGGCAATTATTTTAATCCCTTCTATTGAGAAGGCAAGCAAACTGATATGGAATGGACACATGCACCCATGCAGAAAATATTTCCATATAAGTCATGTTATTAAACAAACAAACAAAAACAGATCAAAAAAGAAGAGAAAGAAATTTGGTGAAAATATGCCTCTATTTGCATTTAGAACTCATCAATTCTTTCTTTGGAGATGGATAGCACTTTATATCTTAAGTCCTTTGGAATGATCTTGGATCATTTTGTTGCTGAGCACATCTAAGTCATTCATACTTGGTCACTGTACAATATTGCTATTACTGTGTAAAATGTTCTCCTGGTTCTGTTAATTTCACTTTGCATCAGTTCATGTAAGTTCAGGTTTTTCTGGGAGCATCCTGCTTGTCATTTAAAATACTACAATAGTATTCTATCACAATCATTTACCACAGCTTGTTCAGTCATTCTCCAAATGATGGAGATCCCCTCAATTTCCAGCTTTTGTCAATACTAAAAGAGTTGCTTTAAATGTTTTAGGCCTATGAATCCCTTCCCTTCTTTTATCTTTTTGGGATACAGATCTAGTAGTGATATTGCTGTAACAAAGGACATGCGTACTTTTATAGCCCTTTGGCCATGGTACCAAATATCTCTGAAGAATGGTTAAATCAGTTCAAAACTTCTCCACTAATACATTAGTGAACCAATTTTCCAACATATCCTTCAATAAGCTATGAGTCTCTAACTATTCAGGAAAAGGTTCGTTGTTTTACAACAACAACAAAATTGGAAAACAGTTGAAAGCAGTGTAGAAACACTTATGTTTACATGGTTTTATACCACATGCCAAGACAAGCTCTAAATGGATATAAATGTTTTGATCGACCTAAAGAATACCCCTTCCAAAATAAAAATTTTTAAATTTTAAATTTGAATTATTCCTCACTTCTTTTATGTGAAAAATTTCACCATTTGCCCCCTCACTTCCTCCAATGTAATTGGTCTATATTCATAGCCTCTAAAGTGTCCATACTTCTTCTAAGTGTCTGATAATCGTCTTAAAATTCACAAAAATCATCTACTAATATAACATAAACTGCTTAACCTTATTAAATTCCTTATGATTTCTTACTAACGGTTCTGTTTTATGATTTTCTTAAATCTTGTGATTAATTTTCTTACTTTCTATTTAGCTTTGTTTCCCTTACTCGAAAATCTTTTATTTTTATTAAGTATCTGTTTTTCTCTTGTAGGATGATAAATCAGGTTTTCTGGGTAGGTTATTCTTCATTGTATTCTGCCTTCTGGAAAATAATATTTCCAGATCTATTACTTCATACAGTAGTAGTTATAACTTATTGCTTTATTTAAAATAAAAATTTTGGAAAGATCTGGAATTAGGTTTTAATATTTCTGGTAGTTTTAATTTCGACACTGATTTCAGGAATGAACAGAAGTTTCTTTCAACCTACTAGTCTATCTCGTTTAAAGATGTTTGTTCATTTTTTCTTTAAAATTTCTTGAAATAAGATTTCTGGGTCCATTTTTATCATAGCTATCAAATAGTCTAATAATTTGTAAATGATTACTTCTCAATCTCTTTTCCACTTCAGCTTTTTTTTTCCTGTGAGATATTTCACATCTATTTTTTCAGTCTTTGAATTTATTTTATTTTTCCTTTGTCTCATGGAATACTGGCTTCTATTTTACCAAGTCTATTTTTTTTTATAAATTATTTTCTTTAGGAGGTTTTGTAGCAGTGAGACAAGGTTAATTTGTATCGTATTTATTTTTACCACTTTTCTCCCTGCCATTCTCGTTTGATTTCTAAAATTTATTTTTTCTTTCTTTCTTGATATTAAAATAGACACTAAATAGCCCTCTATTCCATTATTTTGTCTTTGAAAGTTTTTAGCTCTCTATTTAATCTTCAATTTTCCGTGAGACTTTGCTTAGATATGTTTTCAAGTCTTTCTTTCTTTTTATGTCTTGTGCTTTCCTGTCAACACAGTAATTTCATTTTCTGTTTGGTTGTTTCAATGTATTTATTTATGTTTAGCTTTCAATATTCACTTCCACAGGACTTTGAGCTCCAAATTTTCTCCCCTTCTTTCTTCTTCCCCACCTCAAGATATCTACATTCTGATTATGCCTCCCCGCATCTGCCCTCTCTTCTATCACACCCCTCCCTTCCCTTATCCCCAACTCCTCTATTTACTTGAAGGGCAAGATAGATTTCTATACCCCATTACTTGCATTTCTTATTTCCTAGTTGCATGTAAAAACAGTTTTTAACATTCATTTTTAAAACCTTGAATTCAAACTTCTCTCCCTTCCTCCCTCCCCACCCACCCCACTGAGAGGGCAAGTAATTCAATATAGGTTATATATGTGTAGTTATTCAAAAGACTTCCATAATAGTCCTGTTGTGAAAGACTATGTTTCCCGTCATCCTATCCTGCACCTAATTTATCCTACTCTCTCTTTTGATATTGGCCTTCCCCAAAATATTTACTTCTAATTGCCCCAGCTCCCATTTGCACTTCCATCTATCATCCCCCTTCACCTCACTTTTTCCTTTCTCCCCAAATTTCCTGTAATGTAAGATAGATTTTCATAACAAAATGACTATGCATGTTATTCCCTCCTTAATCAAAACGTGATGAAAGTAAGCTTCACTTTTTTCTTTTCACCTTCTCCCTTTTCCCCTCCATTGAAAAACCCTTTTATTGCCTCTTTTATGAGAGACTATTTTCCCCATTCCATTTCTTTTTTTGCCTTCTCAATATATTCCCCTCTCATCCTTTAATTTAATATTTTAAATATTATCCCTTCCTATTCAACTCACCCTGTGCCCTTTGTCTATATGTATATAATCCCTCCAACTACCCAAATACTCAGAACAAGTGTATAAGAACAACAATACAGTCTCAAGAGTTACAAATATTATCGTTCCATGTAGGAATATAAACAATTGAACTTCAGTAAATCCCTCATTCTTTCTCTTTCCTGTTTACTTTTTCATGCTTCTCTTCATTCTTGTGTTTGAAAGTCAAATTTTCTTTTCAGCTGTGGTCTTTTCATCAAGAATGTTTGAAAGTCCTCTATTTAATTGAATAGCCATTTGGCGGAGGGAGGAGCCGAGATGGTGGAAAGAACAACCATACACCTAATCTCTTGGAAAACTCCTTCAGATACCTCTGAAAGGAGAATCTGACAAAATTTTGGAGGTACAGAATCCAATAGGAGACAGATGGTAGCAGATTCACAGTCCATGACAGACTGGAAGATTGACAGGAAGGATCTGTTCCATGGGGTGGAAGAACCTACGACACACAACATAGCACATCTTGTTGTGGCACTGTCAAGCAGGAAAAATCCTGGGCAGCTTCAGGCAGTGGGAGCATGGCTGAATGATGAAGTGGCAGCCCAGGTCTGGAGACCAATGGAACCAAGTGAGTGATAGATACTGAGCCCCAGGTATCAGCCACAGCTGCTCCTGAGACTTTCAGCCCTCTTATTGATCATCACCTACTTGAACTTACAAGGGCTAAAATGGTTAAGTGATCAGTAAATGCTCTCTCCCCCTTCCATTGTTGACCTTGAAAGAACCATAAAATATTTCCCCAGAAAATCCTGGATCAGTGGAAACAGCAAGAGGGGTAAACGGTCTCATAGCATCTCAGGCTATGAAAATAGCTGAAGAGGATTCCTGATACTATGGTGGAGGAAGAGAGCTGTCCCAGACAACCAGAGCTCCAGGAGAGTGGATCCAGGAGAGAAAATTTAAGAATTATTGGCCTACCAGAAAGCCAAGATGAAAAAAAAAGAGTCTGAATAATATCTTCCAAGAAATCACCAAGGAAAACTGCCCAGAAGTGCTAGATCCAGAGGATAAAAGAGTCATAGAAAGAATCCATAATTCAGCTCTGAAAAGGAATCTCAAACTAAAAATACCAAGAAATATTGTTGCCAAATTCCAGAACTATCAAGTGAAGGAGAAAATATTGCAGGCAGTCAGAATGAAACCATTCAAATAAAGAGGAACTACAGTCAGGGTCACACAGGACCTTGCAGCTTCTACATTAAAATATCAAAGGAAGTAGAATGATTATGATATTCCATAAGGCAAAAGAGCTGGGACTAGAACCAAGGATCAATTACCCAGCAAAATTCAGTATAACGTTTCAGGTAAAGAGATGGACATTTATCGAAATAAAGGATTTCCAGACCTTCCTGACAAAACGGTCAGAACTCAACAGAAAATTCAATCTTCAACTTCAGATCTCAAGAGAGGCATAAAAAGGTAACCTGGGGAAAAGAAAAACTTGTTACTCAATTTGGGCAAACTGTTTACCTCTGTAGAAGGGAAGATGATACTTTTTAATCTTGAGAACTGTACATCTTTCATAAAATATAAAAAGAATATACATAGATAGAGGGAATGAGTATGAGGTAAATGATGTGTTGATAAAAATGCGATTCAAGCATGTGAAGGGATTGTACCAGGAGATATGAAAAGGAGGAACCGGAAAATGGTACATTACATCACAGGAATAAGTACAAAATTACATTATAGTAGAAGGAAAGAGGCAAGGGAGATGAGCATTGATTGAGAGGTGCTCTTATCTGATTTTGTTAAAGCTGGGAATAAAAAAAAATATATAAATCTAACTAGCTCTATAGGCAGAAGGAGGGGACAGAGGGAGAAAGGGAGGAGGAAGCTAAAAGGGAGGGAAGAAGTAGTAAGGGTTAAAAGGAGTAAAAGGGAAGGGAGTCGAATCAAGGAAGGGAAGACTGCAGGAAGTGATGGTGAAAAGCGAAAACTATTGAGGAGGTGAAGGGAGACAGGAGAACTAAAAGCACAACGGTGGGAAGGAGGATGGAGGGAAACACACAGATTGAAATCGTAACTGTGAATGTGAATGGAATGAACCCTCCCATAAAATTGAGACAGACAGCAGAATTGATTAAAAGCCACAGTTCAACAATATGTTGTTTAAAAGAAACACATTTAAGATGAGGCGATACACAGAGGATAAAGGTAAAAGGTTGAAGCAGAATATATTGTGCTTCAGCTGATGTAAGAAAAGCAGGGGTAGCAATCCTAATCTCAGATAAACAAAAGCAGAAATATATCTAATCAAAAGAGATAAGGAAGGAAATTATATCCTGCTAAAAGGCACCATAGACAATAAAGTAATATCATTATTAACATGTATGCTTCAAGTGATATAGTATCTACGTTCTTAGAGGAGAGTTTGGGGGAGTTGAAGTTAGAAATAGACAGTAAAACTATACTAGCAGGGGACCTCAACTTCCCCCTCTCTGAACTTGACAATCTAAATGAGATGAATGAGTATTTTTTAAAGAAATACATAAGTTCTCCGGACGAACAGAATAGGAAGTTGAATACTTAACCCCATTTCAAAAAAAAAAAAGTCGAACAAGCCATCAATGAACTCCCTAGGAAAAGTTCTCCAGAGCTGAATGAATTTAGACATGAATTCTATCAAACATTTAAAGAGCAGTTAATTCCAATACTATATAGACTGCTTGGGAAAATTGAGGAAGGAGTCCTCCCAAATTTAGCTTGTGATATAAATATTATTTTGATACCTAAATCAGGAAGAGCCAAAAGAGAGAAAGAAAATTATAGACAAATTTCTCTAATGAATATTTTTAAATCAAGGGAATGCCCATTAACTGGGAAATGGCTGAATAAATGACTGAATAAGTTATGGTATATGAATGTAATGGAATACTATTGCATTGTAAGAATCTGCAACTGATATTTTTTCCAATTATTTTAATCTGACTTCATTTGTGGAAAAAAGTGTTTTTTAATTTTGTTTGTATAGTTCCTTGGTTTGACTTGGGAGATAGACTCTCAAATATTTATTGTATGTTGTTATTGTAAATGGAATTTATCTATCTCTTGCTGTGGCCTTTGCTAGTAATATATTGAAACGTCAATGATTTATGAAGGTTTATTTTATCTACTCCATCCTTGCTAAAATTGTTTATTATTTCAAAAAGTTTTCTGATTGATTCCTTTGTATTTTCTAGGTACATATCACATCATCTGCTAAAAGTGATAACTTTGTTGCTTCAGCGTCTATTTTTTTTCAATTTCAATTTCTTTGTCTTTTCTTATTTTCAAAGATAACATTATTTTGTGCAATCTTGAAAAACAGTGACAATAATGGTCGTCATCGTTTCACCCCTATCATCATTTCTCCCATGTCATGATCTTCCTCGAAAATGAAGAATGAACACAGCCTATGAATAGACCGAGCTCCCTGAGTGGGGACCCTGCTATCCAGGTAGCTCAGCTCACCCTCTCCCTTCTCTCTCCCTCTCTCTTTCCTTCTCCTCTCCAAAGGAAAATAAATTTGGATGGCCAAAGTTTGTCCAGTTAACTTGGTGTTTATTGGCTAGTTGTCTTTCTTTCTCTCTCTTTCTCTTTCTCTCTCTGTATTTCTCTCTCTCTCTTACTTTCTCTTGCTCTCTCTGCCTCTCACTCTCTCTTTCTCTCACCTTTCTCCTTTTCTCCCCTTTCTCTCTTTCTCCCTTTCTCCCATTTTTCTTTCCCTTTCTTTCTCTCTCTCCCTTCCTTCCTTCCTTTTTATTCCTTTCTTTATTGTATTTACCTAAACCTTAAACCAAGTGCACTCTGAAGTCCAGACTGGACAACAATAAATCTTTCTCAAGCTCCACTTAATAGCTGTTCTCTGGACCCTTCTGTGATTGATTATCAATAGTATCTGTTTCCCTTCCCTTCCAGCATGATATAATTATTTTTTCTTTTGCTCATTAAAGAGACCATTCCCTAACTATTTCTTAAAAAGGCCTATTCACTGAATGGGCTTTACCTCCCTCTAAGAGAGTATCTGAAAAGGCCTTAGCCTAAAAAGGCCAAGGTATCTCATTGCATTCTGGGTCATCTCCAATCATCCTGATGAATATCTGGTCACTGGATCCAGATGACTCAGGAAGAGAAAGTGAGGCTGGTGACCTGGTACAGTGCTCCTTCACTCAGAACAAAGTGTAAGTCATATCATCATTTCTCTGTTGTCAAGGTCTTCTTTGAAAATGAAGGACAAACATAACAACAACATTGGAAATGCCCCTAACTTGTCCCCATTAGATATGAGGCTTGTTGATAGTTTTAGATAGATGACATTATTCACAGTAAGGAAAACTCCATTGATTCAATGTTCCCCGTTGTTTTTTAATAGGAATAGGTGCTGTATTTAGTTAAAAGCTTTTTTCTGCATCTATTGAGATAATCATTTATTTTCTGTCAATTTTGTGATTGATAAGGTCAATTATGCTGATAGTTTTCCTAGTACTGAAACAACCTTGCATTTCTGGTATAAATCCCACCTGGTCATGCATAGTATATAATCGTCATGACAAGACACTAGACTTTGCTAATTTATTTGTTTTTTATTTAAATTTTAGCACCTATATTCATTAATAAAATTGTTGTGTAATTTTCTTTGTCCGTTTTGAATTTTTCTGGTTTCGGAATCAGTAACATATTTGTTTCATGGAAAGAATTTAGTGGAATTCCTTCTTTGCCTATTTTCCCAAATAGTTCATGTAATATTGGAATTATTTGATTTTTAAATGTTTTGTAGAATTTTCTTTTGAATCTATATGGTCCTGAAAATTTTATTTCTCAGGAAGTTCATTGGTGGCTTGTTAAATTTATTTTTTCTGAAGTGAGGCTATTTACATGTTTTATTTTCTCTTCCATTAATCTTAGCAATTTATATTTTTTTATAGTTAG
>CM053771.1:129421457-129436457 GCA_028658325.1 Potorous gilbertii | reverse complement strand
CCCTATCACGTCTCATCTAAAGTCTCAAGGTGGACATGAAAAAGCTCTGTCACAATTAAAATGACTTCAGGTATTCATTGACCATGCAATTTACTGTTAAGCAAGTTAGGGAACTGGGTGCTGGCTCAACTTTTCCTTCAAATTAGAAAAAACAAAACTGTACCCACTCAGAGAAGCACTCTATTTTGTTGATATTATTTCTTCTGGTTGTCATTTTTTCTTGGATCACACTTTTTTGTTGACTGAGAATATTTAGCTTGGATAAAATAAGTGTATGAACACACCAGCACTCCACACTACAGAGTGCCTCCATTAGTCTCACATCCTGCCTATTTCTTCTCCTTATGTTCGTATAGTGTATTATGTGCCAATTTTTGCTGCAAAGGTGCATGCACAAAGTTTTATAGCATTTGTGTAAATGGAAGACAGTGATGAGAAGGTCACAAGATGCGCAAGTCTTTAGTAGTAAGTGACTATTGCTGTTGCTGTTTCTACCTCAATTACTTTAAAAGACTCCCTGTCATGTATTATAGTCTGAGCCTAATATTGTACTAAACTCTTCCACAATTATAAGCTTTTCCTCTTTCTTTGTAAAATTTTTCTTTGACTTCATCAGGATTCATTATAGTGGGAGCATAGGCAGTGATGATGGTGATGTGACATTTTCCTGTAAGTGGTAATCATACTGTCATGAGTCCATCATTCATTCATTTTGGTAAGCCTATAAGCTTGCTGGATAGGTTAGTTTTGATTGTAAAATCTACTCAAGGTTCACAACATTCGCCTTTACTATGACCATTTCAGAAAATGTGTATCCAGCTCTGACTTCAGTAAGCTGGCCTTCATTTGCCAGAGTTGCTAATTGGATTTGGTACCTTCTGAGTTTTCTTGCAACAAGAAAGTTTCATCTTTCAGTTCCACTGATTTTGTTTTGTCTATAAGTGTGCACATATTGTATGTAATGATGATGAGTGGAATCATCTTTGCAAAAGGTTTTGTAGACATTTTATATTTTGACCTCAGCTTATGATCCTTGCCTGTTATGGTAATCATGCCAACAGTGGATAAACAGTCAACTTTTACAGCACCTTTTCTAACCTCTTTTTTACCCCAAAAGGTGAGCAGTGCAAAACTTAAAAGGCTGCTCTGATACCTAGTGGGCTGGTGAATCCCATTGCTGCTTCCAGTGAGAAGACAGTCCTATGGCCTGGGCTGCCTGTGTACAGGGTTTTGACTGCAGGTTCCAGTGATTCCACACTTACTGCCTTGTTGTTCACCTGTTGCTACAGGACTTTGAGATAGGTAAAGAAAATAATAAAATGATATGGGTGACATATTTTGATTCATGTGTTAATTGGATTTAAGTGAGATAGAGTTTGATGATATAATCAGCCTCACTCTCTCAGTGGCAGGGCAGAGTTAAGACATCTGGTGATGGCCATAGACACAATAGATGAGGTTGATGTCTTTGATGTCTAACTATGCTGTAAGTGCTCCATATTGCCTGGTTTCTACTGTCTTCATGGCTGTTGTAACAAATTGTTCTCATATACCCATTCCACCAGGGAAAGTCTTCACCACTTGGAGTAGATACTACCCCCCACTCCAAACTCACTGATGAGTTGAAACCTTTTGGTTACCCTCAACTAGGATGAACACATCTATGAAACCATTTAGGGGAGTGTGGCCACTGTGCATGCTACAGATTCTTGGAGTCACAGGTGAGGTTTAGGTGGAACAAGTGAACATCAAAGGTGGAAAGCAGTCCTAAAAATGGCTAGGTAATCCACACACTACAGGTACTAAACTTCCCTGAATATCCCCCAGACTCCTCCTCCTGCATACATGACCAACAAGTACTATATAACTCCTTTTACTATCCACATGATTCTGAATAAAAAGTAAGCTTGGTTGATGCTCCCTACACTGACCATTATCTTCTATACTCTCATATTCAGCCATGTAAATTCACTCTCTACTGTCTTCACAAACATCCTGAATCTTCATTGCACCTTGTAGAAATCCTATTCTAATTTTTTTGTATTCATTACCATATCAAATTTATTGTTTGAATGACACTAATGCATCTGTAGATGTTCATGATAACAATCACACTACACAAAATTTTATTGCCTTCCGGTTTCTGGCCAATTAGAAAACATTTCCTTAACTTTCCCCTCAACATTCCTGAAGACCCCCTACACGCCATTTACCCAAGCAAAACTTCTTAATGCACTCTTGAAATTGGGGGGGGGTGTCACTGTTTCCCTTTGAAAAATGAAAAAAAATGTTAAGTACCTATCTCAACTTCTCCTCCCCCAACCCTGGTCAAATATACCCTGCAAAAAGGACACTTTTTCTTCCTCTTTGAAGACTTGAATAAATATGAAAACAGACATCTCAAGTGGGAGCAAGTGGAAATGTTTCAAGTTATGGCACTGAGTGGGCCCCAAATGTGTCATGTACAATCCAAAAGCCTGTAAGGCTGAATATCAATGTGTTTTGAGAGTCTCAGTTGGCTATGAACTGAATAAGTATTTGCAAAGCGATGCCTGTGCAGTTTTAACAATTTTCTGTATTGATGTTATACTAGAGTCTAACAGGAATCAGAATTGATGTTGGAAAGAGCTTTTACAATTTGTCCAGGAAGTTGTCCAGGGTTGGGACACCTTCTTTCAACCTTTTCCATCTGTGGGTCTCTGCCACAACTTGACAAGCTTGGCTACTGTTTTCCATGGGGTTCCTAGGCAGAATCCGCCAATAGTCAAATATACACTGAGGGAAGGCTTGGCTACTTGTATTAAACCTCTAGTCACCTGTGAAGCCAAAGGATTCATTGACAGGAAGATAGACTTTCACAACAAACATGGAGGTGCTAGCAACCTGAGGCTCCTCAAACACATGTCCTTGCTTCCTGCTCAGGACCCCATAAATGCCCCCAAACACTTGCTCTGGACCCTGAATCTCCACAAGATAGATGGGTTCCATAAGACAGGGCTGAGCAGTAAACACACAATCATAAAGACAGCACCAGACTGTGGGCATGATTTGGCCACCACCACGGTGAATGGCATCAGCATGTAGGGTCACATCATGTACATCAAAAAGGACAGCCCACATGTTCTGTTCACACAGTGCTACCTCCTTGGTAACCCACTGGAATGCAGCCACTATCTGCCCTTGATTTCATTAAGGTATTGTACTCCTTTGATGATATCTGTGAAAACATTGGGCCCAGTTTCATCAGGGCCAAAGCACCAGATCTTATGATCCTCAGTCACATCCCACTCATATGTCTCAGTCAGCAACTGAGTCCTTTGCCTGAGCTCCTAATGGGAGAAATTTTCACCTTTGTCAATATCTTCAGCCAAGCCACCAAGAAAGGTTTGGGCCTTCACGTACAGCCTATTGTGCTTATTGGGAGATTTGGAAAGGCAGAGAACATTTGTATCCTCACTGACTGTCTCATGGTAGAAGACAACATGGTTAAATTTCTTGATGGGAATGCATTCATGATCTTCAAGATTTTTCAGGCACATCTCCAGATGCAATTCCCCTGCACCAGCAATAATACGTTCTCCAGATTCCTCAAAGATTCATTAGAACATAGGGTCAGATTTTGCCAGATGCTTCAGTCCTTCTACTAGTTTGGGAAGTTAACTTGGTTCTTGGTTTCAACAGCTACTCATACCACAGAGCTGACACTAAACTTCATTGCTGTCTTGTTGTTGGCATGCTCAAAGGTAGTAATGGTACCCACCTTCACTAGGAACTGATCCACCACACCAACTAGACCAACAATGTTACCACATGACACACCTTCAATGGGTTCCACATTTCAGCTCATGATCAGAATTGTCCTCTGAATTGCCTTCAGGTAGAGATCTTCCTTTTTCCCAGGGGTATAATAGAGTTTCATGATCCTGACCTTTGCATTAGTGGAAAGAAGACCAGAAAATACATGGCCAAAAGCATAGAATCTGCCTTTGTCTGAAGTTGCCACCATTTTAGAGATGTACATCATCAGGGGACCTTTGAAAGCACAGCTTTTAATACCCTTTGCAAACTTATCATCAGGGGGACACTCATATAACAGTTCATGGTGGCATTTCTAAGGTGTTACAGGGGAAAGAAGGTAGATGGTTATCATTTGGAGAAGTGCATCTCCAACAGGCAGCTAATGTCTCATCACATCTTTCAATAGAGATTTTCCCTCTTTGTCTCTCTATTCAATTTGATGTCAAGTTTTTCAATCAGTTTTTCAGTCTCATTCTTCTTAAAGGTCATAATTGTATCACATACCTTGAAGATTTGATCTAAGATGAGTTGGTAGAAAATTCTAGGCAATTTCTTTCCACCAAGATTAGTAGCAGATTTGCTAAATTTCTCATTGGGAGGATCAAAATATCGGTCACTCCATAATTTTTTCATCATGTCCTCTACTTTCTTGGTCCATTCAGCTGGTCCCAGCTGACCTTCACCTTTGGCAGTGAATTTAGACACATACATCTCTGCAAACTGCTTCAGAATAAAGCACCAACCATAAGTCTCAGAACAAAACACAACCATACCAAGGACTGGATCAGTCATGATGTTTCCCATTGGGCCACTCTTGCCCTCTCCATAAGTGGAGATTATAAAGTTCACTTTCTCTACAATTCGCTGAAATGTCTAATCCAGTCCCTCTAACTCCAGCTGCAGCTCAAGTAAGGCCTACTCCATGTTTTTCATCATCAGGACAGGCTTGATTCTCTCAGCAATGGCTTGATGAAATAAAATCTAACTTTGATGAACTATTTTTCGTATTAGGCAGGTGGTCCTCCTTTAGAAATTATTTTATGACATAGTTTTATATTTCCTTACCTATGAATATTTCTTCCCCCACATCAACTGTAAAGTCCTTGAGATAAAAGACTATTTCAATTAATCATCTAATCAAAAGGTATCTATTAAATATTTCTAATGATCTTTGAACTTGTCTAGATGCTAAGGACAGAAAGACAGAAATGAAATTGTCCCTTTCCTCAGGAAGTTCACATTTTGTTGGGGCATACCATATATATATAATATATATATATATATATATATGTATGTATGTATGTATGTATGTGTAAGTAATTTTGAAGGTTGACTTTCAATCTGGGGAATCAGGAAGAGTATTTATAGACAAAATAGCACTTGAACTGAGACTTGAATGAACCTATGGAATTGGAAAGATGAGGGAAAGGAGATAATGCACATCACAGTTAGGCCACAACCTGTGAAAATGCAAAGCACCATAAAATGAAATTTTGTTTAAGAGGAGGTCAGTTTGGTTCAATGTCAATGCACATGAGGGAAGTGATGATAATGTTTAATAAAAGTGAGAGCCTTGGTCCATGTTGTGATGGTGTTTAAATGAAAATAATAAAGGAGTTTTTATTTTAATCTAAAGATAATTGGGAGTAACAAGAGCTAATTGAATAACATCAGTACAAGTAAATTTTAGAAAAATCACTGGTAACAATGTGGATGATATATTGGAATAGAGACAGCAGTATCAATAATTGTTGAAGAGTTCTGACTAGAGGTGATTAGAGTTTGAAATACTGTAGGAGGTATGTGAGTAAAGGGCTGAAAGTACATGTTGACATGATATAACAAATTCATGGATGTGAAGGGTTAGAGGGAATGAGAATGATATTGAAGTTGTCAACCTGAGTCACTTAAAAGTTGTTTTGGCTTTTGACTAAAATAACAAATTTTAGAAAGAAGGGTTCTTTAGGAGTTAAAAATAAAAATTCAGTTTATTTTATGTCCACGTTTGAATATCAAATATTTAGTTGGTGAAACAGTACTAGACCTAAGGAAGCAAACTAGAACTGGATAGACAGATAGAAAAGCAGACAGAGAGACAGAAGGATGGACAGATGGATAGGTGGATAGATAGAGAGATCTATCTTCAAACACATAGATGCACACAGATACAAGTTTTATATGTACCAATTCATTCACACATACAAACATACACATATATGATCGAGAGAGAGAGAGAGAGAGAGAGAGAGAGAGAGAGAGAGAGAGAGAGAATGATCTAAGAAAGAGAGCTCAAAGAGGTAAGAAGAAAACCAAGAGGGAGAAGTGTCCGAAAAGTGCAGAAAGGAGAATATTTCTAGTATGAATCACCAGTCAGGGATGACCAATATGTCCTGATAAATAATGCAATCCATAATCATAAGAAACTCTGTCATGGGGAAACACTATCTATGCGTCCTTGGCCAAGGCAGTTGGCCAATCTCTTTTTCCTCGGCCTTGTCATGTGTAAAATGAGGGGTAGTATTAAATATCCTTTGATGTCCTTTCCAGCTCCAGATCTAGGATTTTATGGTTTAAATTGCCATGAAAGTGTGACTGGGATCAAAAGTATCAGCGTCAAGCTGTTATCAGATCAAGGACACCAAACTTAGGGGACTGGGACAGAAAAGGGAATCTACAAAAGGCTGGACAAAGAAAATAGACAGCATTCGTATCTTAAACCAGGAAAAGCTGGATATCCATCTAGAAACACACTGCAAGAAATTTTAGTGAAATGGATATCTGACCCACTCTACCTCCTCAAAACTCAAGTCTTTTTCTTTTCCTGTTCTGTCCTTCTTAGATGACAGCAGCTAGGGTCATTTTTGGTCACTGTATCCATTAATGAAGTTATTGGGAAGTAAATACAGAATTAGGACTTAATAGAGTTCTTCTGACATTTAGAGCCTGGAGGAAAAGAAAGGATGCTGATGGATAGATAATCCATGGCAAATTAGAACAATTTGAGCTTCAATGCTCTCAAGTAGATTAGGTGAGTGAAGATCCAGGTTGAGTGCTCTATCTAAAACTAATTAGAGAATTTCTACCTTACAATTTAATAGAGAGGGCCTAATTGGAAATATCTACTTTATAACATTACAGTTACTTTATTTCGTGAAAACCAGCCAAACATGTTAGCATATTAATGTAGTAGCAGTAAATTAAAATGTTCTAAGTCATATGAAGTCTTTTCAAGCCATTTATTCATATCATATACATTTTTTCGTTGCTGTTGCTCATTGTTATACAACTGTAACATGGGACACTAAGAAGGAAAATTTGCATAAGACTCTCCTCCTTAATGGAAAGAATAATAGTGTGGAGTACAATTGGCATATGAGCTTGGGAGTGATATATTCCAGAGAGGAAAAAGACTCTCTCTCTCTCTCTCTCTCTCTCTCTCTCTCTCTCTCTCTCTCTCTCTCTCTCTCTTCCCTCTTCCACTGCTCCCAGTGGGAGATCTCACCCCTTATGTATATCCTGACATATTTTAAGCAGAATAAGTCCCCTGACTTCTATTTGATATATGCCTGGATAAATTACTTTAATTACAGTTCAGTATTTGTGGTGGTGTTTTATGGAATTAGCATTTGACAAAAAGTGGTCCAGATTTTGGAAATAAGCTTTATATACCTCCTCTGCTTAAAGAGGATTAAGAAATAAATAAGGACAACACCTTGGACATAAGAAACAAATAACTGGCTTAATATATTAACAGTGTTGGAGGAGAGAGGTAGACTGTCTTTTAAACTATCAAAGACAGCATGGTGGTCAGCTTCAGATCCCTTCCCCTCACCAAAAAGCAGTTAGGAGTTAGGACTCCCTTGCATTAAGGTGACCAAGATTTCTATGAGATACCTATCAAAGCCTTGCTTTAAATCAAATTTCCATTGGAAAGTTGAGATTCCCATGTGCATTTACACAAGTATCTATATATCCACATGCATACATATCCGTAAATGCATATATGTGGGCGTTTTGTATTTTTTAGCTATTAATTTTACGCTATTTGCAATTTCTTATACAGAAATACTAGGCAATGTGGTAATATGATTTCAAAATAGAAGAATGTACAATAATATATAGATTTAGAAGTGTCCTTGGATCCAACGTACTGCCTAGTCAATAATACAGTCTAGGAATAAAGAAATTATCAGTTGTAAGAATGGGAAAACACATAATAACAAAAGCAGAAACAGTAGCAATAATTGTTCTATTGTTCCAAATTTCCAATTCTGAAACAGCCGCTATAAATGTTTTTTTATACCTAAAGATTCTTTTCCTTTTTATTTTTACTATCTTTGATATACAAACTGAGCAGTGGGTCAACAGGAATGCATGATTGTATAGCCCTTTATATACAATTCCCAATCTTTTTCCAGGATGATTTAATCTGGATACTATTTCACCAACAGAGTATTAGTGTTTTAATTTTTCCATATCTACACCAACATTTGTCTTTTTCCTTTTCTTTCATATTAGCCAAACTTATAGGTATGTCTGTAAGCACCTAATGGGTTTAATTCTCATTTCTCTAATTAATAGTGATTTGGACCATTTTTATTTGACTATGGGTAGCTTTGATTACTTTGTCTAAAAACTGCCTGCCCATATCCTTTGAGCATTTATCAGTTGAGGAATGGCTCTTATTTCTATAAATTTGACTATGTTTTCTATGTATTTGAAAACTGATGTCCTTGTCTTAGAAACTTGCTTTAAATTTATTTTCAGAGCAATATTTATTATGTATTTCCATCCATTCTTTTTTCCCTGTTTATTGTTCTCTCTCTCTGTCTCTGTCTCTCTGTCTCTCTGTCTTTCTGTCTCTCTCTCTCTCTCTCTCTCTCTCTCTCTCTCTCCACCCTTTACATTCTCAAAAGTGTTTTGATTCAGACTTTTACTGCCCACAATTTGATTTCCATTCTACCACATCGACTGCTACATCTTCCTATTCCCTTCCTCTCTTAGTTTTCTATATGGTAAGATAGACATATTTTCTTCTGTTAAACACATTTTAATGAATTTTCCCTTAAATTTATAAGCATCTATCTAAAAACATCAGCAAGCATTATTGCTTTTAAGTTTTCGACATTCATTTCCATAAAATTTTGCGTTCCAAATTTTCTCCCCATCTCTCCCCTTCCCCCAGCCCAAACTAATTAAAATACAATATTTATGTATTTCTTAGTCAAATTGCTTTTCTTTATAGTTTTGCATATTTTATTGTATGATTTTAAAAACATTTTCTCAAAAAGGGCCAGTAGGCTTTACCAAACTGTCAGAGACACAGGAAACTAAAATGGTAAAGACAAAGATATTAAAGAAATCTGAGTTTTCCAAAAGATAAGGCATTATGAAATCAATAACCAACATCATTTCCATTTATTTTTGTACTTTATATATGTCTATAGACTAATAATATCAATCACTTGAAAGGCTTAAAAATAGTCTGGCAAGAGGAAAAATCATTTTAAAGAAAGATATTTTTCTCATAATTTCCCCTTCAAGTATGAGTTAGGCAGTATTTTTTTTTAATTTATGAAGGAAATTCTACTTTACATTTCACTGTGGAATTCTGCTATGGATATATATTAATTTTCAGACTTTAATTTAACCTATTCCCACTTGATCTGGTGGAAGAAATTGTTTAGAAGAAAAGTAAATATTACCACAAAAATGACTTGGTATGAGATTATGCTATTTTATTTTCTCACTCTAGGAGAAAGGAAATTTTCAGGTAATTCAGTATGGGAATTTAACTTCTTATAAAAATACTATAAAGCTATTAAAAGTATACATTCTCAAAATTATATCCTATTCAAGCTTAGTACCAACACTGGGGAATACTCATATGGATTGCCATTTTTATGAAACACTATTACTCTAATATACTAAAGTAAATTTTCATAATAGTCCTCTCTAGTTTCTGTAGATAGTTCAACTGAATAAGGAAAATCAAGTATTGACAATGAAACTAGTATATGGCATATTATGACTCAATTTTATCCAAAATGTATCTTAGTGAAACATCAAGAGATCATTTCTCTTTCTCAAAGAACCATGTAAATTAATGAAAGAATGTTTATACAGGGTTATACTTAATGAGGGAAGGGAGAAGAACCAGCACTCCTCCCCTCAATACACAGATTTCTATTTCATGAAGGAATCTCTTATTTGTGTGACTACCATTTCTAGATCCAAAACTATGAAAAGGAATATGACTAAGTCATCTTGGAAGCATAAAAGTGAGAGTGGCACATGGAGTAAAGCTATTTGTATCTTTATACTTTATGAGAACTTTTAAAATTAGTTGAAGAAAGGAAATACATCTTTTTAAGTATGGCGAAAACAAATATCAGAAAAGAATTTGTCATCTCTTTGCACAAGATTACCATGAAAGAATAAGTGAAAAGAGAGACTAGAAATTTAAGATGTAGGAGTCCTGGGCTAAGGTTGTATTATTTTGCCAAGCAGCTATGTGACTTTACACAACCCTCATAACATATTTGAATTTTCTTCATCTGTAAAATATAATTATCACTTTGCCACAGTTTCCATATATTCAATTGACATCTTTATGCAGGTGACTATTTATCCAGCCCTAAGCTCTTTCCTGAGTTCTAGGGTCTAACCTCTAATCATGTACTCAGTAATTCAAATTTGATCTTAAACAGTAGATGTCTTAAACTCAATATGCCCAATATACTAGTTATCTTTTCCCCAAAATCTCACTCACATTCTTATGTCAATATTGCAATTGAGGGTGCCACTATCCACATTGTCACCTAGACTTACAAGCTGTGTGAATTTTGGGTTTTTATTCTTTCTTAATTTTTGGTCAATATAACATCCTGTTTCAAAGTCCAATGAACTGCATCTTCATAACATTTCCTAGACATATCCTATTCTCTCCTGTCACACTGGTAACACTGTTTCAGCCTCTCATGAGATCATATTTGAACTATTTGAACTCGAACTAAGAAAGACTGCTTATCATTCTCTTAGTTCTACTCTTTTCTCACTAATGTACATTCTAGACTCAGATCTTCCTAAAGTACAGGTCTGATTATGTTCCCTACCATGTACCCCAATTAAATAAACTGCAAATATTCCTTATTACCACCAGGATCAAATATAAAATTGTCTGTTTAGGTCTAAAAGTCCTTTTCACTAGGATTTTTCCAGTTCTCTAATATCGTTGTATCTTACTCACCTACACAAAATCTACATTCTATTGACATTAGGTACTTTAAAACATAGGATACTCCATTTCCCCAATTTGTTCCATTTTTTTGTTGGTTTTAATGGTTTCCTTTCCTTGTCTCTGCCTCCTGGCCCTCTGACATCTTTAGAATTCTTGCTAAAATGTCACCTTTTAAAAGTAAACTCTCTCAGTTACCTTTAATACTAATATCTTCCATGTGATATCACCTCTGACATATCTATGTACCTTCTTAGTACATATATATGCATCTACATGTGTATATATGTATGTGCATCTCTCTCTATCTATACACCTACATATATACCCAGACAAAAACATCCATATAGTCATAAACATATATAAGATCAGGAATCATTTATACTTTTCTTTCTATACCCAGAACTTAATTCAGAAACTGGTAAGTAGTAATTGCTTGATATAAACTTGTTGAGAGAGGCAGAGCCAAGATGGCCAAATAATGGCAGAAATTCACCTGAGTTCTCTCCCAAACTTCTCCAAATACCTTTTAAAAACAATTTTTAGCAAATTCTAGAGCAACAGAATAGATGGAGTGAAACAAATTTCCAGTCCAAGACAATTTGGAAGGTTGGCAGGAAAGGTGTTTTGAACCAGGATGAGAGAAGAGCACAGTTCAGTGCAGGATGTACTAGTGCAGACTGGGCACCAGTAAACCTGGAACAGGCCTTGGAAGTGACTGAATCATCAGTGGTAGTTCCAACTGCAGCACCTGCTTCCAGAGCTTTAAGCTCACAGATGGAAAAGGGGTTGAATAACTGGTCAGAAGGAGATAGCAGGGGTCTTTTTGAAAGCACTTAGGCATGACTCTGTTGCTTTGCCAGTAATGGATTCATGGTTGAAGTCTTGGGTGGCAGTTCCAGGGTGAGAAGTAGTAGTGCTAAAGGCAGCAATAGAGGAGGATCGCTCCTCACAGTTCAAGGGCAGAAAATAGTGCTTATGGTTACTCACACACAAGAGCATAGGTCAGGAAAGTAATAAACATATCTCATTAGATCTTATCAGCTTGGAAGAACTGAAAACTTACATATCCCTATAAAAATCTCTGAAAACAGCTGCACAAAAAAGCTTATGCTTAGGACAATGCACCATCCAACCTGAAACCAGAGTCCTATTTTAACAAAGAATTATAATTCAACTGTGAGTGTGCTTTGTCTAAGAAATCTAAAGTCCCCAAGAAAAAAATATAAATTGGTCTCAGAACATGGAAGAGTTCAAAAAGGATTTTGAAAATTTAGTAAGAGAGGTAGAGGAAAAATTGGGAAGAAAAATTTGAGTGATGCAAGAAAATAATGAAAAAACAAATCAACAGTTCGGTAAAGGAGACAAAAACATAATACTGAAGAAAATGACACCTTAAAAAACAGACTAGGTTGAATAGTAAACGAAGCAAAAACCAAAACAAAACGATGAGGAGAATAAGCCTTATGAAGCATAATTGGCCAAATTGAAAACCTCATTGAAAAAAATAATTCGTTTAAAATTAGAATCGAGAAAATGGAAGCTAACGACTTATGAGAAATCAAGAAACAAACAAAACCAAAAGAACGAAAAAAGAGAAGAAAATTAGAAATATCTGAGTGGAAAAATAATTAACCTGAAAAAGAGATCTAGAAGAGGTAATTTTAAAATTATAAGACTTCTTGAGAACCATGATTAAAAAAAAAAGAGGCCACACATGAACTTTCCAGAAATCATCAAAGAAAAAAGCCATGATATTCTAGAAACAGAGGGTAAAAGAGAAATTGAAAGAATCCCTCAATAATCTTCTTTTTTTCCCTTTATTTCACTTGTTTACAGTGTTCTACCATCACTTCCATATAACCTAGATTTTCTCCCCTCCCTCTCCCATTCCTCCCTGAGACGGCATATAGTTCTATATAGGTTGTGCACATACATTCCTAGTAAATACATTTTCACCTTAGTCACGTTTCATAGAAGAATTAAAAAAGAATTGGAGAGGTTATAAAACAAACCAAAACATATTACAAAAGCAAATGATATGCTACATTCTGTGATTGGATTCCATAATTCTTTCTTTGGATATGGAAGGCATTTCGCCTAAAGAAACCACTGGGAATTATTTCAGTCCTTGAATTGCAATGAAGTTCTAAGTCTACCAGAAAAAATTATCGCACAGTGTGGTTGTTGCTCTCTATAAAGTTCTTCTGGGTCTCCACCTTTCGCTCAGTATCAGCTCATATAAGTCTTTCCAGGCCTCTCTGATGTCTTCCTGTTCATCATTTCATGTAATACAATAGTGTTCCATTATATTCATATGCCACAATTTATTCAGTCATTCCCCAATTGATGGGCATCCACTTGATATCCAGTTTTTGACCACTACAAAGAGTGGTGTTGTAAATATTTTTGTACATGTGGGACCCTTTCCCATTTTTATGATCTTTTGGAGATACAGTTCTAGAAGCAAAATTTCTGGGCCAAAGGGTATGCATATTTTTGTTGCTCTTTGGGAATAGTTGCAAATTGCTCTCTAGAATTGTTGGATCAGCTCACAGCTCCACCACCAGTGAATTAGTGTTCAAACTCTCCCACATCTTCAATATTCATCATCTTCCTATTCTGTTGTATTAGACAATCTGATAGGTGTGATGTGGTGTCTCAGAGTAGTTTTCATTAGCATCTCTCTAATGTATAGTGATTTAGAACATTTTTTCATATGACTATAGATACTTTTAATTTCTTCCTCTAAAGAGGAAGTTCCTCTGCCAAATTATCCTTTGGCCATTTATCAATTGGGGAATGATTTGTATTCCTGTAAAATTAACTCAGTTCACTAGATATTTTAGAAATGAGGGATTTATCCCAGATACTAATTGCAAAAATTCTTTCCTAGTTTTCTGATTCCCTCATAATCTTGGTTGCATTGAGCTTCATTGTGCAAAAACTTTTTAATTTAATGTAATCGAAATCATCAATTTTGCACTTCATAATGTTTTCTATCTCTTCTTTAGTCAAAAATTCTTCCCTTCTCCATAAATCTGACAAATACAGTATTCCTTACTCCACTAATTTTTTTTATGGCATCAATCTTTATACCTAGATGATGTACCTATTTCTACTTTATTCCTTTGTAAAGTGTCGGGGATTGGTCTATGCCAAGTTTCCACCACGCCGTTATCCAGTTTTCTCAGCAATTTTTGTAGAACAGAGAGATCTTATCCCAGAACCTGGGTCCATGAGTTTATCAAACAGTAGATTGCTATATTCATTGGCAACTGTGTCTTTCCTACTTAGTCTATTCTACTGGTGTACTCTTCTGTTTCTTCCTCAGTTCCAGGTGGTTTTGATAATTGCTGCTTTATAAAGAAATTTGAGACCTGGTAGAGTAAGGTAACCTTCCCTACCATGTTTTTCAGTAGTTCCCTTGATATTCTGGACAATCTTTTCTTTTCTTTTTTTTTTTCCAACCCAAGCAAAGACATTTATTGAGGACTGAACTTTCATCAAACAGGCTAGGCTCTTCTTTTTAATTTTTTTATATTTTAAATAAATTTATTTAACTTTTTATATTTATTTTCACAAGATTTTGGGTTCCAAAATTTTCTCCCCATTTCTCCCCTCCCCCATCACCGATACACTGGACATTCTAATTACCCATATCACCAATTTGCCCTCTCTTCTATCATTCCTCCCTTCCCTTACCTCACCTTCTCCTTTGTCCTGTAGGGTCAGATAACTTTCTATTCCCCATTACCTGTATTTCTTATTTCCTAGTAGCAAGAACAATACTCAATAGTTGGTCCTAAAACTTTAAGTTCCAGTTTCTCCCCATCCCTCCCTCCCCACCCATTCCCTTTGGGAAGGCAGGCAATTCAATATAAGCCATATCTGTGTAGTTTTGCAAATGACTTCCATAATAGTCGTGTTGTGTAAGACTAACTATATTTCCCTCCATTCTATCC
>CM053771.1:129401581-129420957 GCA_028658325.1 Potorous gilbertii | reverse complement strand
GCAGAGGACAAACAAGTATAGATTACTTTTGCATAGATGCATATGAATATATTTGTCTACATGTGACTATGATTATAGACATCTAAGTATATGTATATATATATATACATACATATATATATATATATATATATATGTATGTATATATATATACATACATATATATATATATATATATATATGTATGTATATATATATACATACATATATATATCCATACATATAAATATATCCATACATATGTAAATACAAAATGTGTATTTGTGGGTATCTATGCTTAATTGAAACCTTTTGGGGAGAACATTTTCCCATATAAGTTTAAGCTTACTGAATAACATGCTTTTTTTCTTTCTTGTTTACCTTTTTATTTTTCTCATGAATCTTGTATCTGGAGATCAAATTTTCTGTTCAAACGTGACTTTTTTCTTTCATCATGAAAAGTTGGAAGTTGTCTATTTCAGTGAATGTGTATCTCCTCCCTTGAAATATCGTTCTCAGTTTTACTGGGTAGTTAACTCTTGGTTGTAATCAAGATCCTTTGCCTTCTATAATATCATTTCCTAAGTTCTGTGATCCTTTAACGTAGAAGCCGCTGGGTCCTAAATAATCCTGATTATGGTTCCATGATATTTAAACTGTTTCTTTCTGGCAGTTGTTTTCTTCTTGATCTGATAATTCTGGAATTTAGCTGCAATATTACTATGAATTTTCATTTTGTGATTGCTTTCAGGAGGTGTTTGTTGGATTTTTTTCAATGACTATTTTACCCTCTGGTTCTAGGATGTCAGGACAGTTTTTCTTGATAATTTCTTGAAAGATTCTGTCAAGGTTCTATTCTTTGTATCATGGCTTTCAGGTAGACCGATACTTCTTAAATTATCTCTCCTGGATCTATTTTCTAGGTCAGTTGTTTTTCTAATGAGGAATTTTTTACATTTTCATCCACTTTTCATGTCACTGTTTTGATTTTTTTCCACTGATTCTTGATGTCTCATAGAATCATTAGCTTTTACTTGCCTGATTTTAATTGTCACCTTTTGTACCTCCATTTCCATCTGACCAATTCTATTTTTAAGGAATCGTTTTCTACAATTAATTTTTGTCCCTTTTCCAAGCTGTTGACTCTCTTTGCATACCTGTCCTAGCTTTCTCCAGTTTTTCTTCTACCTATCTTATTTGATTTTTAAAATTTTCTTAAGCGTTGCCAAAAACGATGTTTTTGGCTTGAGACCCATTCATATTCCCTTTTGCAGTTTTATATAAAGGTATATTTACAGTGTTGTCCTCTTCTGAGTTTGTTTTGATCTTCTCTGTCCCCATAGAAACAGTCTGTAGTCAGTATTCATTTTTGCCTCCTGTTTATTGTTTGCTTTTTCCTTGGCTTTCAAAATTAAACTCTGATTTTGTGGCACAAGGGGAACTGTCCTAAGCTTCTTGGGCTTGGGGTCAGGGACCTGTTCATTAGTCTTGTATGCTGGCAGCTAGAGGCTGTAGTCATCTGGTAACTCATATGGTGCTGAGCTGGGCCTTAATAGTGGTGTTTGGCTTGTGCTCTGGTCAGTTGAGGTTTTTCTCTATTTCCCCCAGGGCTTCTTGGATCTGACTTGTGGAGGACACCTGTCATCTTGGGGCTGTGTTGAAGCACGGGGAGGTCTGGTGCTGGAGAATGCCTATGTGCCCAGGGGCTGCACAGAGGCACAGGGAGGTCCCAGAAGCTGTAAAATGCCTGCCTGTCCAGGGCTGAATCATGAGAAAGTTGAACTGATGGGGACTGCCTACCTGATTGGGGCTGCACAGGGAGATATGATAATTCTCTGAGCTGGAGTCTACCAGTTCCCCTGTATATGCTAGGCTGTGAGGGAGGTGGGAGAATTAGGGAAGTTTTAGTGTTGGCATTTATCTGCTGCCCCACCCTGGGGCTCAGGATCTCCCAGTTTTTTGTTTTTTTTGGCTGATGCAAGACTTGCTTCTATCTTGTTGAAACATTTCCTGTCTGGAATGCACTCCCTTTTTTCCTCAGTGAGATGGACCTGTCTTATCCATCCTCTTAGTTTCTTGGGTTAAATAATACTTCATCCCGTCTTTCTGCTGGCTCTACTGTAGCAGGTTTTTTCCCTGGGGCACAACTTTCTGTTTTTTAAGAGGTCAATAAGAGAGAGTGACATTGACTTACTACTTATTCAGCCATCTTGGCTATCAGAAGTCTACATAGTCTAGATTCTTAAAGAGTAGTCATCCTAGCATAGGTACCAGAAAAAAGAAGTGTAATAAATGAGGGGAACTTACATTAACCTATAAGGAGCTTTGGTAATTACCTGGAGAAGTTAGAGGGAAAATGAGAAAAGGAAGAGAGAGATTTCATAATAAAAGAATCATGTAACAGACAAGTCGTCCAGACTGTGAACAAAATATAGAGTGTTGTTCTTGTGGCTCAAACTCTGCTTTATGGAAAATAAAGATGAACATGAATGAGTCACTTTTTTTTAGTCAGGTTTCTGGGACTAGGCTGCTTGCTCCACCAGTCTCTAGATAGAAATTACTAATGGAAAACACCCATCTATATCTAAAAACTACAAGAAGAATATATGTGGCTTGGGAAGATTAGATTTACCTATCAACAGAGCAAAGAGAGAATAGAAAGAAACATAAAATTCAGTCAAATTTGCTCTTTTCTGTAGTGTCTCATGAAAGCTTTATGAAGGCTCTGGCTTCCATATTCAAACTCTGAAAATTCTCTCATGACTTAAAACATAGTTCTACAAATAGAAGTTTTGAATACACTTTGTTAAATGCTATTTTTTTCTCATTGAAAATATTATTCTGGAAGAACAAAAGAGCCAGGATATCAAGGGAATTAATGAAAAGATATGCCAGGAAGGTGGCATAGTCATCCCAGGTCTCAAAGTATCAATCGTCAAAACCAGTTTGTACTGGCTAAGAAATACAGGGGTAGACCAGTGGAATATATTGGTGCTCATGACACAGTAGTAAATGAATACAACGGTCTACTGTTTGATAAACCCAGCTTCTGGGATTAGAACTCACTATTTGAAAAAACTGCTGGGAAAACTGGATAGCAGTGTAGCAGAACTGGGCATAGACCAATTCCTGGCATCATACACAAGAATAAAGTTCAAATGAATACATGATCTAGGTATAAAGACTAATACGATAAGTAAATTAGGGTAGCAAGATACAGTTTATTTGTCAGATTTAAGGAGAAAGGAGAAATTTATGACCAAAAAAGAGGTAGAGAATATTATGAAATGCAAATTTTATGTATAACTATAAATAATTACATGTAATATAATTATATATAATTTGAATACATTAACATTTTGAATATTTAATGTTTTTCCACAAACAAACCCAATGCAACCAAGATTAGGAGGGAAGCAGAAGACTGGGAAAAAGTTTTGCAAACTAATGTCTGTGATAAAGCCCTCATTTCTAAAACATATAGAGAATTGAGTCAAAAGTACAAGAATATAGGTCATTCCCCAATTGATAAATGGTCAAAGGATATTAACAGGCAGTATTGGGAGAAAAAAATTAAAGCTCTCTATAGTCATATGAAAAAATGCTCTAAATCGCTACTGATAAGAAAGATGCAAATCAAAACAACTATGAGGCACCACAACATAGCTATTACTTTGGCTAATGTGACAAAAGAGGGAAGATGTTGTAGAGTTGGAACACTAATTCATTGTTGGTGGAGCTGTGAGTTGATCCAACTATTCTGGAGAGCAATTTGAAACTATGCCCAAAGGGCTACAAAAATGTGCATACCCTTTGACCCAGCAATATCACTTCTAGCACTGTGTGCCAAAGAGATCATAAAAATGAGAAAAGGTCTCACATGTACAAGAATATTTTTGGCAGCTCTCTTTGTGGTTGCCAAGAAGTGGAAATTGAAGGATGCCCATTTTGGGGAATGACTGAACAAGTTATGGTATATGAATGTAATGGAATACTCTTGTGCTATAAGAAATGATGAACAGGAGGACTTAAAGAGGCCTGAAAGGACTTACATGAAGTGATACTGAGTGAAATGAGCAGAACCAGGAGAACATTGCACACAGTAACAGCCACAGTGTGCAAGGACTCTTTCTGGTAGACTTAACCCTTCAAAGCAGTGCGAGGACCTAAAGCATCCCAAAGGATTTGAGGCAAAATGCCAACCACATCCAGAAAAAGAACTATGAAAGTGGAAAGCAAAGTGGAGCAGAATATTTCCCCTTGTATTATGTTTTATTTTGGGTTTTTTTTTCATGGTTTCTCCAATTCATTTTATTTCCTCTATGCAATATGATTAATGTGAAAATATGGCTAATAAGAGTATATGTGTAGGATCTATATAAGATTGCATTCCATATCGAGAAGGGAGGAGGAGATGGAGGGGGAGAAATTCTAAGATTTATGGAAGTCATTGTAGAAAACTGAAAACAACTAAATTATTTTTTTTAAAAGAAAACATTGCTTAGAAGTTTATGTGATCACTGATTAAGTGCAGGACATCTGTAGGATGAATAACTATTTTTCTTTCAATTCCAACTTATTTTCACATTTGAATTCTTTACTTCTCACTTCCTCTTCTTATCTGTCCCATTGCAAAACCAAAAAAAAACAAACAACCTAGTATACATTTTCAATTAGACAAAAAAAGAAACAAAAACAACAACAACAACAAAAAAAACTCCCCACATTGACTTATGATCTCGTTCATGGTTTAAAAGTCATTTCCTGGCTTGGAACATTTTTATCCAAACTTTGCCTCAGTTCATAGAGACATTTTCATGTTTTTCTGAAACCATCTCCTTCATCATTCCTTAGAGCAGAATAATATTCAATCACACTAACTTGTTCAACTCTTCCCTAATTGATGGGTGTTCTCTCATCTGATGAATAAACTTAAGATTTCTATGATCTGGTCCTTCTTCATATTCAATGATGCAGTTCCTACTAACTCAAATCTTTTGGCAAGTCAGTGAATTTTAGCAAGCTTGTTTATCTGGAAGAGGATTATAGATTTATCTTAGATTATTTACATACTTATGTCTAAGGCTGGACTTTGCACTAGAAGTCTTTTGTTCTTTTTTGTGGGTTGCTTAAAAGTGCCTTTGTTTAAGCAAGTTTGTGTAGAATTCTCAATGCTTATGTTCTTCTGTGAGCTGTCTGCCTCTGTAGACATAATGCATTCCCCTTATTAATTAGTTCTTCCTCACTCCTTCATTTCCTGGAGATGGTAGCTGCCATCTCCTGGGTAACCCATGACTTCCTGCATGTGCTATATTTGGATTTTTTATTTACCTTATGACATCTTTTATAACGACTTTTAAAAACATGAAAAATAAAAAAGCAATGGCTATCCCTTCAATATTTATTAAAATCTTACTATGCTCCAGGTGCAGTGATAGATGCTGGAGGAGCAAATAACATGATTGATTAAATTCTTATCCATGAGGAGCTTACAAAATCTAATCTAATAAATATTTATGCAACGATTAACGAATGTAATTTTTAAAAAATCTGTGAAATAATGAACAAATGCTGGCCTCTGAATCAAGAATGCATTGAATGCTAGATTCACCTCTATGTTCTTATATATTTTGGTTTTGTGACCCAGATAAGTCACCCATCTAAGTCTCCCTGCCATCTAAGATTATACATTCGAGATCCTTGACAATCTAAATTTGGTAGAAGAAACTTATTCCCACTCTAAGAAAATGAGTTCAGACATTCAGTAGCCAAGCCATTCCCACTTCGTCCCACCTTCAAATGTATAAAGCATGTCTAGAGAGATAGTAAATATATGAAGGCTAGGAAAAAAAACCCTTCTTGGTCCCTAAAAATATCCTGCTTGGGAGATAGGGGCATTTAGGAACACATAAACATATATATTTATTTGAGGAAATAATATCAAACTGTTTTCCAAGCTGTTGAATCTTTTTTTTCATAATTCATTTGCTATCACTAACTTCTACCATTTTCTCTTCTACCTCTCTTATATGATTCTTAAACTCCTTATTTAGCTCTTCCATGAGCTCTTTCTGGACATGAGATCACTTCCAATTTTTCTTTGGAGTTTTACCCATAGGTGCTTTGACATTGTTGTCATCCTCTGAGCTTATATCTTGTTTTCCCTGTCACCATAATAACTTTTTATGGTCCGATTATTTTTCGTTGTTATATTTTTCTCTTCTTTTTCCTCCCTCACTTCCTTCCTTCCCTTCTTCTTTCCTTCCTTCCTTCTTCCCTTTCTTCTTTCCTTCCTTTCTTCCTTTCTCCCCTCCTTTTATCCTGCATCCACCAATCTCTCTCTCTCTCCCTCTCTTCCTTCCTTTCAAATTTGAGTTCTGATCCTGGGGTGAAATGGGCACTGTCTTAGATTTATTGTGTTAGGGATTGCAGGTTCTGGATATTTACCTGATGTGGTGCTGATATTTCCATGCTTTCCCCTGGAAACTTTTGTGTTAGGTGCTTTGTTGAAGTGGTGGTTTGTGGTGCTGAAGTTCACAGTGACCTAGCAGGTTACCTGTTACCAAGCTGGGGTACTAGTGGGGTGACTGACATGCACTAAATCCTTATTGAGTGTTTCTGCATTTTCCAGGGTCACACTAAAGCTTGTGGAGGTCTTGCTGATGGGGCCTGCTTGTTTGCTCAGGGCTGTGCTGAAGCACAAGTGGTTCTCTGAGCTGGAGTCCACCCATTCTGCTGCTTAGGCTAAGGCATTTTGGGTGGTCATGGTATTTGCATTAATTTTTCCACTATACTGGGGCTCAGGATCGTCTACTCTTTTGCTGAAAAGGCATTGGTGACTTTCTTGCCTTTGTACTCTTTTTTCTGGAATGTGTTCCCTTATTATCCATTTTAGGTGCAAGTTTCTTGCTGATCTTCCAAATTTGGGGAGATAAAAGATTGTTTCACCTCGTCCTTTGGCTGGTTTACTGTTACAGGATTTGTCTTGGAATGTTCTTTTATGATTTTTTGGAGGTGAATGTAGGAGAGTTATCATGTTTTACCACTTATCCCACCATTTTGCTCTCCAGAAAGCTCCTCCTGTATTCCTTTATTTAATTGTCATTTTTGTCTTCAACATAAACAAATGCTCTTTAGAAAGAGAAAAATGTACCACTTTTTTATAATTATAATATGGATGTATAAATTCCTTTAATGTGATTTACTGTTGTCCCACTTTCTCAAGAATAAGCATGTTATATTTTATCTACTCCCAACTCAAGGTTTTCCTGTACCACAAAAGAGTTGAGAAGGCTCTATTATCTGCTATTGATTTGACTACACACAACTTGTGTTCCTCACATTTTAGAAACCCAATTAGTAGCAACCTAGTTCTAGTTAAGGATTTATTATTAGATTACCTCTTGCAAAGGTACAACTACTTCGAAAATATAGCAACAAACATACAGACATTTCCCCACAATACTTTGTAATTTTATCTCTCTGAAACAATGTTGGTCTTTGGGGAAGGGTGGACATTAGGGTCTTAGCTAAATTTATTGTTGTACTTACATTCGTTTTTTTAATATGCAATTTATTTTTTTCAGTTCTTAACATTCACTTCCACAAAAATTTGAATTCAAAATTTTCTTCCCATCTCTCCCCACCTCCTACCCCAGGACAGCATCCCATCACTTCTTCCTCCAGTCTGTCCTCCCTTCTATTACCAACAATTATTCCATCCCCCATTTCCCTCTATTTTTCGCCAGGGCAAAGTAGATTTCTATTGTCCATTGCCTGTATCACTTAATTTCCAGTGGCATAATAAAACAATTTTTAGCATTCATTATTTTAGAATTCTTTTGCCACTTGTGTTAGTCAATTTTTAAAGGTGATATTTTCTTCAGTAATTTTTAGATCTCCTTTAGCAAACTGTTGACTTATTTCTCATGAGTTTCTTGCATCGCTCTCATTTCTCTTCCTAATTTTTGCTCCACCACTCTTACTTGAATTTCAAAATACTTTCTAAGCTCTTCTATGGCCTGAGACCATTTCACACTTTTTTGTAGGTTTTGGATGTAGATGCCTTGAAGTTATGACTTACTCTGATGATATACTTTGTTCTTCCTCATCTGAAAGGATGGAAGAATATTCCTGTTCATCATATCCTCATTGTGAAAACAAACAATTCAATATAGATCATATATATGTAACAATAAAAAACACTTCCGTAAGAGTTATTTTGTAAAAGACTAACCATATTTCCCTCTGTCTTATCCTGCTCTTCATTTATTCCATTCTCTCCCTTGACCTGTGCTCCCACCATAGTGCTTGCTTCTGATTATCCCTTTCTGCAATTTGCTGTCCCTTCTACTATCTTTCCTCTACTATCCCCTTCCTCTTATCTTCTTGCGGGGGGAAATAGTTTTACATATTCAATTTAGTGTTATTTCCTCCTTAAGCCAAATTCCATGAAAGTACAGCTCAATTTCTCCTTTCATCTCTGCTTTCTTCCCTTTCATTGTAAAAACTCTTTCTTTTCTCTTTTATGTACACATGCATAGGCATATATATACACACATATACATGCATACATATGTATACATATATGCATACATACACACATGTACATATACATAGCTACACATATATACTATACACATACCCAATATATCCATACCATATATATATATATGTGTGTGTGTGTGTGTGTGTGTGTGTGTGTGTGTATGTACAGCAAATATATATATTCCCTCTAAATGTCCTATTACTGACAAAGGTCTCAAGAGTTAATAATAACATATTTCCATGAAGAAATGTAAAAAGTTCAAATTTAATGAGTTCCTTAAAGCTTCTCTTTCCTGTTTACCTTTTCATATTTCTCTTGATTCTTGTTTTTGAAAGTTAAAATTTCAATTCAGCTGATTGTTTTCAGCAACAATCCTTGGAAGTCCTTTATTTCATTGAAATTCCATTTTTCCCTTCAAGTATTATACTCAGTTTTGCTAGATAGGTGATTCTTGGTTTTAATCCTATCTCCTTTGACCTCTGCAATATCATATTTCAAATCCTTCATTCCTTTAGTGCAGAAGCTGATAAATCCTGTGTTATCCTGATTGTATTTCCACAATTCTCAAATTGTTTCTTTCCAGCTGCTTGTAATATTTTCTCCTTGACTTGATAACTCTGAAATTTGGTTACAATATTCCTAGTTTTTCTTTTGGGATCTCTTCAGGAAGTGATTGGTGAATGCGTCCCATTTCTATTTTACCCTCTGTGTCTAGATTATCAGGGCAGTTTTCCTTGATAATTTCTTGGAAGATGATGTTTAGACTCTTTCTTTGATCGTGGTATTCAGGTAGACCAATAATTTTTAAATTATCTCTTCTGGATCTATTTTCCAATTCAGTTGTTTTTCCAATGGTATATTTCACATTGTCTTGTATTTTTTCATTCTTTTGATATTGTTTTTTAATTTCCTCGTTTCTTATAAAATCATTAGCTTCCATCTGCTCCATGACAATTTTTAAAGAACTGTTTTTTTTAGTGAGCTTTCCATTTGGCCCATTGTGTTTTTAAAGCATTCTTCTCCTCCTTTACTTTGTGGATTTCTTTTGCCATTTGGGTTAGTCGATTTTTGAAGGTGTAATTTTCTTCAGTATTTTTTAGATCTCCTTTAGCAAACTGTTGACTTATTTCTCATGAGTTTCTTGCGTTGCTCTCATTTCTCTTCCCAACTTTTCCTCCATCATAGTTGAATTTCAAAATACTTTTTGAGCTCTTCCATGGCCTGAGACCATTGCATATTTTAATTATGTATTGGATGTAGATGCCTTGGCTTTTATGACTTCCTCTGATGGTATGCATTATTTTTCCTCAGCTGAAAGGATGGAAGAAAATACCTGTTAATCAAGAAAGTAAACTTCTATATTTTTATTTTTCCCTTTATTGGGCATTCTACCCAGCCAATTACTCAACTTTTGACTCCTTTGTCAAGTGGAGGGTATACACTAGGGACCTGTTAGTTCTCAGTTCCTTCAAGGTATCACAGTCAAGGAAGAGGAGTTTACTCCTCTTCTGCCCTGTGCTCTTGTCTAGGATCAACCACAAGTGCTCTTCTGCCCAGGATCTCTGGATAGGATTCCCTTTCCAGAGCCTCCACCAGCTCCATCATGCCAGTGCTCCTCCTCACCCTAGGACTGTCATTAAGGACTGAGACCCCTGATAAACTACTCAATACCCCAGGATCTTTAGGTGGCAGGCTCCAAAACTGGAGGTTGATACTGCAGTGGCTGCAGCCACCCTGTGGCCAGGGCTGGGGTCAGCTCAGGCTCCATTCTCACCCAGTTGAAAGAACTTTTGCATTGACCCTTGAAACTGTCTTTGGCGTTTGTATGTTGAGAATTCTGAGAACTGCAGTTGCTGCCCATGATTCAGTGCCTTGCAGTATGCACCAATACTGCTGCAAGGGCAAATCTGTGCTTCGGTTTGCTCAGGGCCTGATGAGATAGACCTTTCTTGTCAGCCTTGCAAGTTGTCTTGGGCTGGAAGTCTACTTCACTCTGTAGTTTTTTGACTTTTGCTGCTCTGGAATTTGTTTAGAGACATTTAGGCAAGTATTTTATGGACTCTGGGGGTAAATTAAGAGGAGGTCTGTTCTTCCACTCCACCAGCTTGACTCTTTCCCCCTACATTCTTTTTTCTAAAATAAAAATATTTATTTTTATTTTTAAACAGCCACTTCCATAAGATTTCACGTTTTAAAATTTCTTCTCCTCTCTTCCCCTCTACAAGAAGGCATCAAATCTGATAGAGTCACTACATATATGTTCATACTAAACATATTTTCACATAAATTATGTTGTAAATAAGAATTACAGCCAATGTGAGAAATCATGAAAAAGAAGAAAGAAAGGGAACCAATAACAAAAAAATGGAGAAAATAGTATGCTTCCATTGGCATTCAGACTCCAAAGTCTTTTCTCTGAATGTGGATTGCATTTTCCATCATGAGGCTTTTGGAGTGGTCTTAGATCCTTACATTGCTGAGAAGAGCTTAGTTTCAAAATCAGTCATCACAAAATGTGGTTGCTACTTTGTACAGTGTTATCTTGGTTCTGCTCACTTCACTCAGCATCAGTTCATATAAGACAAGGTTTTTCTGAACTCTGCTTGTGGCTCATTTCTTGTAACAGAGATAGTATTCCATCACACTCACATATCACAACTTGCTTAGCTATTCCACAATTGATGGGTATTCTCTCAATGTTCAGTTCTCTGCTATCAGAAAAAGAGCTACTATAAATCTTTTTATACACATAGATACTCCTTTTTTGTGACTTCTTTGGGATACAGACCTAGAATTGTTATTGGTGATAATTCTGGAATTTGGCTACAATATTTCTTGGTGTTTTCAATTTGGAATCTCTTTCATGAGGTGATCAGTGGATTCTTTTGGTGACTATTTTACCCTACAATTTTAGGGTATCAAGGTAATTTTCCTTTCTGATTTCTTGAAAACTACTGTTCAGGCTCTTTTCTTTTTAATATACATTTCAGTTAGATGAATAATTCTTAAATTATCTCTCCTGGATCAATTTTCTAGGTGAGTTGCTTTTTCTCCAATACAGTTTTTCTGGTATTTCTTTTTCTATTTTTCATTCTTTTGATTTTGTTTGATTGATCTCAATGTCTCCTGGAATCATTAGTTTCCACTTGACCAGTTGTAATGTTTAACAAATTGTTTTCTTCAATTAGTTTTGGTATTTCCTTTTCCATTTGGCCATTTCACTTTTTAAGGAATTCTTCTCTTCAGTGAGTTTTTGTGAGAACTAATGCCAATTAGGAAGTGAGTTAAACTCACTTAGATGCCCCAAGGTTCCCAGTTAGAAAATTTGCACACTCTGATTTTCTGTTGGCTCAGCTGTTTCAGAATTTTTCCTGGGGTAATATTTTCTGGGTTTTTAGAAGTCAGAAAGGCAGAGTGATAAGAACTTACTTCTTACTATGCCATCCTGATTCTTGGAAGTCTAAGTTTTGTTGTCTTATAGTTTGGAAGAGGACCAAACTGACATCACTAAGCTGAAGTCAAGTTACAATGTGTCCAATTGTGACTGATCATGCCAACAGGAGCTTGAAATATTCCACCACAGTTTGGACACAAATAGTCTGTATTAACATAGGAGTGGAGATGTCTCTAAATTCATACAACTCATGTTTCTTTTGATGTACTGCAGTTCCATAATGCCTTCTATTTCTTGATTCTAGTTCTCATGTGTGATTTTACTGAAGGGAAAGTCAATTATTCCCTCTGCTGACTGCTAAGAAATCTAGGTAAGAGACATCGAGGTATATGCTGGAGCCAGCCCAACGTGGTTCCAGGGAGCCTGTTCTTAAATTTTCAGGGTAAATATTTACACTTCATTAATCAGTAAACTATAAATCAGTGTTTATTTTATTACTTTCATGTTTAAGAAATTTATACAGAAAATGTAAATAATACAAATTAAACTTAAAATACATATTGTGCTAGTTTTTTTTCTTAAGATCTAGTTTTTATGAATTTAGCAACATATCATTGGATACATCTTTGTAAAATGTATGTCGTCTGTAATAATAATGAGAAGGTTAAGAAAGGAAGGAACCAGAGGGAGAAGAAAGGGGGAAGTACCTTGCCCTTTTATCCTATCCTCAATCTTATAATGCCTCAGTCTTTGCTCACAAACCTTATCAACTACTTTAGCTCCTATACACATTTGATGAATAAAGCTATACATAGACATCAACATAGACATACACAAATAAACATGCATATGTATGTATACATCATATATGCATATACTTGCTTACATACAAACTTTGTATATGTATGTAATATATGTGTATACACACATAAATACATATACACAAATGCATGGATACATACATGCACTTATGTGTGTGTGTGTATTTGAAGCCTTTGACATTGTTGATCATGCTTTTGTCATTGACAACCCCTCTCTTATGATGTCTTTGACCATCCTTTCTCCTGATTCTCCTCCCACATCTTACCATTTTTCACTCTCTTTTGCTTTGTGTCAACCTATATCATGCCCACTCATGTGGTTAACACCCCTCCTCCACTTCCATATCTTTGTCCTGAATCCTATACCTTTATCCCACTATATTACTTGATTTGATGGTTTCATCAATACTTATACTGGTGATCTTCAGATCTACTTATGTAATGCTAATCTCTTTTGTAAATTCCAGAGATGAATATCTATTTCCTACTAGGCACTACAAACTGAAGGTCCTGTGAGCATTTAAAACCACAAGCCCTCTCTTTTCTGAATTTCCTGATTTTGTTGAGGGTGCCACCATCCTTCTAGTCATGCATACTCATATTGTTATCATTATAAGCTTTTCACTTTGCTCACTTTCCCTCTGCTCCTCCCATATTTAATCTATTACCATGGACTATCAACATTGCCATAGCAATTTTCATCTGCATCTCATTTTCTCCTCTGACACCTCCATCACCCTGGTGGTATCACCTCATATCTAGACTAATGCTAGATATTCTACTGTCGCATGTCTCTCCCCACTTCATAGGGAGTACATACATACATACATACATACACACATTTACATGTAGATATAGATATATTGTTGTTCAGTGATATCCAACCCTTTGTGACCCCATTTGGGATTTTCCTGCTAAAGATTTCCTTCTACAGTTCATTTTTTTCAGCTCATATAATGGATGAGGAACTCAGGCAGATAGAATTAAATGACTTGTCCGGAGTCACACAACTCGAGTGTGAGACCAGATTTTAACACAAAAAGATGAGTCTTCATCATTAAAGGCCCAGTGCTCTATCTACTGAACGACCTTGCTGCTCCTAAATGTAATTTCGACCAATAATTCTCAGACAAAAGTTACTGGAAACACAAAAAGAGTTTGTCAAAAATTATGTATAGAATATTTCATACCATATAGCAAGGTAAATTCAAAAGGGCATGTGATTTTGAAATAAAGCATGATATCATAAGAAAACTAGGAGAATATGGATATATTACCTTTCAGATCTGTGGATAAGAGAAAAATTTTGACAAAAGAAGAGCTACAGATTTTAAATCTATAATTTTCATTATATTAAACCAAAAAGTTGTTTGTGCAAATATAACCAGTGCAGTGAAAGTTAGAAAAATAACTGGAGAGGAGAATTTACAACAAGTTTCTATGATGAATGCCTCATTTCTCATATATTTATTTTTCTTCTTAATAATTTTTTTCAAATTATATGTAGAGATAACTTTCAACATTCACTTATGTAAGATTTTGAGTTCCACTTTTTCTCCCTCCCTCCCCTACTGCCTATCCAAGATAGAAAGCAATCCAATATAGGCTGTACATACATAATCATATTAAAGATATTTCCACATTAGTATTGTGAAAGAAGAATCAGTACAAATGGAGAAAACATGAGAAAGAAAATAAAAACAAAAAAGAGAGAAAAGAGTATGCTTCAATCTGCATTCAGACTCCACAAATTTTTCTCTGATGGTGGAGAGCATTTTCCATCAGGAATCTTTTGGAATTGTCTTAAATAATCGTGTTCTGTCAAATCTGATAATAATACAATGTGACTGTTACTGTGCACAATGTTCTGGTTCTACTCACATCATTCAGCATCAATTCATGTAGGTCTTTCCAGGTTTTCTGAAATTCACCTGCTTATCATTTCTTAAAGCATAATTCCATTACATTCATAAACCTCAACTTCTCAGCTATTACCCAAATTGATGGGCTTCCTCTCAATTTCCAATACTTGACCAGTACATAAAGAGTTGCTATAAATAATTTTGTACATGTGGGTCCTTATCCATTTTTGATGACCTCTTTGGAATACAAACTTAGAAGTGGTATTTCTGGATCAAAGAGCATTCAGTTTATAGTCCTTTGGACAGATGGCACCCTTTAGTACCACAAAATTGTTATCCAGAATGTTGGATCAGTTCACAACTTCACCAACAGAATGTTGGTGTTCCAATTTTTCCACATCTTTTCCTACATTTATTATTTTTGTCACATTAGCCAATCTGACAGGTGTGAGGTGATACCTCAGAGTTGTTTTAATTTGCATTTCTCTAATCAACAGTGATTTAGAACAGCATTTCATATGAATAGCGATAGCTTAAATGTCTTTATCTGAAAACTGCCTGTTCAATTGGGGAATGTATTCTTATAGATTTGACTCAATATTCAACATAATTTTTAAAAGTGTTTATTAGAGACAATGACTACAAAAATTGTTTCACAGTTTTCCACTTCCCTTCTGAACTTGGTTGCATTGCCTTTATCAGTGCAAACAAGATGTTTTCAATGTAATCAAATATCCATTTTGAGTTTCATGATCTTCTCACATATACATATACACATGTGCATACATATATGAATTCATATAAATGCATGCATGTTTGTGTGTATGTGTTTCTATTTTTCTCTCCTGAATGGATGTGAAAAAAATTCTGGTAACATGATAGTTACCATAGGAAAGCAGAGAATGCTGCACTATCAGAGGTTACATTTGTCTTGGAAATTTTGGCCTACGAACTAGGGTAAAGTTCCTAAATAAAGTATATTTCTGAGAGCATACAAGTATGCTCAAATTTGCTTCCTGGCATACACTCTCTCCATGAATTATGTAGGCACTTTAGCACTTACCAGATTACTTCAGTTTTACTTCAGCTTCAGCTGTGCATCTCTCAGAAGTTTGGAGTAGAGCATGAGAAGATGTTTTGTATTCTGTAGTATAAGTAAGGTAAACATGAGACTTTTAAAAATATATATTTTTAAATGCTACTTTGAAAATGGCCATGGAGGAATGATTACCATTATAACACATTTCATTTTTAAATACTTAATTCATCATTTTCTCCATATTTCATTTAAGTAGATCTCATATATATATATATGTATATATATACATATATATATATGTGTGTGTGTGTGTGTGTGTGTATACATATATACACACATATTATATATACATCTATTTGAATATATTTGCATATACATGTATGTGTGTATATAAACATATATGCATATATATGAAGAAAAGTACTTGCACATGGGCTTAATGCTAAAGAGTACCATTAGGTTGTCTTTCCATGTTTTTCTGAGTTAAAAGAATCTTAGAAAGAAAAGAAAAAATATCAGATCACTCATACTCAATAATGAAATTTGGTTTTGAACAACAATTTTTGCTTACTTTAGAAGACACTACGTTGAAACATATTGTTAATGGGCTTTGTCAATACAATTTTTGGATATCATGAGACTTACATGGACAATGACATCATGGATAATGACAGTGTATTTATGTAATGGAGCATCCACTAAAAGGAGCTCCATTATTTCACCACAAACTTCATTTTTCCCTATCAAAACAGCAAATAAACAATACATTAATTTGTGTCCAATTTAAAACCTGACTTAAGGTTAATACATTTAAATTGGAAAAATCAAAGTTAACAGTAGGCTAAAAGTCTTGCAGAAATTGAAATGCTATCAACCTTATTTAAATAATTTTGGTGGTACCATGATTCTCCTTCCTTTACAGAGGAGAAGGTTGACTCCACCTTAATTTTCATACATAACATTTCTTCTGCTGTATATCCATGCTGTGGAAAACAATTCTGTATAGAACGCACAGCTCTTTATTGAAGATTATTTTTCATACTTTTCAAGAGAGATTCCATTTGAATCAGATAACTCTGATATGAATTTGACTGTTTCATTTCTTTATTATTTTCTGAGAACATTTCAGATTCAATTATTTATAATAGGGAAAGACATTTATGGAAAACTCTGAAATGAAAATATGTGGGGAGATTTAAGCTTGATTGTAAGAATAAGGCTTATTTTTTGAAATACTTTAATCAGAGTTGAACATTCAGACAAGATAGTGTTTCTTTTAAGTGCAACTTTTTTCCCCTCCAGTAGTGGATATAGATAGTAAATACATTCAGGCTGAGTGGTTAAGCCTTTCAGTTGGGAAAAAATGGGAGGCAATACAGAATAAATCATGAAACTGAAGGTCACTAACTTAAATTTAATTCAAATCTGTAATGAAGATTGCTATAACAGTATGACTTAGTGATTCCTGTCAAACTAGTTCATCGTCACCTACTCTCAAAATTGCAGTCAACCTTACTACCACCAAAAAAAAAGTGAAGGATCATTCTAGGATTCTGTTCTATTGACATGTCTTTCCTAAATTTCCAGTTATGAATGCTTTTTCCTCATTCTCTTTGAAATACATACATACATTTACACATAATTTTCAAATCCTGGGCGACTTTAGATGCTCATTAGAAAACATTTAGAAAAAAAGTATAGCGAGTCAGTCAACAAACATTCATTAAAAGTTTATTATATGGCCTCTCCTCCTTGACTCCCCAACCTTGCTGATGCTTCAGGTGGCTCTCTGCCTCCCAGGAGCATGAGGCTGGCCCAGCTGTGGATGGTCAGATAGCCTCTGCCACTAGACCTCCTCCCTACCCCCATCCACATTCTCCCCACAACCAGAATGAACCCAATGGCAGCAGTGGTTGCAACAAGATGGGGAAGAGGTGGGAGATGATGGGACAGCTGCTGACCTATGTGATGAACTGTGGCATCACAAACACAAAATTTGGATGTGCTGGAGACAAAAAACCACAGTTTATCATTCCCTCATGTATTGTTATAAAGGGGTCTGCAAAAGTAGGGGATCAAACATAGAGGAGGGTGATGATGATCTAGACCTCTTTAATAGGGATGAAGCAATATAAAACATTCAACTTATTCACAAAGTGGCCAATTCATCATGGTTGAAGATTGAGACTTGATGGAGTGATTCATGGAATAAGTATTCCTTTTTTACATTATTTTATTTGTTTCAAGAATTCTAAAATCATTTCCATATATCTTAGATGTTTTCCCTCTTTCCCCTTACTTCTCCCCTCATTCCCTACTCCCTCCCCCCAAAAGCAAGCCATCTTATATAGGTTTTACACATGCGTTACTATTAAATATTTTCACCTTAGTCATGTTGAATAGAAGAATTACAATAAATGGTAGAAACCATATAACAAAACAAAACAAAACAAAGCATAATAAAAAAGTAAATGGTCTCCTTCATTCTGTGATCCAATTCCATAGTTCTTTCTATGAAAGAGAAAGACATTTTGCCTCAAAATTACATTGGGAAATTTTTAGGTCCTTGCTTTACTATAAAGGACTTAGTATATCAGAAAAATTCCTCGCACACTGTGGCTGTTGCTGTGTAACAAGTTCTCTAGGTTCTGCTCCTTTCACTCAGCATCATTTCTTTTTTTTTTTAATAAATTTATTAATTTAACTTTTTACATTCATTTTCACAAGATTTTGGGTTCCAAAATTTTTTCCCCATTTATCCCTTCCACCCTCCCCAATACACTGGACATTCTAATTACCCATATCACCAATCTGTCCTCTCTTCTTTCATCCCTCCCTTCTTTTACCCCATCTTCTCTTTTGTCATGTAGGACCAGATAAATTTTTATTCCCCATTACCTGTACTTCTTATTTCCTAGTAGCAAGAACAATACTCAACAGATATTCATAAAACTTTGAGTTTCAACTTTTCACCATCCCTCCCTCCCCACCCATTCCCTTTGGGAAGGCAGGCAATTCAATATAGGCCATATCTGTGTAGTTTTGCAAACGACTTCCATAATAGTCGTGTTGTGTAAGACTAAATATATTTCCCTCCATCTTATCCTGGCCTCCGTTGTCGCTATTCTATCTTTTGATCCTGTCCCTCCTCAAGAGTGTTGACTTCAAATTGCTCCCTTCTCTCATTACCCTCCATTCCATCATCTTCCCCCAACACTGCTTATCTCCTTCCACCCCACTTTCCTATATTGTAAGATAGGTTTTCATACCAAAATCAGTGTGCGTTTTATTCCTTTTTTTAGTCGAATGTGACGAGAGTAAACTTCATGGCTTTTTTTCTCAGCTCTCCTCTTTTTCCCTCCACTAAGAAGACTCCTGCCTGGCTCTTCTATGAGAGATAAATTAACCCATTCCATTTCACCCTCTCTCCTCCCAATACATTCCTCTCCCACCATTTACCTTGATTTCTTTTAAGATATGATCCCATCCTATTCAATTCACTCTGTGCTCTCTGTCTCTGTGTGTGCGTGCATGTGCACATATGTGTGCATGCACACCTGTACATGTGTGTGTGTGTGTGTATGTGTGTGTGTGTGTGTGTGTGTGTGTGTGTGTGTGTAATACCACCAACTACCCAGATACTGAAAAATTTCAAGAGTTACAAATATTGTCTTTCCATATAGAAATGTAAACAGTTCAACTTTGGTAAGTCCCTTTTGACTTCTCCTTATTG
>CM053771.1:129370085-129401081 GCA_028658325.1 Potorous gilbertii | reverse complement strand
ATTAGCCTCCATCTGTTCCATTCTAATTTTGAGAGAACTATTTTCTTCAGTGAGCTTTTGCACTTCTTTATCCACTTGGCTAATTCTGCTTTTGAAAGCATTCTTCTCTTCATTGGCTTTTTGAACCTCTTTTGCCAATTGAGTTAGCTTATTTTTCAAGGTGTTATTTTCTTCAGCATTTTTTTGGGCCTTCTTTATTAAGGTATTGACCTGTTTTTCATGCTTTTCTTGTATCTCTCTCATTTCTTTTTCCAGTTTTTACTCCACCTGTCTAACTTGATTTTCAAAATCCTTTTGGAGCACTTCCATGGTCTGAGCCCATTGGATACCTATTTCATATTTTTGGGATACAGAGGCCTTGACCTGATGGTAAGCAGTTTTCTTCTTCATCTTCAGAGATGAACGTTGGAATCATTTTTACAAGAAAATAACCTTCTATGGTTTTGGTTTTTTTCCCTTTTCTGGTCATTTTCCCAGCCAGTTACTTGACTTCTGAGAGTCCTCTCCACCCCTGGCCTAGGTCTGCCCAGCTAGTGCTTGGGGTCTGAGATTCAAATGCTGCTCCCCAGCCTCAGGGCTTTTGGCGGCAGGCCTGGCTGCTATTCAGGGTAAGATTAAATCAGGTTCTCAGGTGGGGGCAGGGCTGCCTCCCAGGCTCAGTTCCCTCAGGGGGTTTATGCAGAGACCTTTTGTAATGGGGCTGCAGCTGAGCTCCTGCCTGCTCCGGGATCCTCTGGCTGCCTGCTCTGGGAGCCTCTGGCCTCCCGCTGCTGCTGTTGCTCCCGCTGCCGCCACCTCCTGAGGGGGCCTGAGTCTCGGAGACACCCCGCTCCCCTCTCAGCCCGTCTCTCTCACTGACCTGTGAGTCAGTGGGTGGAGGGACCTTCGTGGCTTCTGGAGATTCTGTCCCTGTTGCCTGCTTGGATCTCCTCACTCCTCTCAGTGCTGCACGACCAGGTCTGGGGGAGGACTTCGCTCCCATCTGGGGCGTGCTGGACCTTTGGAGTCAGTTTTTCAGGGCTCTCTGGAACAGAAATCTCCTTCTCTGTGTTGCTGCATGGCTTCCAGTGTTCCAGAATTTCTTGGGAATTCTTTTTAGAGGAAATCCATGGGCTATGGGTTTCGGACCTAGCATAGGTGTGTCTTTCTACTCCGCCATCTTGGCTCCACCCTGCACTTCAATTTATTAATGGCATCTCTCTCTCGATGCCTCCCTGACAGGCCCTTATATCCCCTGCCACAGCACCTCCCATGTTCCTCCCTGAGGGCAGAGCCAGCTCCCTGAAGGCAGAGGCAGCTTCTGGAGGGTTGCCTGGAGCTTGGCCCCTAACATCACTCAAATTTCCTCAGGATGTTCTTTCTTAATTCCTTCCCAAATTTTTTTTAACCTCCTTCTACCTTTCACTCTTTCTGCTTTATATGACAAAATAGATAATCATGTATAGTCCTTCCTTATAAGACTTGTATATTAGACAAAATTTTTAAATAGTATTGACATTGGCCACTATATTTGTAATGGAAAATAAACTTTATTTAGGATTGAAAATAATATGTGAATTTATAAGATTTACTATCATAACTTTTTTTGAAATTATTTCAGAAAGCCTATTACTCTACAAATACTTTCCAAGGAGTTGTTCCATCAGGAAATAACTATTTATGGTTTAGCAATGCCAGTGACATAATGTGTTATTTCAGAATACAATTCATTTACTGACAATGTAATATGGAAAATCTTGCCCATATTAATCTTTGATGCAGTTTCAAGAGACATGGAAATATGCAACCTGAATTCTACTTATGTTTAATGCAAGTGTCAAGTAATAATAATAGATGAGTAGGTTTTTGTTGGCTTTTTTTATAAATAGGCTCATAGCATCTTATATTCATAAAAATAGTATACATTATTTTCTGATATTTAATAAAAAGGTACTCCTTGGATATGTGGGAAAAATGAGACCTTAACCAACTGTTGGTGGAATTGTGAACTGTTTCAACCATTCTGTAGAGCAAGTTGGAATTATGCCTAAGACGCTATAAAACTAAGCATATTCTTTGATCTAACTGTATCACTACTCTACCTGTATCACAAAAGAAATTTTTTAAAAAAGGAAAAGGACCTATATGTACAAACATATTGACAGCAATTCATTTCTGGGACCAAAGAATTAGAAATCAAGGGCATTCCCATCAATTGGGGAATGAATGAAAAATTTGTAGGATGTGATTATGATGGAATATTATTGTACTGTAAGAAATGATGAACAGGATGTTCTCATAAAAACCTAGAAAGAGTTTCATGGGATGATGCAAAGTGAAATGTGCTGTGTAGAGTGTAAGAGCAATATTGTAAGATGATCAGCCTTGATTGACTTACATATTCTCAACCAAACTACTATCCAAGACAACTCTGAAAGACATGATGACATATGTTAACCATACAGAGAAAGAGCTGATAGTGCCTGAATATAGATTGAAGTACACCTTCTTTTTATTTTATTTTTTCTTTAGGGTTTTTGTCTTTGTTTTCTTTCACAGCATGACTATTATGGATATGTTTTTCATTACTACACATCTGTAATCTATACTGAAGTGTTTCTTTTCTCAGCGAGGGGAGGTGAGGAGAGAGGAAAAGAGAGAATTTGGAAATCAACATTTTCAAAATAAATATCAAAATTATTTTTACATGTAACTAGGAAAAATAAAATAGAAAAACAAAATTATTTTTACATGTAACTAGGAAAAATAAAATAGAAAAACTTAAAAATAACAAGGTGTTTGTCTTAAAAATTAAAGTCAAGGTTGGGGGGCAGATCCAAGACTGCAGAGAAAAGGTAGGGACTTGCGTATATCCAGTCAAAAAAACCTTCTAGTCAATTTTAAATAATGCTTCAAAACAAATTATGGAATGGTGGAACCAATAAAAGGAAGGACGAAAGAACTAAATTAAAAGTTGGGCAAGAAAGGTCTGCTGTACCAGGGTGAGAGCTGAATGCCATCTTAAACAGGCTATGTCCTAACAAACTAGTAGTAGCACTTTGAAACCTCTAAACTCACAGATGTAAGTGTGCTGGACAAGTGCTCAAATTGCTCAAAAAGAGATGCTTTGCTAGCATAGGGCTGGACTACTTTGCTTTTTAAATCTTTGATGTAGATCACAGGCACAGTATCAGGTTTCAGTCCCAGGAAAAGACAGAGCAGCAGAACCCCAAAAGCATGCAACATCAGGTGATTAGGACCCTTGTAATAGTTCTAGGGTTGAAAAGAGTGCTTTTATTCACTCACAGATAAGAGCAAATGTCAAGGGAGATTTACATTTGATCAGAGGTTCCCCCAGTGGAGGATATCACACCTGCGGGTGCGGGGATGATCCAAAAGGGTGGTATTAGCCTCAGATGAAATTAGGAATGTTGAATAAAAATAAGGGGACTGTAGAAGCACAAGTTAAGAAGAGAAGAACAGCTTGAAAAAATATTAGTACATGTTTTATTTATTATGTAATAGTGATTACAGTATTTTCCGAATAAATACACAAAATCCAAGTTGTAAACTATTAGTGGTCAGGTCCCCTGATAGGTCTTAACAAGCAAGTGTTGATAGATGAACATGTTGCACATTGTTTGGAAGTCTTTCATCAACATGAATTTGTGCATGTAATGATTTGTTTACAATAAGATACTATATAGTTACAAAATGAAATATTGCATATCAGAATTTCCATGCAGGAAAAACCCCTTAAATTTAAATAAATTATTAAATGTAAGACGTATTATTTGAAAAAAAAAAAGATTTTTGGAAATGACGAAAACTTAAAAAATGAGGGGTGAACGTCAATAGATTTTGGAGCGTCACTGAGTATTTTTATTTTAATTTATTTATTTTTAGTTTTCAATATTCATTTCCACAAAATTTTGATTTCTAAATTTTCTCCGTCTCTCCCCTCCTCCCACCTCATATGTTTTGCATTCTGATTACCCATTCCCTCAATATGACCTCCCTTCTATCACACCCCTTCCTCCCCTTAGCACCATCTTCTCTCTTTTCTTGTAGGGCAAGATAGGTTTCTGTACCCCATTACCTATGTTTCTTATTTCGCACTTGTATGAAAAAACAGTTCTCAACATTCATTCTTAATATTTTGAATTCCAACTTCTTACCCTTCCTCCCTCTACACTCATCCCCACAGATGGCAATTCAATATAGGTTGCATAAATACAGTTTTGCAAAAGACTTCTAAAATATTCATGCTGTGTAAGACTATATTTCTCTCTATCCTATCCTGCCCCCCCATTAATTCTATTCTCTCTTTTGACCCTGACCCTCCCGAAAAGTGTTTGCTTCTGATTACTCCCTTCTTCCATTTGCCCTCCCTTCAATAATCCCCTTCACCCCACTTGTCCCGTTCTACTTTACACTTCTGTAGTGCAAGATATACTTTTCTGTCAAACTGAGTGAGCACGTCTTTCCCTCAAGCGAAATTTGAAGAAAGTAAGCTTCCCTTTTTCTCTCTCACATCCTTCCTTTTCTCCTCTGCTGAAGAAGTTTTTTCTTGCCTCCTTGATGTGCGATAACCCATTCCATTTTTTCCCTTTCTGCTTCCAATATATTCCTCTCTCACCCCTCAAGTTTATTTTATCTTTAGGTATCTTCTCTTCTTATTCAAGTCACCCTGTGTTTGGTGTGTGTGTGTGTGTGTGTGTGTGTGTGTGTGTGTGTGTGTGTGTGTGTAAATCCTCCACCTATCCAAATAGTGAGAAAAATCTCGAGTTACAAATATTATCTTTCCATGTAGGAATGTAAACAGTTCAACTTTAGACAGTCCTTTATGTTTTCACTTTCCTGTTTACCTTTCCATGTTTCTATTGATTCTTGTGATTGGAAGTCAAATTTTTTATTGAGTTACGGTCTTTCCATCATAAATGCTTGAAAGTCCTCTATATCATTGAATGACCATTTTTTTTCCTCTGAAATATTATACTCAGTTTTGCTGGGTAGGTGATTCTTGGTTTTAATCCCAGTTTCTTTGACTTCTGTAATATCATATTACAATACATACATATTACTTTGATTCCTTATTGTTAAAGTTTTCAGATCTTGCGTTATTCTGATTGTATTTTCACTGTTTCTCTCTGGCTACTTGGAATATTTTCTCCTTGACATGAGAACTCTGGAATTTGGCTACAATATGCCTAGGAACTTCTCTTTTCATATCTCTTTCAGGAGATGATTTGTGGATTCTTTCGATATTTATTTTGGTCTGGTTCTAGAATATCAGAGCAGTTTTCCTTGATAATTTCATGAAAGATGATGTCTAGGCTCTTATTGATCATGGCTTTCAGGTAGTCCTATAGTTTTTGAACTGTCTCTCCTGGATCTTTTTTCCAGGTCAGTTGTTTTTCTAATGAGATATTTCACATTATCTTCAATTTTTCAATTATTTTGGTTTTGTTTGGTAATTTCTTGGTTTCTCAGAAAGTAATTAGCGTCCATCTGTTCCATTCTAATTTCTAAAAACAATTTCCTTCAGTGAGCTTTTGAACCTCTGTTTCCATTTGGCTAATTCTGGTTTTAAAGTATTTTTCTCCTCATTGAGTTTTTGGACCTCTTTTGCTAATTGTTAGCTTATTTTTAAAGGTGTTATTTTCTTCACTACTTTCCGGGTCTCCTTTATCAAGCTGTTGAATTGCATTTCATGATTTTCTTGTGTCACTCACATTTCTCTTCTCGATTTTTCTTCCATCTCTCTTACTTGATTTTCAAAGTCCTTTTTGAGCTCTTCCATGGCCTGAGGACATTGCAAGTTTATTTTGGAGTTTTTGGACCTGGAAGCCTTGACTTCCTCTGATGTTCTGCTTTGTTTTTTCTCATCTTAAAGGATAGAAGAAAATGCCTGTTCAACAAGAAATTAACCTTCTATAGTCTTATTTTTCTCCCTTTTGAGCATTTCCCCAGACAGTTACTTCACTTTTGAGACCTTTATCAAGAGGATTTCGGGGACCTGTAAGTTCTCAGTTCCTCCAAGGTGGCACAATTAAGGGAGATGTGTTTAGTACTCTCTTGATCTGTGCACTGGTTTGGGAGCAACCAAAAAACTTTTCTGGCCAAAATCTGCAAGTGAATTGCTTCTACAGAACCTCCATCAGCTCCATTCACATTTCTCCTTTTCACCCCTGTGTAGAGCTCAGAGCTGAGAATCAGATCAGTGGCTCAATTTCCCCAGGGACTTTAGATGGAGCTCTCCCATGGCTTCTGCTCAGGGCTGAGATTAAATCAGCCCTTCAATTCCTCGACTGGCTCTAAGTGGAGGACTCTGAAAATGGCAGCTGCTACTGCAGTGCCAGCTGCTGGAGGAGCTCCAGACCAGGCTCCCCTCTCTTGGGTGAAGGGGCCCTCCCATTGACCTTTGAAGCTGACTGTGGTGTTTGTGGGTGGAGTAATGTCGGAACTGCTACCAGTGGCACCCTGAAGCCTCTTCTGGGTCCTATCCCTGCTGCTCCACGTTGGTCTGTGCTCCACTACTGTTCTGTACTATGCATTGGTCTGCGCTTCTAGCATTGGCCTGGTCTGTGCTTGTCCCACTGGCCTAGTATGAGTTTGTCATGCTGGCCTGGTCTTCACTCATTGTACTGGTCATGAGTATATTTTTTAAAAGCAGGAATTAAGTCAAATGAGTTTGGGAAATTCTGACCTAATTTATATACCCAGAAAGAAACAAAAACTTAAAGTTCTTCAGAATTTTCTCTGAAAAATAGCTGCACAACAATCTGAAATTTGGAACACTGCCCTCTCCAATTCAAATTCTGAACTTTCAACAGAGTTAAAAGTCAAGAAATAGCCTTGAAAATAAGTAAATAGCACAAAATTATTCTCACTTTGAAAAGCTACTATGCGGGAGGGAAGATCAAAACACAAATTCAAAAGATAGTAAAATCAAAACTTCTAGATCCAAAACCTCAAAGAAAAATATGAATTGGTTTTAGGCCATGGATGAGCTCAAAAAGAATTTCGAAAAGCAAGTCTGTGAGGTAGAGGAAAATTTGGGAAAAGAAATGAGAGTGTCACAAGAAAATCATGAAAAACATCAGCAGGTTGGTAAATGAAGCAGAAAAGTGAAGAAAATAACACCTTTAAAAACAGAATAGGCCAACTGGTCAAAGAGGCACAAAAATCTAGTGAGAGAAATAATGCCTTGAACAGCAGAATTTGCCGAATGGAAAAAGACATGCAAAAATTAGCTGAAGAAAAGAACTTAAAAAGTAGAGTTGTCCAAATTGAAAAGAAGTTGCAAACCATGAGTCCAAAAAAAAGAATTTCTTAAAAAGTAGTGTTGGACAAATGGAAATTAGTTACTTTATAAGACATCAAGAAACAATATAATAAAACAATATGAAAGAAAAAAATGAAGAAAATGTGAAATGCCTCATTGGTTGAAACAAAAGAAACAAATCAAACCAACAAAAAACGACCTAGAAAATAAACCCAGGAGAGGTCATTTAAGAATTATTGGACTACCCAAAAGCTGTGATAAAAATAGTCTGGACATTATACTTTCAAGAAATTATTAAGCAAATACGCTCCGTTATTCTAGAGTGAGAGGATAAAATAGCAAATCAAAGACTCCTCACTTCTTGAAAGAGATCACAAGATGAAAACTGTACAGAATATTATGGGCAAATTCAAGAAATCCTACCAAGGAGAAAAATAGTAGTCAAAACACAGTCCAAGTAGTCAAAAAGAAACAATTCAAATGTTGTGGAGTCACAGTCACTTTAATACAATTAGCAGCGTCTATATTAAGCAACTGCGTTTGTCCTTCATTGCCAAAGATCATGCCATCAGAGAAATGATGACATGACTCACACTTGATTTTGTTTTGAGTGAGGGAGGGCTGTGAATGTCACCAGCCTCACTTCTCATCCAGAGTCATCTGAATTCAATGACCATATATTAATCAGGATGACTGGAGATGACCCAGGATGCATTGGGAGACCTTGGACACTTTAGGTCAAGATCTTTGCAGGCATTCACCTAGTGTGAGGTAATGTCCATTCATTGAATAGGCCTGTTTTTGAAGTAGTCTGAGAATACCCCCTTTAATGAGACCACGAAAAAGAAAGATATCAGACTAGGAGGGAAACAACAACAGTTATTATTGATAATCACTCTAAAGCCAGGAGGGTCTAGAAGAGCCTGTAGGTAAGGGCTCATTGGCATCCCACCTTCAGAATGCAGTACGTGTAAGGTTTTGAGAAAGGTAAGGCAAAGCCAGGAAAGGCAAGGCAAGGCAAGGCGAGGTGAGGAGAGGCGAGGAGAGGCAAGGCTATTATATATATATATATATATATATATATATATATATATATATATATATATATATGTAGATATAGATATAGATATATAGATATAGATATATATAGATAGATATAGATATAGATATAGATAGATAGATAGATAGATTTAGATTGATATAGATATAATAAAAACCTTCCTTGGGTATGTAAATGCATCGTAATATCCAGAAAATTAGGATTGAAAGGGAGTAAGGGAATAGTAAGAAACTGACCAAAGGGAGTATAGATTTGGGGAGGTAAAAGTCAGAAGCAAAATACTTTTGAAAATGGACAAGGTGAAAGGAGAGCAAGAGTAGGATAAATGTGGGGAACCTAGGATGGAGGGAAATACATAGTTATTAATAATACCTATGGAGAAAATTCCAGCAAATGTCTCTGATAAAGATGTCATTCATCATATGTGTGTTTATGTGTGTTTGTGTATGTTTATATGGAGAGAGAGAACTGAGTCATGTTTATAGAAATGCAAATCATTTCTTAACTGTTTAATTGTCAAATATGAATGGGTAGTTTGGACACAAAGTAATCAAAACTATCTAAAATGATAAAAATACTCTGTCATTATTGTTCAGAGAAACGCAAATTGAAGCAACTCTGAGCTAAAATCCCACACCTATCAGATCAAGTATTATGAAAGAAAAGGGTAAATGAAACATGTTGGAGACTATATGGAAAAATTGATATAGTAATATACTGTTGATGAGGTGGTATATTGATTTAACCATCCTGTAAAGCAATTTGGAACCATGCTGAAAGGGTCACAAAATTATCCATAACATTTGACTCATCAATACCACCACTAAGTTTGCCTTCCAAAGAAACCAAAACAAAACAAAATGATCTATATGTTAAAAAATATTTATAGCATCTCTTTTAGGGGTGGCAAAGATTGGAAATTGAAGTGATATACATCAATTAGAGAGTGACTGAATAAGCTATTATATATGATTGTGATGGCATACTATTGTGCAGTATATAACATATTAACTAGGATGCTTGGGGAGAACCTGGACCTACTTACCCAAACTGATGAAAAGTGAAATGAACAGAATTAGGATAACATTGTAAACAACAAAAGTAATGTTCTAGAATCATCATCTGTGAATGACTTAACTATTGACAACAATTAGGTGATCCAAGAAAATTTTTTAAGGACTAATAATGAAAGGTGCTGTTCATCTCTCTGACTGAAGCATTTTTTTTCTTTTTTGTTTGTCAGTATTTTCTTTCACAATACTACTAATATGGAAATATGTTTTACATAACTATATATAAATAACCCATATAATATTGCTTGTCTTTTCAATGAAGAAGGCAATAGAGGGAGGTTGGCAGAGATTTGGAACTCAAAAATTTTAAAAATGAATGTTAAACTTTTTTTTATATTATTTAGGGAAAATAAATGTCAAATAAAAAATAGTCAGGTGATCTATGGCTTATAGTAGAAACAATTTCGGCTATTCATAACATGTTGAATTAACACTTCTTATCACAAATATCCTATGAATTCATGTGGAGAATAAATACTGTTCAATTTTATACCACATTCCTTTCAACAAATAATTCAAGTATTCCCTTACTAAGTAGATTTTTTAGCCTATTTGATTTTCTTGAGAAAATTGATTTTTATCAATTAAACAGTAATACAAAAGTATTTAAAAAAATTAATGTTGATGTCATTTCTATTGTCTTTCTCTTTTTTTGCCATTACTGAGTAATTACTTGTTTAGTTAGTTTGGGATTGATGATTTCAAATATATTACTATTATTTTCTCATTGTTATTTTCACCTTTATGGAATATATTGTAGTGTTAACTTCTATCTCATGAACATTGTGGAAGTGCCAAGTAGTGATATATAACCACTTAAAGAGTTTGGTATGGTAGGGATAAAATTGTAGAAAAGGAGAACTTACTACCAAAAAGCCCCATATCCCCTGCAGAAAAATATAAACATAAAATTAGTCTTGATTAGTGAATCTAAGAAAAAAATCACATTTTTTTCCCTAGCTCAGTTCTGCTAAGCAAGAAAGACTGGAATGCCTATGGATTCTAGAGAAAGTTTTACTTATGAAGGAAATGTGATGAAGAGAAGAGCATAGGAACTAAAGGTAATAGAACACTTAATAGGGTAAGAAAAGGTCTCAGACACATGGAGAAGCGGGACAGTATTCTTTTTTTTTTAAATAAGAAGCCTTTAAACAACAAGATCTTTGACTTAAAGTGAAAACTGTCTAAGATCAATTTCTTCCTAGTAATTTATCCCTACTGAGAGACAGAGATTGCCCTACATGTAACAGTTACATACAAAAAAGTTATAAAATGGTCCTTAGTTTTACAATCATAAAAGTAAAGCATTGAAATTATCCAATCACACAGGGTATGAAAGGATTATATTGTGGTTTTGTTGTTGTTGTTGTTGTTAAACAGTGAGAGCAAAATAACTTACTGGACTATAAAGATAAAAGTGGAATGAGCATGCCACTAATGAAGAAAGAGGATATTTTCACAGAACGAGTTTTTTTTTTTCCCTTTGATGTTGATCAAAACATACCATCAGTCATTTAGTTTAAAAAATACGCATTATGCCTGTGCACTTATACCAGTTACTTTATGTACAATAAAGGAATGGAGGAAGGGAATCAAAGAAGAGAGAAAACTATACTGCAGTAATCAGGAAGTGGATGAAGCAAATCTTGGTTTTCTAATTGTGAATGAATTATTTTCCTTGGGAGCACAGTTCTGGAGTACAGTTGTAAATTCTCTTTTTAGTAAGCGCCTCCTTTCTGCTGCTGGAATACATCAATTGTATCTTCATCCTCCATTTCCAAATGTACAGCTGTGTCTGTTTCATTGATTGGTTTCCCATCAAATCAGAATCCGATCTGCTTCATTGACAAACCCCATCGTTCACAATAGGCTTTCATTAGTTTACTAAGTAGTGTGTGCCTCTAAATCTCAAATTGAACCACTGAAACATCTTGCCCTGCCACTGTCAAATTAATGTGATTGTTGTTTTCAGTCTTGACTCTTTTCTTTGGCTTCTCGTTAGCCATGGCGAGTCCGGGGATCTCTTCATCTACCACTTCCCAAAAGGGGCACCAGGACAATCCACTCTAGGGGAACGGGCGGAGAAGCAGCAGTAGCAGGAGGAGGAGGAGGAACAGGAAGAGGAAGAAACAGGGGACAACATTCTGCAGGGCTTAAAAATTGATGTCTACTGGATGTTTTCTCATCCAGTACTTGTTCCCAGATTTGGAGTGTACACGTAGGAGGGATTATGAGCTTCCTAAGAATAATGATGGTTAGCAAGGAATATTAATAATAGTAACTATAATAAAAAGAGTTAGCATTTGTATAATGCATTCTAAATGCCAGCCACTTTGCTACGCACTTTACTAAAAATATCTCTTTTGTACTTTGGGTAGGCTACTGTCTATCCTTATATTTCCTCATTCCAAAAAGAGTAATGCAATTATTCACAACACTTGATTAACATGGACAAGGTAAAAAACAAAACAAAACAAAATACATTGTATCCACAAAGTATAATGTCAGTGCGAGGTATTTCTTTTTAAGAGAAGGTGATTCTACAATACTCCTTGTTAGCCTATTTTGAATTTTAATCTTTCCAATTGAGAGAGTTTTTCTTTTGTCAAATACAAATTTCTATTTCGATTGCATTTTATTCACAGTAGGAGAGATTTAGAGTGTGATATTTTGTTGAATATACTTTGAAAGCTTTTATATCTAGCTCTGTCCCAATATTTCTCTCTTTTAGTAGTCATTCTAGTTTCAATAGAATCATAAAATGTCAGGATAGAAAAGCACATCAAAGACAACATAGACCAATAATAACACAGAGAAGAACCCATTCTGCAACATTTTATTCATTTAACCAATATCTATTATATATATCTTCAGTACAAGATGCTCTAGGCAAAATGAGAGACACTGACCACAGAGAATTATTATGGGGTAAGGGAAGATCAAAACTCAGATTCAGAAAGAAACAACATTGACATTACAGTGAAATCCAAAATCACAAAAAGGTATATGAACTTGTTTCAAAAAAAACAAACAAAAAAACCTTCTTGAAAGAGCTCAAAAAGAACTTCAAAAGTCAAACAAGAGAGGTATAAGAAAAATTGGGAAAAGACATAATAGATTGCAAGAGAGAATCGATAGTTTGGAAACAGAAGGACAAAAATATGAATATAGAAAACAATTTCTTAAAAAAGTTGGCTAAATGGGGGAAAAATCCACCGAAGGAAGCAAGTCCTTAAAAAAGTAGAATTGGCCAAATGGAAATGAATTACAAAAGCTAAATGAAGAAAAGTTTGTTAAAAAGGAGAAACAGGCAATTGGAAGCTAATTATTTTTTATCAGATATCAAGAATCATTCAAACAAAATCAAAATTAGAAACAAATAGAATAAACTGTAAAATATCTCGTTGGAAAAACAACTGACATTGAAAATAGATTCAGGAGAAGTATTTTAAGAATTGTTGGTCTACCTGCAAGACATGATTAAGAAAAGGCTACTGGACAATGTCTTTCAAGATATCAAGGAAAACTGCCCTGAGGCCCTAGAACCAGAGAATAAAACAGTCATTGAAAGAATCAATCTATCCACCTATAGAAAGAGGCCCCAAAACGAAAACTCCAAGGAATATCACACGCAAATTCAAGAACTATAAGTTCAAGGAGAAAATACTACAAGCAGTCAGAAAAACAGAATTTAAATGTCATGAACCACAGTCATGACTACACAGGATTTAGCAGCTTCTAGGTTAAAGAATTACAAGGCCTGGAATAGGATACTCAGTAAGGCAAAGGAGACTGAATTACAACCAAGAATTAACTATGCAGCAAAATTGAGTACAGTCTTTCAGGAGAAAAGTTGGGCATTCAATAATATAGAGGACTTCTAACCATTCCTGTATGAAAAGTAAAAACAACACCACAGAACTGAACTGAAAATTTAATCTTCAAATACATGCAAGAAAAGTATAAAAAGGAAAACAGGAAAGAAAAAAGTATTCAATAATGTTAAACTTTTTACATGCTTACATGGAATGACAACACTTGAAACTCTTGAGAACTGTGTCTTTATTATTACCTTTAGAATGGATATAAATAGCCAGAGAATGTGGGAAAAGATTAATTTGACATGATGGTAAAAATAATTAATTAAGGTATGAAAAAATATTCATCAGAATTCATTAGTATTTCAAAATTATTTTCTTTACTATTATTGTATAATTTGTTTTCCTAGATCTTCTCAATTCATTGTTTCAGTTGATACACGTCCCCCCCCAAAAAAAAAATCATTAAATTGTTTGTTTTTAGTTTTCAACAATCATTTCCATAAGTTCCAAATTTTCTCCTCCTCCTTCCTTCCTCACTCCCCAAGATGGCATGTCATCTTATATGGATGATACACACATTTCTTTAAGTACATTTTTTGTAATAGTCATCTTACACAGAAGAATTAAAACTAATTGGAGAAAGCATGAGAAAAGAAAAACAAAACATAACAGTGAAAATATTCTGTTTCATTCCTCGTTCTGAGCCTGTAGTTCTTTGTCTGGATATGGATGGCATTTTGAATCTTATTTTAGATTCTTGCATTGCTGTGAAGAGCTAAGTCTACTTGCAAACTGTGACTATTGCTGTGCATGTTATTCTCCTCGTTCGGCTTATTTCACTCAACATCACTTCATATGTATTTTCCCAGGTTTTTCTGAAGTCCGCTTGTTCATCACTGCTTATCAAACAACAATATTCTATTATGTTCACAAACTACAACTTGTTCATCCATTCTTCAGTTGATGGACATTCCCTCAATTTTCTGTCTGCGTTGTATTTTGTCAAAAGCTTTTCCCGCATTTATTGAGAAAATCATGTGGTTATTGTTACTTTTCTTCTTGATATGATCAGTAATGATAGTAACTGTCTTAATATTGAACCAGCCTTGCATTCCTGGTATGAATTCTACCTGCTCATAATGTATTAGTTTCATGATAAGTTACTGTATTCTCTTTGCTTAAATCTTACTTAATTTTTTTGCATCGACACTCATTAGAGAAATTGTTCTATAATTTTCTTTCTCTGTTTTGGCTCTTCCCGATTTAGATATCAAAACCATATATGCATCAAAGAAAGAATTTGGGAGGACTCCTCCAGTTTTCACAAATAGTCTATATAGTTTTGGAATTAATTTCTTTAAATGTTTGATAGAACTCATTTGTGCATCCATGTGGTGCTGGAGATTTTTTCCTAGAGAGTTCATTGACGATTTGTTCAATTTCTGTTTCTGAGATGGGTTTATTTATGTATTCAATTTCCTCTTCTGTTAATCTGGAAAATTATATCGTTTAAAATAATCATTCATCCCATTTAGACTGATGAATTTATAGGGGTACAGTTGAGCAAAATATTTTCTTATTATTGTGTCAATTTCCTTCTCTTGAAGGTGAGTTCAACCTTTTCATTTTTGGAATTGGGGAGTTGGTTTTCTTCTTTCTTTCTTTTAATCAAATGTATTAAAGATTTACCAATTTTATTGCTTTTCTTTCATAAAACCAACTCCAAGTTTTATTAATTAGTTTAATGGCTTTCTTAATTTCAATATCATTAATCTCTCAATTTGGTTTTCAGTATTTCTAATTAGGTATTTACTTGGGGATTTTCAATTTGTTCTTTTTCCAGTTTTTTTCAGCTTCATGCCCAATTCATTGATCTTCTCTTTCTCTATTTAATTCATGCAAGCATTCAAAGGTATAAAACTTCCCCTAGGAGCAGCTTTTGCAATACCCCATAAAACATGATAGCATGTTTCATTATTGCCATTCTCTTGAATGACATTGTTGATTATTTCTCTAATTTGTTGTTTTACCCACTCATTCGTTAGGATTAGTTTTTTGCATTATGACCTGAGAAGGAAGCATTGACTACCTATACCCTTGTTCACTGGATTCTGAGACGTTTTTGGTCCAGTACATGGTCAATTTTTGTATATGTGCCATAATCATCCAACTCATTTAGATTGTTGAATTTATTGGCATTCAGTTGGGCAAAGTAATTTCTTATTATTGTTTTGATTTCTTCCTCATTGAAGGTGAGTTCACCCTTTTCATTTTTATATTGGTAATTTGCTTTTTTTTTAATAGTCATATTGACCAATGGTTTATCAATTTTATTGCTTTTTTTTTCACAAAGCCAACTTTTACTTTTACTTATTTATTCAATAGCTTTCTAGTGGTGGAACAGAGATGGTGGAGTAGAAAGACGTATATACTCTAGTGCTTCCTCTGCGGCCCTCAAAATACCTGTAGCAAATGACTCTCAATGAATTCTAGAGCAGCAGAAGACACAGAACAACAGAATGAAAGAAATTTCCAACCAAAGATAACCTGAAAGGCCAACAGGAAAGACCTATCTCACAGGACATTAAGCCAAGCAGATACTAGTCCTGGAAGTGCAGTAATGGATGGAACAGGACCTGAAGAGACTTCTAGGGAAGAGTTCCCAAAAGGGAAGATCCCAGATCCCTCAAACCACAAGCGACAAAGCTCAAAGGTCAGTGTGAGAGGGCTTTCCTAGCTGGGCGAGAGGGGAATGATGTTCCCCTAGCAGTAGCCCCAGGCAGTGACAGGAGGCAGGGGAAGCTATGGTGGCCAAGGAATCAACCTGGTTCATTGCACGGGCAACTCAGCTTAAAGCCTCTGTTAGAATTGAGCAGGCTATCTGAACCTCTGCTCTCAGTGGTGGTTCTGCACCCACCCAAAACCCCAGGGATTGAGCAGCTGCTTTGAATCCCAGTCTTGAATTGGGGAGAGGAAAAGCACTAGGACTCTCTCCTTGACAAAGGACTCAGAAGTCAAGTAAATGGCTGGTAAAATGCCCCAAAAGGGAAAAGATAAGATCATAGAAGATTACTTTCTTGGTGAATAGGTGTCTAATTCCATCCTTTCAGATGAGGAAGCACAAGTCATACTTTCAGAGGAAGTCAAGGCCTCTGCCTCCAATACCTCCAAAATGAATACGAAATGGGCATAGGCCATAGAAGAGCTTGAAAAGTATGTCAGTAGCCTGATAAAGGAGAATCAAAAGATACTGAGGAAAATAACACCTTTAAAAAGAAGCTAACTTAATTGGAAAAAGAGTTCCAAAAAGTCAATGAGGAGAATGAACCTTTAAAAAGCAGAATTAGCCAAATGGAAAACAAAGTTTAGAACAACAAAGTAGTTCTTTAAAAGAGAGAAATCGAGTTCAGGTACGCTGATGGTAATGAGATAAACCAAGCAGTTAGAAAACAATAGCTAAAGTTTGAAAAAATAGAGGATAATGTGAAACATCTCATTGGACAAAAACAACTGACCTGGAAAATAGATCCAGGAGAGACAATTTAAAAGTTATGGGACTACATGAAAGCCATGATGAAACAAAGAGCCCAGACATTATCTTCCATGAAATTTTCAAGGAAAACTGCCCTGATACTCTAGAACCAGAGGGCAAAGTAAATATTGAAAGAATCCACAGATCTCCTCCTGACAGAGACCTGAACAGAGAAACTCTTAGGAATATGGTGGTCAAATTTCAGAGTTCTCAGGTCAAGGATAAAATACTGTAAGCATCTACAAAGAAATAATTTGAGTACTGTGGAAATACAATCAGGATAACACAGGATCTGGCAACTTCTACATTAAGAGATTCAAGGGCTTGGAATAGGATATTCCAGAGGTCAAAGAAATGGATTTAAACCAAGAATCACCTACCCAGCAAAAACTGAGTATAATACTTCAAGAGAATAAATGGTCATTCAGTGATATAGAGGATTTTCACGCATTCATGATGAAAAGGCCAGAACTGAACAGAACATTTGCCTTTCAAACACAAAAAATCAAGAGAAACATGAAAAAGTAAACAGGAAAGAGGAATCATAAAAGATTTTCTAAATCAGAACTGTTTTCTTTCATACATGGAAAGATAATGTTTCTAACTCTTGAGACTTTTTTCTGTGTTTGGGTAGGTGGAGGGATTACACACACACACACACACACACACACACACACACACGTATAGAGAACGCAGGTTGAGTTGAATCAGAAGCGATGACATCCATGAAAAAAATATACAATAAAAATAAGAGGTGAGGGAGGAAAATATTAGGAGTAGAAAGGGAGAAATGGAATGGGCCATGCTATAACTCATAAAAGAGGTAAGAAAAATTCTGTTGGAGGAGAAAAAGGAGAAGATGGGAGGGGAAAAGTGAAGCTTACTATCTTCATATATGGTTTAAGAAGGGGAAAATACGCTCACTAAATTTGTTATGAAAATCGATCTTACACTATAGGTAAGTAGGGGAGGAGGGGTCAAGTGGGGTGAGGGAGAAGATAGAAGTGAGGCAAATGGGAGAAATCATTCAAACAAAACAAAACCTATGATAAAAAGAAGATAAAGTGAAAAGACAGAGTGGGGCAGATTTCCAGTGTTGCAATAGGCTGAGAGAGGCATGGAGTACAGCAGAAGCTGTGTGACAGCCAACCTAACCCCAGCAAAGGTAGAGCAGACCTCAGATGACTGAATCACTGGCAGCAGTGGTAGTTTCCAGACTTCTCAGCCCACAGACACCAGAGATAACTTAGGATCTATTGAACCTGGTTGGAAGAAAAGTGGAGTCCTGCACAGAACACGTCAGTACAACCTCAACACCAGCAAACCAGGATCATGTCTTGGGAGTGACTGAATTAGTAGTAACAGTGACAATGGCCACAACAGAAGTGGGGGCTGCTTTAGGAGCCCAACCCACAGATGGAATGTTTGAAAGTCATCTACCTCGTCTTTGGGAGCCAAGATGGTGGAACAAGCAGGAAGTCTCCCTTACCCTCCTTTATTGACTTTGGAAAACCTAGAAATGCTGCCATAGAAAAAAATCTGGCAACAATGGAGCTAGTGAAAAAATGGAGTGCGTTAATTTTTCACTCAGGATGCCAGGGGGAATTAATGGGAAAGTTCCTCCTTGATGTGACCGAAGGGGAGCAGTACAAGATAGGAGGCATCCCAGTAAGCCAGCAGAAAGCCCCAAATCAGCAAACCAGTGGGAGATCCTGAACTCCAGGTGATATAGAAGGCAATACCAACTCCAAGACACTCATGTTGCCTTGGGTACAAACAGAGGAAGTGGAAGACACCATTGAGAACCACCATATGTGCCAGTGCAACCTACCCATGCTGTAGTGCAGACCCTGTAGAGGAGATGACCTCCAGCAGCCAGAATAACTCCACCCCTGACACCACCAGCCCTACAAGCTTTAGTGCAACATTGGAGAAACACAGAAAAATCCACTTCCCTCCATCCTTACCAGCTCCCACTCAGCACCAGGTAGGCTACCAGACACTTCCAGTTTCCAGCTACTGGAAACTGAGGTGGCAGCACAAAAAGAAGTAACCAAGTGCTTATCACCCAGCACAAGAAGTGTGGGACATTGCCTTCTGCACCCCAGAAACAGAGTTCAGCTTTACAAACCAGGGGAAAAGGCAAATACCAAGAACAGCAAGCAATAAAGAAAATCAATGAGCATAGACAATTATTACAGTGACAGGGAAAACCAAAACACAAATTCAAGAGAGGAAAATGTTGTAAGCATATCAATATCTAGAACCTCAAATAATCTGAAACCCAAAAAAAGTCTTCTTGGAAGAGCCCAAGAAGAATTTTAAAAGTAAAATGAGAGGTAGGACAAAAATTGAACAAATCCTTTAAAAATACGATTGACAAAATAAAAAGAAAATTACAGTGCAGAAAACAACTTCAAAACTGGAATTGACCAAATGGGAAAAGATATAAAAAAGCTAAAATTATTTTTTTAATATTTACTTATTTATTTTTAGTTTTCAACATTCATTTCCACAAAATTTTGAGTTTCACATTTTCTCCCGATCTCTCCTCTCCACCACCCCATAAAGACTTGCATTCTAATTACCACTTCCCTCAATATGACCTCGCTTCTGTCACACTGCACACTTCCCTTATCCCCATCTTTCTTTTCTTATAGGACAAGATAGATTTCTATACCCCATTACTTGTATTTCTTATTTCCCAGTTGTATGCAAACACAATTCTCAACATTCGTTTCTAATATTTTGAATTCCAACTTCTCTCTCTCCCTTCCCTCCCCTTCCATCCCCACTGAGAAGGCAAGAAATTCAAAATAGACTACATAATTTTGCAAAAGACTTCCATAATAATCGTGTTGTATAAGAGTAACTATATTTCCCAACATCCTATCCTGCCCCCATTTATTCTATTTCTCATTTGACCTTGTCCCTCCCCAAAAAATGTTTACTTCTTATTATTTCCTTCTCCCATTTGCCATTATTTCTATTATGTACTTCATCCCACTTGTCCCCTTCTCCCCTACTGTCCTGTAGTGTAAGATGGATTTTCATACCAAATTGAGTGAGCATGTTTTTCCCTCGTTAAGTCAAATGTGAAGAGATTAAGCTTCACTTTTCCCCTTTTATCTCATCCCTTTTCTCTTTCATTGAAAAAGCTTTTTCTTGGCTCTTTTATGACTGATAATTTGCCTCATTCCATTTCTCCCTTTCTCCTCTCAATATATTCCTCTCTGATCACTTGATTCATTTGTTTTGGTTATCGTCCCTTCTTAATCAACTCAACTGGTGCTGTATGTGTGTGTGTGTGTGTGTGTGTGTGTGTGTGTGTGTGTAATCCCTCCAACTATCCAAATACTGAGAAAAGTCGCAAGAGTTACAAATACTTTTATTTATTTATTTATTCTTTATCTTTCCATGTAGGAACGTAAACAGTTCAATTTTAGAAAATCTTTTACGATTTCTCTTTCCTGTCTACCTCTTCATGCTTCTCTTGATTCTTGTGTTTGAAAGTAAAGTTTTCTACTCATTTCTGGTCTTTTCATGAAGAATGCTTGAAAATCCTCTATATGATTGAATGGCCATTTTCCCCCTCAAGTATTATACTCAGTTTTCCTGGATAGGAGATTCTTGGTTTTAATCCCACTTCCTCTGACTTCTGGAATACCATAATCCAAGACCTCTGATCCCTTAACCTAGAAGCTGCCAGATCCCTTATTTTCCCGATTGTATTTCTACAATACTAGAATTATTTCTTTCTATCTGCCTGCAATATTTTCTCCTTGACCTGGGAAATCTGAAATTTGGCTAAAATCCTAGGAGTTTCTCTTTTCAGGCCTCTTTCATGGGGTTATCAATGAATTCTTTCAATATTGTTTTTGCCCTCTGGTTCTAGAATATCAGGGCAGTTTTCCTTAATAATTTCGTGAAAAATGATGTCTAGGCTCCTTTTTTAATCATAGCTTTCAGGTAGAACCACAATTTTTAAATTATCTCTCCTGGATTTAGTTTCCAGGTCAGTTGTTTTTCTCATGAGATCTCACATTATCTTCCATTTTTTCATTCTTTTGGTTTTGTTTGTTTTGTAATTTCTTGAATTTCTCTTAAAGTCATTAGCTTTCATATGCTCCATTCTCATTTTTAAAAACTATTTTCTTTAGCTTTGAACCACCTTTTCCATTTGGCTAATTCTGCTTTTTAAAGCATTCTTCTCCTCATTGGCTTTTTGGACCTTTTTTGTCATTTGAGTCAGCCTATTTTTAAAAGTATAGTTTTCTTCAGCATTTTTCTGGGTCTCCTTTAGCAAACTCTTCACTTTCTTTTCATGATTTTCTTGCACCACTCTCATTTCTCTTCTCAAATTTTTGTCCAGCTCTCTTACTTGATTTTCAAAATGCTTTTTGAGATCTTCCATTGCCTGACACCCCTGCATTCATTTTGGAGTTTTTGGATGCAGTGGTGCTCACCCCCAGGTCTTCCTCTGGTACTATGCATTACTCCTACTTATCTGAAAGGATGGGAAAAAAATACCTTTTCACCAAGAAAGTAACCTTTTCTTGTCTTATTCTTTTTCCCTTTTTTGGGCATTTTCCCAGCCAGTTACTTGACTTTTGAGTCCTTTGTCAAGAGGAGGGTATACTTTGGGGAACTGTAATTTCTTAGTTCCTCCAAGTTGGTACAATCAAAGGAGAGGAATTTATTCCTTTCCTGGCCTGCACACTGGTCTGGGAATAGCCAAAAACTTCTCTGCCCAGAATCTGGGAGTAGTAGAATTCACACTCCACAACTACCTCAGCTATATCATGCATCAAGACACAGCTCCAGGCTAAAATTCACATAAATTGCTTAATTTTCCAAGGGGTATTGGGTGGAGGGCAGGGGCTGACACTCAGGACTGAGAGCCAGATCAGCTGCTCAATTTCCCCCTTAAGCTGAGTGCTCCACAAATGGATGCCACTGCTGCCACTTCTGCTTCCACTGCTGATGCTTTCTCCATCACTGCCACTGCCTGGCTCTGGGGATAGGGGAGGACCCTGTTCCATTCTGATCCTTTTTAAAAAGCTCTCTCACTGACCTTTGAAGTTGTCTTTTAGGTTAATAGGTTGAGGGATATGAGAACATTCGCTGCTGCTGGGGATTCTGCTCCTGAGGACTGTTCCTATCCCGTTCCTGCTAGTGAGGTATGGCCAAAGCTGGGCTGCACTCATCTCTACCTTCCTTGTGTTAAACCTTTCCAGGTTACATTGGACTGGAAATGTCTTTCACTTCATTGTTCTGTGGCTTCTTCTAATTTGTTGAGAGTCATTTTTTACACATATTTTATGGGCTGTCAGGGAAGAGCTAGTGTGTGTGCATCTTTGTACTCCACCGTTTTGGCTCTACCTCCAGAAAGCAATTTCTTAAAAATTATAGTTAAGCAAATGGAAACTAATGACTTTGGTACATCAATAATTAGTCAAACAAAATCAAAAGAATAAAAAAAATAGAAGAAAAGGTCCAATTCCTCATTGAAAAAAACCACAGAACTGAGAAATAGATCCAGGAGATATAATTTGAGAATTATTGATCTACCTGAAAGTCATGATTAAAAAAACAGTCTGCATAGCATCTTTCAAGAAATCATTGAGGAAAACTATCCTGAGGTCCTAGAACCAGAGAATAAGGTAGTTATGGAATGAATCCACTGATCCCCTCCTGAAAGAGATCCCAAAATAAAAATGCAGAGAAAAATTATAGACAAATTTCAAAATTATCATTTCAAGAAGAAAAAACTGCAAACCACCAGAAAGAAATAATTTAAATATTGTGAAACTATAGTCAAGATTGCAGAATATCTTGCAGTTTCTACATTAAAAAGTGGACTGGTTGGAATATGATATTCTGTAAGGTAAATGAGCTTGAATTACTAGCAAAGACAGCATAATCTTAGAAGGAAGAGAAGGATAAGGACATTTAATAAAACAGGAGACTTCCAGATCTTCCTCATAAAATACCAGAGCTCAACAAAAAATTTGATCTTCAAATACAAGACTTAAAAGAGGCATATAAAAGTAAAAAGAAAAGGAAAAAAGACATTATTCAATAAAGACAAAGTCTTTACTTCCCCACATGAGAACATGAAACTTGTTAACACTTGAGAACTGTGTCTTTATTACAACATTTAGACGGGACAAACATAGACACAGTTTGTAAGTATAATTTGAATTTGATGTGATGATTAAAAACCTAATTAAGTGGTGAAAAGGGATTGCATTATGGTAAGAGGAAAGGAGGAACCAAAACAGGGTAAATTACATCACACAAAGAGGGACAAAGAGCTATTATGGTAGAGTGAAAGAAGGAAGGGAGATGAGCATTATTTCAACCTTATTGTCATCAAATTTGGCTCAAGGAGGGAATAATTTATTCAGGTATAGAAATCTAACTTGCCCTATAGACAGCAGGTGAAGAAATGGAAAAGAAAAGGCCTAATAGAAGGGAGGTGAGAAGTAGCAAGGGAAAAGGGAAAGTAAAGTAAGGGAGCTGACAGAAATAAGGGAGGATTGAGGGAGTTGATGGTCAAAAGCAAAATTCTGGTTAAGAGGGGAAAGGAGAAAGGACACTATAAATGTGGGAGGAATAGCTTGAAGATAAAGATACAGGGAGTACTAATAACTGTAAATATGAATGGGTTGAACTCTCCCATAAAAATGGAAAGGGATATCAGAATATATTTAAACCTATAATCCAACATGTTGTTTACAAGGGACACATGTGATATAGAAGGATAAACAGAGAGTGGAGATAAAAGACTAGAACAGAATATACTATGCTTCAGAAGTAAAAAAGAAAAAAGAGAAGCGGAGGTAGAAATCCTGATTTCAGACCAAACAAAAGCAAAACTACATCTGATTAAAAGATACAAGGAAAGTAACTGCACATTGTTAACAGTCATAGATAGTGTTATAATATCATTAGTAAACATATATAACCAAGTGGTGTAGTATCCACACCCTTAGAGTGAAAGTTCAGGAAGTTACAAGAAGAAACAAATAACAAAACCGTTCTAGTGGGGACCTCAAACTCCCCTTCTCAGAGCTAGATAAATTGAACCACAAAATGCACAGGAAAGAAGTTAAGGAATTGAAATTAATTTTAGAAAGCTTAGACATGGTAGAACTCTGAAGAAAACTGAACCAAGTAGAATGGATTATGCCCAAAATAAATCATAAAGGAACTTGTAAAAAAGATTTTAAAAAATGTAAGAGATTGAGGAACAATTTTAAAATAACATTAACAAACCAAGAAAAACAGGATTGTGAAAAGGAAGTCAAACAACTGGAAAATGACATCCAGAATTTTAAGGAAAAAAAAATCACTCTGAAATTTAGAGTTGGGCAACAGGAAGCCAGAGAAGTTATAAAAGAGCAAAAAATATTAAAACAAAATGTAAAAAGTGAAAAAAAGAAGAGAATGTGAATCATCTCATAAAATCCTGATCTGGAGAACAGATTAACATGAGAAAACAAAACAATAACTGAACTAGTTGAGAGTTAAAATAAAAAAATAGAATCTTGATACAATAATACAAAAAACAAATAAAGGAAATTGTCTCAATATGTTATAATAAGAAGGGAAAGTAGAAATAGAAAGAAATCCACCAGTTACCACTTGAAACCAATACTACAGGGAAAGCCAACAGGAATATTATATTTGAAACCCCTAGTGCAAGGAGGAAACGTTATGAGCAGTAAGAAAAAATATGGTGGAGTCAAAGCTAGAATTGCACGAGATCTGAGAGTGGTAACACTAAAAGACAAGTTGTGGAACATTATATATAGAAGATTAAAAGAAGTGGGGTTGCAGGTGAAAAAAATCTTATTCAGTAAGCTAAGCATAATCTTGAATAATAAAAAAAACTCAATGAATGTTCATGATTTTATTGCAGAAAGACATGAAATCAATAGAAAATTTGACACGCAAGATCTAAGAGAAATATAAAGTAAGCACCAAAAGCTAATCACAAAGAACTCAGTATGGACAGACCATTATTTTTTATTCAAGGGAATGTAAAACATATGTTTAAGATTGTTATTAGCAATTGGGTAGTCCAAAAGAAAGATTTAAGTATAGATGAAGATGATATAATACTAAAAAGTGAACTGTCCAGGAAAAAGGTAGAAAGAGGAATTGCTCTATACATATGAAGGATGAGAGGAAGAAATAACACAGACAAATCAGATGAAGGAGGAGTGATGGTAGCTCTGGAACTCCACTCTTATGGGGAATGTTTTAAAGAGTGAACATATATATCTAGAAGGGTGCAAATGTCTTCTTAATTCAGAAAGAAATAAAAGACTAAGGGGTTGGAGGGGGGAAAATGATAAGGGAAGGTGTATTCAGGGTGTTGGAAGAGGATAAGGTAAATATCCTTGTGACAAGGTAGCTTAAGTAGTAGGAGGTCTGGGGTAGAATTATAGTAGAGGAGTCAGGAGGGATATGAAATAAGGGATACACACAAACATAAAATAAATATTAGGACTAGAATTTACAAGGGCAAAAAAGTAAGGGGTAGTAATCATGATTTCAGATGAAGTTAATGCTAACTAATAGGTTTAATCAAAAAAGAAAAATACACTGTCAGACATATTAATCAATCAATATTGATCCATACAGTAAAACAATCAAGTATGAAATTATATTAAATATATGTTATATTTATATACATATATAAATGTATTAAAATAAACATTATTGTTTTAGAATATTTAAAATAATTGAAACCTCTACAGTTGAAGTACTTCTCTGGTGTAGGAAATGATGAATTGGTGGGATTGAATAAATATGGAAAGACTAGGAATTATGAAGGAAGAGGTTATCCATTCTCCGAGAGACTTAAGACTAACAAATATAGTGTGGTATTACAAAGATGAATATTAAAGTTTATGTCTCTATAGGAGTATGATTATGGATATCTAAATATGTGTAAGTATATGTATATACTGTACAGGCATTTATGTGTTTTGTGTGTATATGTACCTACACACACCACACACACAAACACCCATTATATACATATATATTTATACATACACACATATGCATCTCCCTCTCTGTGTATATCTGTATGTGTGTTTGATTATTGCCTTCTTGGGGAAGAAAACAGAGGAAAGGGGGGGAGATCAAAGAAAAAAGTGCACAGTAGGGAACAAAAGAAAAATTACATGGAAGCAAAATAAAAGATGGACCACTCAGAACATGTGTTTTATTATACAGGCTGTCTTAAACTGAAATTTATTGCTGTGTATTTTGAAGTGTCTTATATTCTGCTGTGCACATGCAAATGCTTTTCTTCTATTTATGTTTCAGAATTTAAATTTATAATATATGCTTTCTCATTTCTTATTGTATACTTAAGTTTTAGTACTCAAGTTTATATTAATCCATAAATATATAAAGCCCCTCACCTTCAGTTGGAAATCTGACTAGAGAGGAATGCACTTCAATCTATGGTATATAGTCAATGACTTGAGAATAGAGAGATGATGATCTATTGAGAACACTCTGGAATTGTTCAGCCAATCTCTCCAAGATTATGCCCTTAATACTAATAAGTACCGAGTAGTTGTGATACATCATGGGTCTTTGGCCCATAAATAGCCTTTATGGCATCATAAAATTGTATGGGACTGTTACTATCAATGTACAACTAATTTTTACCTCCACTCTTACTGAATCAAGAATCCTGCATCTCTCTAAGCTTAGCTTACACTTTACTTTTGATGAAATTAAATGCTGCCTTCTTAGAAATAGATGCCATGTGTTTTGGTCTGTGCCTATTCTTTCATTAAAGTCACCAAGAATTATAAGCCTATCCTCTTTTGTTGCATTCATAATGACAGTCTTTGGGGCTTAATAATTTTTATCTTTCATCCTCATCGAGGTTTATCATGGTGAGAGCAAACACACTGATGATGGTGACTTGGCACTTTTCTGCAAGTGAAATTTGCATTGTCATTCATCATTCACTCCTTTTGTTAGGCATACAAACTTGTTAACTAGATTAATTTTGATTGGAAAATCTATGCCAACTTCAAGATGCTCCTCGTCACTGTGGACACTCCAGAAAAATATCTGTCCTGCTCCAATTTTGGTAAATGGACCTCTATTTGCTAGGTTTATTTCACTAAAGACTGGTATTTGGAAGCAATACCTCCTGAGTTACCCCAGAAGAGTGGCTCATCATTCAGGTCCCTGGATTTCGTGTTGTACATAAGGGTGCACACATTTTATGTACTTAGGATGAGTGGAAAGATATTTGCTAAAGTTTTCATGTTTGTTTTGTGTTTCTGCTGCAAGGTAGAACCCTGACTATTGCAACAAGCAGGTCAAGATTGGGTGAAGCAGGTGATTTTTAGGGAATGTTTTTTTGCTCCTTCCCCCTGACAAAAGGTGAGCAATGTGATCCTTAAAAAAGGCTGCTCAAACACTCAGGAGGCCACTAAATCACACTGCTGCTTCAGTCCAGTAAGATGACAATCCTATTGCTTGGATTTCCTGTGTGCAAGATTGTGACTAAAGTTCCTAAAGCATCTACTACTTTTTCATTTGCCTTTCTTTTACTGCAGGACTTTAAAGTAGCAAAAATAATAAAATAATGAATGCTGTATTTTGACTCATGCATATGTTGGATTAAACGTGGCATAATTAAAAGAATTTGTCAACTTTCCTCTCTCTTTCAGAGTCACAGGAATCCAGCATCTTTGACGTCTAACCAGTCTCTACATGCTCCACAGCACCTGCTTTTGCTGTCTTCATGGGTATTGGAACAAATTGTTCTCATCTGCCACACACACACACACGCACACACACAAATTATATACATAAAAAATAGATACATACAAATTAAATATAAATCCATTGAAATTATATATATATAACATATATAAACAATTTTTGTATATTTATATACACATGTATATAATATACATGTACAAACATACACACACATGCATGTGTGCACACATACAGTCATGTAAGTATTCTTCCAGGTCTGGCAGACAACAATGTCCCCAAACTCCTAAAGACATTCAAGGTTATTAAAACTTAAGTTTTTTATAAAATTTAACAAATTTAAATTGCTTAAAGTTGAACTAAGAGTTTTGGGACTCAATGGAATTTAAAAGCTGATCCAAATGTTGTTGTTTCTTCAAGTCAGATCTGTTTATTCATTAAAGAAGCTGTTTTCCAAACCATATTAAGTTTGCCCTCCAGTTCACTCTACTTATTCTCTTGGAATTATGTATGTATGTGTGTGTGTATTTTATATAGGTGTGTATGTACATATGTAAGTGTATATGCATATAAATACATGTGTGTATACATACAGTGTGAATTGTATTTTATTCCTTGTGTACCTACAGTTTCTCTACCTTATCTCCAGTAGAATATAAGTTCCAGAAGGGCAAATATTACATCACTTTTGGTCTTTTTACCCCCACTATACTAAATGCTTGCCTTTGTATGTACTTAATAAATATTCATTAACTTATTGAATTGAATGTATTTTAGATTATGGTTGGAAGGATCATTCATTCCCCTATTAAAATATCCATTCTCTTCTGGCTAGGCAGATCTCTTGATCTCCAAATATTTTTTCCAGATAAAATCTTGTAACTTCAAGGTTCTCATTTACAATAGTATCATGAATTTTGAATCTTAGTTCCATAGCTAAAGACTAATGGAGTAAAGTGGTATAAGAAAACCTCCTTGGGAAGTTAACTATGAAATAAGATGTCAGTACAATTAAAGACAATGTGTGAGGGTTAAGAAGGGGGAATTCATAGAAGTAATATAAAAAATACTAATGACAGTGCTTAAAAATAAATGACTTATTAGTGAGAATGCCTCTCTGTGACCACTAAACAAAAATGACAGAAAAAAATTGAAATGGAAATCCAAGATCTACTTGAACTTTTCTTATACAAATACCTGCTCAATTGAAAGGAAACAGCAAAAACAAAAACAAGCCTGATAACATGTTCTATTCAAATCAATATATTCTGTAGTGTTTCAATACTGAAGGAGAAAGTAGTGAATACATTTTCTGTTCTTCTTCAGTAATGACTTTCCCCCTAATTTTCTGAGTTGCATAACAGGGGAACTAAGAGAACAAGTTCTCTTCATGTAAATATCCAATCAAGGAATGTTAAAGATGGAAAAAGCAGTTCTATGGCATAGTGGATGGGGTGTCAGGCCTGAAATCAGGAAGACTCTTTTTCCTGAGTTCAAATCTGGCCTCAGACATCTGCTAGCTTTGTGACAATGGGCAAGTCACTTAACAATGTTTTCCTCAATTGTCTCATCTGTAAATTATGGTCGAGAAGGAAAAAAAAAAACTATTTCAGTATCTTTGTGAAGACAACCCCAAATTGGGTCACAAAAATTCAGACAAAACTGAAAAGACTAAACAGCAAAACAATAACAAAGTTGGGAAAAGACCTCATATTATATTCACCCTTCGGTAGCTATTTACTGAGTCATAATACATCTAAGGCAGGGTGCCAGAAAATCTGAGAGAGGTAAATATAAACCTAGAATTGAGAATTATGTTAATAAGTTCGCAGTCTAAGTAGTGGAAGATGAAGTAACTAAAGGAGAATTCAAAGGAAACATTCTTAACATTCCCTTCTATAGAGTTCTAAAATAAATTGTCAAAACTAATGATTGGGTTCAATAGACAAAATAAAAGATTGCAGGGAGTGTTGTTCCCATTCCAAGACAATTTAGGATGTCAGAAGTAGATACTTGAGTGGGAACTTCCCTGGAATGCAATGTAGCAGCAACACTAACTGTAGGCTTTGGAGGTTACAGTCATGACAACAGTAGAAGTAGTACAGTAGTTTTGGGAACTCTCAACAATTGATTAGAAAAAAACTATAGGGGACTTCTATGCAAGTAATTAATGGAGGAACAGATATTATTTGAACAGTATAGTTTTCTTGCCCTGTGCAGAGCCACAGTGCTAGACTGGAAAAAGAGCAAAGGTCCTAACCTCTGGTAGCAGTTTTGTGGTGAGAAAAACACTAGGAATTTCACTTGAAAGGATCAGGGTTCCTCCTTGAATAAGGACTTAGGTACAGACCAAAAAGAGAATGACTACCTCTCTTTTTATCATATCATTCTGGGAGCAGTAGAAATTACAGATTCCCTGAGTGAATGATGAAAACAGCAGGGCAAAACCTCTAAAGACAGTACAGTGATTCTTCTCTCCCAACCCTGGTAACCAGAACCCAAATCTAAAGTAAGATTCTACAATCTTTCGGTGCAGAATAAACATTTAAACTAGTACAGTTACTGAAGAGAGAGTAAACATCTAGCTCCTTCATCACTGTGTTTCACACATCGAAGATTACTAACAACTTCAAAATTGGAGTAAATATGTTAGCACATGATTCATGAATGTCAGTTCTGTCTCTATTGTCACAGTCATTCGAATTAATCGTGCCAGATTATGTTTCTGAATGCATAGCAGTGAAAATAAAAATGACTTTTGGAGGCTTGTAGGTTTTTCAGACATACATCCTATTGGAAATTGTGAAAAGAAAGGAGACATGCTTTTTCCTTCTATGGCATTTCAGATGAATACATAATATTAGCTAATGTTCCTCTTAAGAACAATAAAACACAAGAGTTAAGAGGGGCGAGCCAAGATGGTGGAGTAGAAACAGAAATTTGCTAGAGCTCTTCTCCCAAGCCTAGACAAATACCTGTAAAAATTTACTCTAAACAAATTCTGAAGCTGAAGAACCTGAGTGAAGCAAATCTCTGGTCCAAGATAGCCTGGACTGTCTTGAATCAATTGGATGCATCTATCACACCGTTCTGGGTAAAGAACTTAGCACAGTGTGGACACAGATGACACCTGAGCAATCCTTGAGGGGAATGAATCACTGAAATCTGTGGCAGTTTCCACACTTCACAACCCCAGAACACTGAGGACAAATTGAAAAAAATCTGTTGGACCTGTGCAAGAGAGTAGAGGGATCTAGTCCCAGTCCCACATCAGAGGAAGGGGTAGAGGGGCATATAACAGGCCCAGCAGGAGCAGTGACAGCCAAAGGGGTAACAGTTGCATCTGGATCTCTCAGCCCACAGATTGTACCCACCACCCCCACTGAAAACAGAGAACTACCTTGACAAAGAACTCAAAAGTCAAGTACATGACAGGGGAAATGAGCAAAAAACAGAAAAAGAATCGGACT
>CM053771.1:129347650-129369585 GCA_028658325.1 Potorous gilbertii | reverse complement strand
GAAAATTTCCCTGATATTCTAGAACCAGAGGGCAAAATAAGTATTCAAGGAGTCTATCGATCACCACCTGAAAGAGATCCCAAAAAAGAAACTCTTAGGAACATTGTGGCCAAATTCCAGAGTTCCCAGGTCAAGGAGAAAATATTGCAAGCAGCTAGAAAGAAACAATTCCAGTACTGTGGAAATACAATCAGAATAACACAAGATCTAGCAGCTTCTACATTACGGGATCGAAGGGCGTGGAATAAGATATTCCAGAAGTCAAAAGAACTAGGTCTAAAACCAAGAATCACCTACCCAGAAAAACTGAGTATAATACTTCAGGGGAAAATATGGTCTTTCAATGAAACTGAGGACTTCCAAGCATTCTTGATGAAAAGACCAGAGCTGAAAAGAAAATTTGACTTTCAAACACAAGAACGAAAAGAAGCACGAAAAAGTAAACAGCAAAGAAAAGTCATAAAGGACATACCAAAGTTGAACTGTTAACATTTCTACATGGAAAGACAATATTTGTAAGTCTTGAAACTTTACAGTATCTGGGTAGTTGGTGGGATTACACACACATACACACACACACACACACATACACACACACACACACACTAACACAGATAGAGAGCACAGAGTGAATTGAATAGGATGGGATCATATCTTATAAAAATTAAGGTAAACAGTGAGAGAGAAATGTATTGAGAGGAAAGACGGTGAAATGGAATTGAGCAAATTATCTCCCATAGAAGAGGCAGGCAGGAGACTTTTTAGTGGAGGGAAAAAGAGGAGAGCTGAGAAAGAAAACATGAAGTTTACTCTCATCACATTCACTTAAAGGAAGGAATAAAATGTACACTCATTTTGGTATGAAAACCTCTTACAATACAGGAAAGTGGGGGAGAAGGTGATAAGCAGGGTCGGAGGCATGATGGAAGTGAAGGCAATGGGAGGAGGGAGCAATTTGAAGTTAACACTCGGGGAGGGACAAGATCAAAAGAGAGAATAGAAACAATGTGGGGCAGGATAGGATGGAGGGAAATATAGTTAGTCTTACACAACACGACTATTATGGAAGTCATTTGCAAAACTACACAGATACGGCCTATATTGAATTGCCTGCCTTCCCAAAGAGAATGGGTGGGGGAGGAGAGATGGGGAGAAGTTGGAACTCAAAGTTTTAGGAATAGCTGTCGAGTATTGTTCTTGCTACTAGGAATAAGAAATACAGGTAATGGGAAATAGAAAGTTATCTGGCCCTACAGGACAAAAGAGAAGATGGGGACAAGGTAAAGGAAGGATGATAGAAGAGAGGGCAGATTGATGATAGGAGAAATTAGAACGATCGGTGTATTGGGGTGGGGGAAGGGGACAAATGGGGAGAAAATTTGGAAACTAAAATTTTGTGAAAATGAGTGGAATAAGTTAAAAAAAGAATGTAAAGTGTCCAAATTAATGGAAAAGGAAATAAAATACTTAAACAACTCCATTTCATATAAAGACATTAGACAAGCCACCAATGTACACTCTAAGAAAAAATATACAGCTCTCAACATAACGTGTAGTATTTATCATACAGGCTTTTTGAAATGAAACTTTGTTACATATTTAAATGATCTCATGTTTTGCTATGAACATGAAATGCTTTTTTCTTTGCATTTATGTTCCACTATCTCAGTTTATGATATATTTTCATTTCTTTTCCCTGTTCTGTATTTGTCTTCTGATGTTTCAGTCTAAAATATTTTTTTAACAGAAAACTTTTATTGCACTAAATCGACCTAACACTTTGTGGCTAGAAAGCAGAACCACATCTGTTTGCTGCTTAGAGTCCTTTAACTACCAGAATGCTAGTCAGATCCAATAATTGATGTAAGGAATTTTCTCACAATTATGCATCTTAAGCAAACCATATGTCTTATTTGAAATCTGGCCCTCACTGATCTATCAGTTATTATTTTGATGTTTCTTTGACTGAACACAAACACTTGAGGGGATGGGAACTTTTTTTCTGATTTCAGGAATTTGTGCCTGGTCACTCTACCCTTTTCAAAGTAGAAAGTCTCTAATATTTCCTCCAATTGGACACAAAACTGCCTAATTTTATACCTTAGTTATTGTTTTCTTTTAATTAATTGATGCTATTTTAATACACAAAGATCTTTCTCCCTTTGTATTCAGAGACCAGTGTCAAAGCCAGGGTCTAGTAAGAATTATGTCGTATAGATTTTGTTTAGAGGCTTTAGTGCAAGGCACTAAGAGATGTTTCTACAAGGAGAATACTTGAGCCCCTCCAGCAGACTCGAGAACTTTTCAGAATTAGACAAAATGTGCCAAGTGTATTCCTGTTGATTTGCTTAGAATAATAAGTATTCTCTCTCTCTCTCTCTCTCTCTCTCTCTCTCTCTCTCTCTCTCCATATCTGTGTGTGTGTGTGTGTGTGTGTGTGTGTGTGTGTGTGTGTGTGCATGCTTGGAATAGCATATATATATATATATATCTATATATGGAAAGGAAAGTAACTACATAATCGTTCCTCCCACTTCACCTTTAGTCTTCAGGAATCTGAACTACATATGAGGTTTGATACTGAGTTATTAGAACTTTCATATAACATGGCAAACTCTGAGTCATTCCTTGATTCTTTCCCACCTCCACCAAGTTAGTGGAGAAATTTAGTCATGTTAGAAAATAAGCACCTCCCTTTCTCTCTCTCTCTCTCTCTCTCTCTCTCTCTCTCTCTCTCTCTCTCGATATATATATATATATATATATATATATATATAAATATATATATATATATATATATTTATATATATATTGTTTTGTTTTGTGATTTCCTGGTTTCTGAGAAAGTCATTAGCCTCCGTCTGTTCCATTCTAATTTTGAAAGAACTATTTTCTTCAGTGAGCTTTTGAACCTCTTTTTCCATTTGAATAATTCTGCTTTTGAAAGCATTCTTCTCCTCATTGGCTTTTTGAACCTCTTTTGCCAATTGAGTGAGCCTATTTTTCAAGGTGTTATTTTCTTCAGCATTTTTTGGGTCTCCTTTAACAAGGTATTGACCCGCTTTTCATGCTTTCCTTGCATTTCTCTCATTTTTCTTCCCAGTTTTTCCTCCACCTCTTTTACTTGATTTTCAAAATCCACTTCAAGCTCTTCCATGGCCTGAGCCCACTGAATATTTATTTTGGATGTTTGGGATACAGAGGCTTTGACTTTTATGTGTTTCCCTGATGGTAAGCATTGTTCTTCCTCATCCAAAAGGATGGGAGGAGAGATCTGGTCATCAAGAAAGTACCTTTCTATTTTCTTATTTTTCCCCCTTTTTTGGGCATTTGTCCAACCAGTTACTTGACTTTGGGGTCTTTTGTAAAGAGTAGGATATATTCTGGGAATCTGTGAGATCTCAATTCCTCCAAAGTGGCAAGATCAATTGTGTACTTGTCTGGATGCAGACAGGGATTTTTGTGCCCAGATTCTTAACAGTTACCTCTCCACAGTCACCTGACATCCCCTTCCACCAAATCAGCGCTAGGTGTTGATTTTCAGATAAGGTGGATAGGCAGGGCCACTATTCAGTGTGAGACAAAAACCAGGTCCCCCAGGGCCTCCACACAGGACTGAGGTAAGACTTAGCTCTTCAGTGCCCACAGGGGTTTTTAAACTCCAACAATAGAGCATTCTGTCCGGGCTGCTGTGCTGCCTCTGTGGTTGCTGCCTGCTTCCAGAGCTACGGGAAGGCCCTTCTCCCTTTCTGGTCAGCTGAGAAAACCCTGAAACTGACCTTTGACACCTGTGAGTTAAGGGTTCTGAGGACCCCCTGCTGAGACTGGAGATTGAACCCCCCCCCCCCCAAGGTGTCCTACCAGAGTCTACTCATGCCAGGGTCCATGGCCAAGGATGGGCTGAGCTCCGCTCAGTTTCCAGTGCAACTGACACTACTCATGGGCCTTTCAGGTCACCCTGTGCTGGAAATCTCCTCCATTCTGTTGTTCTCCGCTTCTGCTGCTCCAGAATTTGTTGAGAGTTCCTCTCTACAGGTATTTTGGAGACCCTGTGTCAGTGTGTCTTTCTAGTCTGCCACCTTGGCTCCACCTCCCCCCCCACTTCTTGTTATTCTACCCTTTTTTGTCTTGTACATCTTTCATACAACAGATTTTCAGGTCATTTTCTTTATAAATAATTTCCCTTATCTATGCCCCACCAGGGACTTTTCTTCACCCTTTTTTTCTATACTCTTCCATTCATTTTCATATTACGTAATGATGACTACATCCTTGAAGCTATTTTCTTTTCTTACTCTCAATTTTGGATGTCTGTCAAATTTGGTCTTTCCAGGTAAAGAAAGAGTGAAACTATAATTTCCCTTTTTCTATATAATACATCTCTTTTAATGTAACTGAGTCTGGCACATGCATTTGTAGTCATGTCACACTGTAAACATAATAATCTTGAAATCATTAAAACAGTAAGACTCTTCTTGCATAAATGATTGTCTAACCATGTCTCTTACATCCTATAATATGTGTTTGATTTTTAGTCCCGTTTCTTAACTTGGCATTTCTCTCCACCAAAATTATACCAATTACAATTTAATCTAAACAATCTAATAAAACTATCTCATAAAATATCATAAGCTTAAAGATTCTAGACTCCAAGTATTTTCTGGATCTTAACTTTGTCAACCAGTTAATTTTCTCTTTCTCCCAACTAAATGTCATCTTATAATTTGATAACTATACCAACAATGACCTCATCCAAATAACTGAAGTAATTTCTAAAGATGTTACATAGCAAATGGATCAATAAATTTCCTGGATCAGTTCTCTAAAGCCCTCCTTCTAAGATGACATCAATTCATTAAGGACTAGGATTTGGATGGATTTCTGTAACTGGTATTTAACCCACCTGGCTTCTACAGTTATTTATCTCATATTTCTTTATCTTTTTCACAAATATGGCAGAAGAAAGTTACACAAATTCTTTTAAAAAGACCTTGTATTTTGTGGCATTCTCCTGATGAGGGAATGTGATCAGCAAATTAAAAAAGGAAAACAAGGTTCATTTTGCATTACTAGTGCTCGGTGAAACCCTATTCCTTCTCTGTGATCCATTTTAGCTTTTCCATGCTGACATAACATTTGTCAGTATAGATTATTTGATATTCATGAGTCCTTCCTAATATTCCAGATTGTTTTGAGGAATAAAAATTATTTCCCTAAATTTTCAGTATGTTTCCCCAGCACCTGTATTTTTATACTTCTTTGGATCTGTATGGTTTTCCAAAGATGGGTGATATTAGTACTGGTTCAAAGATTTCTTCAGACATATAAGATGAATACAAAATTATTTAAATCTTTAATGAAGAAGAAAAGGCTCCCTATTTTGAAGAATATAGATTATTCAAAATCTTCAACCTTATAATATTTAAGTATGAGTATTTAAATGTCAAATAGTCTAGTAACTATTTCTTGTTTTGCTTCTTAAGAGCAGGGGCTCTGGATCATGATGTTACAGTTCTATAAATCCATATATCCCCAGAGTAGAGCATAATATCTGACAGGTAGTTGACAAAATGTTTTTTGATTGATGTATTCTTTTTATTTTATGATCAATGAAACACACATAGACAAATTGGGGTAAATATCAAGACATAAAATAAACTTTAGCTAATAAACATATAAAGAGACAAAATGATTTTGAAAAAAGTCAATTTTTAAAGTAAAACTAAAGAAATAGAAGGTAAAATTGTTTAAAATTATCCATCAATGCAGAATGAAACTGTTATAATTTTAAAGATAATATAATTTAAAACAATTGCTTTTGCATTTCTGACAAGATAACCTGTTACTCTGTAATGTTAAATGACTATATTATCTTAACCTAGATGACTCAAAGTCTCTGTGTTTATTTTTCCATTCCCTTGAATTTCAAATTAATGAGGTTTTGCTCCATCAAATTGATAAGAGCAACAACAACAATTACAAAGAGAAAGTCTCCCTTTGAAGTTTAACAAAATGATTGAGTAAAATATCTAATCAAAAGACTGCTTAAATATGTTATGGCTCAGAATCCAGAATGATGAAATCCCTAGTGAGTTTATTTGAAAATATGATATTAAAGAATGAACCCTATTTTCCATAGACTTTGATCAGTCTTTTCTTACAGTTTGTTATTTTTTATACCAATGAATTTTTCTCCAGTTTATAAAAGTTACTTTTCCAAGTGACACTTTCAGAACAAATGGGGAGAATAATTGAATTTACTGCTTCCATTCTGATCTTGAAATATTGAGCAATGAAATAAAATATTTTAGCAGATCACCATCAAAAAGATACCTAAAAAAGAAAGCAATGGTTGAAAGTATTTAAATGAGGTGAGCATTGCTTTATTATTAGACTAGTAAGTGAGGGTGGAGGGGGAGAGAGAGAGAGAGAGAGAGAGAGAGAGAGAGAGAGAGAGAGAGAGAGAGAGAGGGAGAGAGAGAGAGAGAGAACATTTGAATAATTAATAGTTCAGCAACAAGAGAATACTTCAAATGACTGGATAATGACAGGCATGAAATGATTCAAATGGACTCTGTCTTTCAGGTCAGTATTTTTTTTAAATTTCTTTCACTTCTGTTTCAGAGAAATGCAATATCATCTAATATTTGTAAAAGTCTATGTTGGCTATGACACAGGCAAATGGCAGTGCTAATGTAGAACAAAAGAGTAAATGGTAAGAATTTTTTTCACTATTTATATATGTTGGTTAAGTTTGTGAAATTTATTACTTTAGGGAATTTTCTTAGTCATCTTTGACAACCAAAAATATCAACAAGAGAATTAATCCTCCTGTACCATGTAAATGACAAAATCAAGGTAATTGGAAATTTAAGTGAAAAAAAAATCATATAATTCATTATCAGTAGGTAGGATAGGTGCACTGATATCTCATCCATAATAAAGACAATAATTTCCTGAGTCCTTACTTTATTGAGTACCAATATCTTAGCCCATGAAAGGAAGAATCACAGGGTAGAATAGAGGGTTTAAGAATTTGGGGGGGGGGGATTGGGGAGGACTTGGGTATATACTTTTCATTTTCCTGTGTATTTCATGATCTGAATCAGAAAATTGAGGACCTTTTATTGCTTGGCAGCAGTAATGAATCTCTGTATTGACTTTAGACCCTCTAAATCCCACCACATTTTACATTCATACCCTAGCAAAGACTGAAGGAAAAAGTGAAAGAACAATGATTTTTGTTTTCCTCTTGGATGTTAATAATATGTTTCAGACTGACCACCAACCTTCTTTCTTCCTCAGGGGTCATTCATGCTTGAATGGACAGAGAAGGTTGGTTCCTAAGCAATAAAGCCTCTCCCAACTGATAGAGAATGACAGCTCCCATTAGTATCGGGTTCAGTGTCAGGTCTCATCAGCAAAAGCTCCCAGCAATAGCTCCTGATGACAGCTATCATTGGTACTGGCTGCCATCCTTCTGTCAGCAACTCTCAGCAGCTGCTCCTGTCAACAACTGTTCCCAGAGGCAAAATTTCCCTTGGAATATACCCAGCCATATTTCTTGTAACTCCTGAAGGCAGTACCTCCCTGTAATGGCTCCCAGAAGCTGCTCCTGGCTACATTTATTAGGTCTTGACTGTGCAATGCCTTTTCATTTCCTAGGTCCACTTTCAAGCAGATTAATACTGCCAGCTGCACTTCTAAATGCTTGAGCTTGGTATAGTCTTTTCAAATGCTATTGTATTGTTAAATTTTCACATTCTTCTGTAATTTTCCCAATGATACAAACCAGTATCACCCCCTACACTGCCACTTCCTTGTCAGTTTCTTACTCTCTTTTGTTACTCCTTTAATGGGGCTCAAATCTACTAACTCCAAACAGTATGAATTCCCTATTGTCACTCTTCTAAAATATTACATTTTAGAATGCATCATTTCCTCCTGGATCTACGTCAAGTGAATTTAGCAACAGACTTAAATAGCTCTTACTATTCTACACCTAACAGGACATAGGTTCAGTTCTGCCAGTTTAATGACAACCATCTTAGAGTTTTCCAAAACTAGTATGCAAGCTAAGCTCTAAAAATGACCCCGAGTTCCTTCACTAAGACTGCAGGTATAAACTGCTTAAAGTCTGTGTCAATAGAAAATGAGTACAGATACATTAACCCTAAAATACATACTGTTGATCAGTGGATACAAACATAGTTTTTCCTTCAAGCAAGTAAAATTGATTGCTTTCAGAACATTGCTAATTATAGACTGTCAAAATGCATTTCTTGTGAATTAGGTGTTACTGAGCTGGAACTTCAGTATCTCACAATCACACAGCAATTTGGTTACACATTTGTGGTTATCAGCTTTATGATGATACTATACTCATTGGAAATGTGTCCTAACTTGTCAAGATAGTTCACTAGTAGTAGCCAAACAAGTAATTACCCTTATGCTAAGAAAAAAAGCTTCTACACACAATTCTTCTTAGTCATCCTTGGCCATATCATAATTTTTATCTACATGTTAACTTTTAGCTACTTGATATTTTAAAAGGATGGATATGAAAGAGTAACACTAACTCTCCTTACCTCCACTAAAGCTGAGAAAAAGTGGTTCTCAAGTGGTCCTGGATTGAGAGGATCACTTTCAGTTAATAAGTCTTTTGATTACAATGGTGCAAAAACAGTGAAATCAAAAGGACAATGGGGGTATACTTCACTTTGAAATTAATGCCCCTCCAGTTGGAAGAGCTTGAATTGAAAATATATATTACATCTTTCACAGGAAGGAGATGACAATTCTCAGTTCTTGTATATGATCTGACATGACCAGAAGTAAGAAGTCTTGAGACATAGATTTACCAGAGTCTTTCTGTTGACTTTGTTCTCTTCCTTTGCGCCACCACTTCTCACCTGCAGTTGAGCAATAGAGCTTGGCTTTACTCACATTTTATATCAATTATATTTTCCAATAAACTTGAGAATAATATTTTAGTGACACTACTCCCTCATTTCTCTTTATCTGATGATCAGGGGATAAAACACAATTTGATTCTGCTCTCTCCATCCTGGAGTGCTTTCTTCTTCTTTTCCCATGGAATGGGGAATAGAGGAATAGTAGTACTCTATGTTTCTTCCAAGTTTGTCAGAAACCTGGATGGCAGGCAAAACAGGTAATAATGGATAATCTGCCATCCTCTTTTCAGGAATAGACATATGATATACATTGGGACTATTGTAAAATATGATATCTGTTCTATATCTTTAATTAATATAATCCAGCTTTTAGGCAATCTGTTAAGGGGTGAGGCATAATGGCGTGGTGAACAGAATTAGAACTGGAGTGAAGAAAGCCTGAGTTCATGTTTGCTGTGTGACACTGGGCAAGTAGCTTAAACTGCCTCAGTTTCATCAACCATTAAGTATTAATAATAGTAGCACTAACCTCACAAGGTTGTTGTGAAGACCAAATGACATAATATTTAAAGTGCTTAGTGCTGGGTCTGGCACATAAATTCTGCATAAATGCTAATTATCATTATCTATTGTATTAAAAAATCAAGAGAGGGAAATGATTATTAAATAGCCAAATATTGGAGAGATCCAGGCTATTTCCACTCTTCTGGCAGGATTCAAGGCCAACCCTTTCTTTTTTTACTCCTTTCTTATTAGTATTAGGAGACACATTTTTCCCCCCAGTACTAAGACCCAGAAAGCAAACTGTGCCCTGAGCTTGGCATAACAACAATCCTTTTCCCTTGCCCTCTTGAAGGACACTGGATGTCACTAAACAATGGAACTGATGGTCCCTCAGCTTCAGAAAGCAGGAACAGACCCAGACGTGAAGCCCTGCTAGAAAGAGACTTTTTTTCAGCAGTTGACCTTGCCTCACTGTTGTTATTCTATCTCACCAATGTTGCTAATCCATATTCTTTGATTCTTTTTCTAGTCACAATTATATAAATAAAGGTTTAGCCTTACTGTCTTAGGTATCTTCCAAGAGGAGATCCTGACACATGACTAATTATCCTCCCCCAACAAAATAAAGAAAGCTTGTTGCTTACAATGTCCTTGAGTTCTTTAGTATTTTTGGAATTGACAGTAACTACAAAGCCTGTATAACCTTTTGGTCATTTGTTAGCAGAGTTGACACTTCCTAGATCCCCATTCTCTAAAATGCCAAGGCAGCATCTGAAAGACATTGTACATAGATAAGATTGTCCAAATCTAGGGGTACAGGTCTTTGGATGATCAGTAGGACTTGTTGCTTCTACAACCAGAGAATCTTACAAAGAATTTGATCTGAAGTGAATTCTGATCCATTGTGTTTCACCATGTTAGGCTAGAGTGCTGGAGTTGGTCTGTCTTAAGATAGCCTCTTTTCCTTCACAAATGACATAATAAGATATATATATCAGTACTTCATTAGAATAGGTCTATCTTTTCATTATAATATCCATTCTCTCATTACTTCTTAACCAGTCAGAGTTGATTTCCATCCTCATGAACACCCACTCTTCCAAGTACATAAAAGCATTGAGTGGGTTCCACAAGGTGCCTTCAGCATTCAAGAGCGTCACTGATTCTTTTATTAATTGTTGCTAGTAAGATTAATAGAATGATTAATTACCAAGAAATTTTGCCTCTGGGAGAGGGCAGAACCAAGGTGGCTGAGTAGAAAGACATATACACTCTAGTGCATTGAGGGAAGGAATAATAAGAATGCAAGGTATTAGGGGGTAGTGGAGGGGAGAGATTGGGAGAAAAATTGAACATGTTACAAAGTGATGCAAAAGCAATTAGCATTAAAACAATTGACTGAATTAAATACTGAGACTAAATCAGAGACATCTTTAGTTTGGGGAAATGAATCTTAGTCGAAGTCTCTTATAGACAGGTAACTTCGGGTAAAATTTGGCATTGATGGAAAAGTTAAGGTTTTAACAATCAATTTGATTTTATGATTATTATTTAAGCAGGAACTAGAACACGTATAGAAAGGCATGTAAGCCACTTAAGACTTGCCTCAAAAGATTTTCCTTAGCCAATGTGAAATTATACTCACATCTGAAACTTGGTTATTGGAACTTGCTATTTAAGATGCTATGGGACTATTAAGTGACTGTTCTCCAAAGTCTAACTGCAAGTATGGATAGTAATGAAGGTGGTCTGAGCCTCCAATCCATAATGCCAGTAAGCCTGTGAGATGCTGGCATGAACTGAAAAAGGTGATCTCATAGGAAAGGTGGGAGAATGACTGTTCAGCCTGGACTGAGGTAGGATTCTCCTAACTCAGTTTCTCCACTGACACCTGGAAGACTCTAAGCCTGACTGAATGCAAGTTGACAATCTACGCCTGCCTGGAATTGACATGAAGTTGGGATGATATTGTTTCCCTGCAATGTTCCTATTTTTAGTGGCAATTTCCTATAGTGTAAAAGTTTGTAACCTTAATACCAGATCAATTAAACTATAGATTGTTGGAAGGGAAACATCCGAGGTCAAGTCTAAAATTAAGCTATTAGGCTTAGAAGTTTAGACAAACCACAATAAGTAAGGGTCCTTTAATTCTTAGTAATAGTGTGGAGACAATTAGGTCAAGGGCTTATGAAATTAGCATATATAGTTATTATTTATGTCTTAGTTGGTTAATGTTAAAATAAAAAATTCATTTTTGGTCTATATTGTAAATGTCTTAAAAGAAATATCACCTGATAAAAAGTTGGAATTGTGTTATGTGATATGAACTGTGTTATAAATGAAAAATAAAAAAAAAATCTTAGAAATAGATTTTATTTAGCAAAATCCATTTTGTTATCTAAAAGTGTAAAAATGGTGAATTTCAGGCTTGGAGGCTATAAAATGTTTTACACAATTAAAAAAAGAAATTATACCTCTGGAACTTTTTATGTGTTATAAAAGTAAATAGAAAATATCTATCAAATGTCTACTAGCTCCAAGGCACGGTATCTAAATGATTCTAAAGTCACATCCTCCAAGAGAAAACAATGTGTTAGATTTATATGGTAGCTAATAGAGAATGATGTAGAATTCATAAAACATCTCCGTATAAGTTTAAAATGCCATTACTAATTTCCGTTTTTATGTCATCTATATTCCTCAACATTTCTCTCACCCTGCCCCTCTTACAGAAGAATCTCTTTAAACAGAGAAGAAAAAAGCATTAGAAATAATTCAGCAAAAGCATGACATATGTAAAAAAAAGATCTGACATTATATTTCTGTGGAATTCCACCCCTATAATACTCTAACTCTTCATAAAAGTTAGGAAAAGAAAATTTTGACATCTTTTCTTTGGATCTAAATGGAGTGATATTTCATCAGTTCAGAGAGCTCTTCCCTTGATTCTCTATTCGTCAAATTCATCTTTGAATTTCTAAAGATAACAATAATAATCAACTGTTTACATTTATTTCAACTTGTTTAACCATTCCACAGTCAGGGAAATACATACTGTTTTCCATTTTTATCAAATTCTACTGCACTGCCATAAATATATTTTTAATATATATGAGGCCTTTGCTTTTTTTTACTGACCTACTTGGTATGCATACATACAGACATACACAAACACACACACACACACGCACACACACACAAACATACTTATTTCTTTATTCATTTATTTATTTTCCAGAACTACTGGACCAATTCCAAGCTTCATAGTGTAGTATAGGGGCTCTTTATACATGATCCATCCTACAATGACTATGTCCAACTTTTTCATTTTGTCTATTTCATAGATGTGATGTGAAATAATGCCTCAAAGTTGTTTTGATTTTTATTTCTTTTGCAAGTTATTATTTGGAACATTCTTTTTTATGGCAATTAATAGTTCACAATCCTTTTCAAAACTTCTTTTAAAATTCTGTTCTTTAATATCTTTGCATCTTAAATATGTCTATTAGTTACCTATGTGTCTTGAATGCCATAGCTTTTTAAAAAATTGATGCAATAATTTTCCTAGTCAAATGCTTTTTCTCTTACATTATTACTATTAATTTTTTCATACAAAATATTTTTGATTCTCTATCATTTAAATTATCTTTTTTTCTTTTGCAATCAATCACCCCTTTCCCTAGTTTGATCATGAATTCTTGCAGCAATAATTACAAAAAGTATCAGATCTAGTTAACTTTTTTTTCTCAGAAGGAAAATCACTAAAAGAAAAATCTGAGATTATATCATTATTTTTTGAGGAAACATGTATATGTATTTGCAAATTCAGCCTGTCTGGATTTTATATTGATTGTGATTTTACCATAAGCTCATCTTCTCTAGTGTTCATACATATCCCTTATATCTAAGATTTTATCTTATTCCTCTTTCCCTAAATCAACATCTTGTCTTGGTTCAAAAGTAACCCTAGGTCTTCTAACATACTCTACTAATTCACAAACTCTAGCAGACTTGATCAAATTGAACAGGCTTCAATATGTGCCCAGTGACACACTGTATTTCTTCTTTTTTAGTAGTTTTCTTTTTTTCCAATTGCCTATAAACACAATTATTAAATTCATTTGTTTTAATTTTGAGTTTCAAATCATCTCTCCTCCCTCTCCCTAAAAAGGTAAGAAATTTAGTAGGTGACTTGTGCAATTATGTAAAACATATTTCCATATCAGTTGTTATGAAAGAAGAAAAAGAACAAAGGGAAAAAAACATGAAAAAAGGTAAAGTGAAAAGAGTATGCTGTCTACATTAAGATTCCACCAATTCTTTCTCTGGATGTAGACAGCATTTCCCATCATTAGTCCTTTGGAATTGTCTTGGATCATTGTTTTGCTGAGAAGAGCTAAGTTATTCATAGTTGATTATCATACAATGCTGCTGTTACTGTGTACAATGTTTTCCTGGTTGTACTCAATTCACTTGGCATCAGTTTATATGTTTTCCAGGATTTTCTGAAATCTGCCTACTTGTCACATTGTACTTCTATGGCCTGTTCTCTTTCTTTCTTGTGTGTGTGTGCTTTTTTTTAAAAATTCATCTCTATTTATCCAACCTTTTGCTGCTCTTGCTTCATCATCTCTGAAAATTGCTGTCTAAGTTACACCAACCTTTTAGATAACCCACTTCATTTTCTCTTAAGAAAATTAAGAGGATAGCAACATAGAGACCATATTGGCTATTAATTGGTAGCAAACCTTAATGGACTATGTAGACATTAAATGTATCTGTATTTAAGTTGATTCCAAAGTTCACTCTAATATGCAGACCAGTGACCTCACATTTTATGCTACTCTTGTTCCTGTCCTACCATAAGGTCCATCTTAACTTTTTCCTGTCATTACAAAATTCACTTTGAGAACTTTGGTTGTCTACCTATCCTTCTTCAATTGTATCATGTGATCAGTGCATTTTCTTTTTAGGTAACTGTTTTGATGTTATCATTTATTCTTATTTGTCTTGGGAGTCTCTTATTGGTTGTGTATGGCAAACTCAAACCCACTATGAAGTTCTCTGTTTCTTTTTATGTGATTTATTTTTTTATTCTTATGTGAAGAATTTTCCATTCTTCATCAACAGTTGTAGTCCATATTTCACATCATACCATAACCCTCATACAATAATGCTATTAAAAAGAAAGAGCTTTGCTTTCTTTGGAAATTCCTGGGGGCTCAGATTTCATCAAGCTCTTACTAATTGTCAGACAAACCATGTACTTTACAATTTCCCAAAGGCAGTCTTCTCTACTCTGCTGCTCTTTTTCAACTCTGGGCTTTAAATAATTGTTCACCTACACTATCTGCTCTAAATATAAATACTTCAGGTATCCCATTTTGTGTTTTTATTATATATGGAACTCAAGACAGATTGTATGTTCATGAAACTTGTAAAACTATTTTTAAAGAAAATATAACTAATTTCATTTTCTGCTTGAGTAACAACACACAAAAGAATCATTTGTTTAGAGTTTTTCAGTTGTAATACAAGGATGCTAGTGCATCATGTCTATTGGAATCTTTTTTCAGCTAAATCCTTTAGTTTGAAATTCATTTGACTCAGCCTTTGATGGTTCTGACTTCATTAATCTTATTCCCTACTCATTTGGAAGTCTACATAGTGTCAATTCCATTATTATTAAACACATCAATAGTGAACCACAATATTTTTTTGACTTACAATCATTGAAGAAATGTATTTCCTTTGTGTTTTCTTACTCAGAGAAAAAAATTGGTTTCCTATTATAATATTAGGCAAGGTCTCTGTATCATGACTCTGACTGCTGTGTGGGAAAATAGTTTTTGGTGTCTCAGTCAATAGGAGATTATTTTTCAGCCTACTAGAGAGCAAACATATCATACTTGCAATATGTTCCAACTCCACTAGCTCTAAGCTTTGGAAACAAAGTTATTGTTGAATATATATCTTTCTGGTGACCATAGAACAACCTGTTGTGGCTATATCTGATTTGCTTTTATATATTCTACTTTTAAAAATTTTCCAAAATCTAACGCCTGCTCCAAAGACAGGTAATACTTGCAATCATGAAATGATCTGATACAGGAAAAATGAGCTAGAAATTTATAGAAGCCAGGAAAAGATCACTATACTAAATTGGGGCAAAATTCTAAGAAACATTTAAAACAATACTTTTGTGATTTTACATGTTACAAAGGTCTTCATTGTACAAAAGTGTTTTTTTTCTTCACTAGAATGATAATTTCCAAATTAGACTCCAGAGGAATCTAACTTATCCTCTGAATCAATCAAAGGGAAGGGAAAGAAAGTGCATAAGTACTTATACAATACCTGCTATGTTCCAGTCACTGAGATAGGCACTTAGGAATGTCCAGGGATAACCTGGGATTGGTTCTAGTCTATAAAACAATTACATTCATTCTTTACCCCTAACAATCCCTTCCTATTCTCTCTTTCTCTGATAAAAAGTTCCCATGTCCCCCACCCTTTTCTGAAACTGATGTTGATCATTTAAGTGAATTATAAGTATACAGGATGGGCTAGAATCAGCATGTATAAAATTCTGAGCATCATTTGTTAACTTTTCAGAGTGTTTATACCTTGAAATTTAGAAAACACTAAAATTTGGGGCTAGATTTATTGAGGTATTTTAATTGTGCAGACTTGGAAAAGTGAGAGAGAAAATGTTAATAAAACAGATTAAACTTGCAAGTTTGTCAGGCATGTCTATTTTTCTAGGAAAGCATTTGCTAAACATCTACCATCATAGCCCTAATTATAGCCTAACCCAGCTGCTACGTCAGGTATCAACAGTGGGAGCTCTGCAGGTGCTACTGGAAACATACAATCCCAATTCCCAAACTCCATGACACCTTTATGTCCTACCATTCAGAACACATAATAGTTGCATTTGATGCTTCTTAAAGGAGCTTTTGGGTTTCTAGGGAATGATACATCAGTAAAAGCTCTGATTTCTCCCTTTCATTTTTGTTCATTTCACATTATTTTCAATTAATAGGCATTTAGTTTCTCCCAATAAATTAAAAAGAAAAAACTTGAAACAAGTATTCATAGTCAAGTAAAATATATCCCTATATTATCTATAACTACATCCAAAAATGTCAGTCTTATTTTGCATCTTCATACTATCTTCTCACTATCAGGAAACAGAATCATGTTTGGTCATTGCACTAAACAGAAACTGTAAATCTTTCAAAATTATTTGTTTTGGGGGTGGAGTCAAGATGGCAGAGTCAGAGCAACTACTCACCTAAGCTCCTAGACAAACTCCCTAAGATACCTCTAAAAAGAGAATCTGCCCAAATTTTGGAGGTGCAGAATCCAATAGAAGACAGACTGTGGCAGTTACACAGTCCAGGATAGACTGGGAGATCGATGGGAAGAATCTATTCCATAAGGGTGGTGGAGCATACAGCTTTGAGAGCACAGTATCCCTGCCTCAGCACATCCAAGCAGGAAAGCCCGAGGGCAATCTGAACAAGCAGTGGCATGGCAGGATAGCAGCTCAGGGCAAGAGTCAAGTGGAACTTAGCAAGTGAGAGCTGCAGAAGGAGGCTCAAATATCTGCAGCAGCTTCTGGGAGACATTCACCCTGAAGACCAAATGTCTGTAAGTCACTTACTTGAAGGTCCAGGAGACAAATGGTGGAATGATCAGTAAATGTTCTCTCCCCCTCCCCTTGTTGACCTTGAAAGAATCATAAAATATTTCCCCAGAAAAATTCTGAGTGAGATCAGCAAGAGGGGCAAACAGTCTTGTAGCACATTAGGCTAGGAAAATAGCAAAGTATATCCCCCTTAGTGTAGCTTTGGAACAGAGCTGGTCCAGACAGCCAGAGCTCCAAGGTTGTAGAGTCTCCACTAAAACCCAGGTGTGTCTGAGTGCTCCAGAGAAATGGGGAAACAGCCAGGATCACCAAGCACTGAACGTGCTCTAGCTCAGCTGAGGAGATATCTTATGACAAAACCACCCCTCCTCCAAACTTAACAAGCTAGTTCCAGGGCTAATCCAGGGAAAAATAGACAGATTTTACCTGCCTTTGCTTTTTGACACCAGCCAATTCAGCACCAAATTCTTTAGAGTCTATTTGATAGAACTACAGGCCACAACACACAAAGGATCAACATCATGAGCAAGAAGCAAATGAGGAAAGAAAAGACCATGAATCTTTCTGTGGGGACAAGGACTAAAACACAAATAGCAAAGAGGTCAGTATTGAGACTGTAGTCCTGTCTGAAACTTCAGAAGGGCCTATGAACTGCTCACATGCATAGGGAGCACTCCTGGAACAGCTGAAGAGGAAATAGAAGAAAAAAGGATCAATGATTTTAAAAGTATTAAAAAAGAATTCACTGAAGAGAATACCTCTTTAAAAAGGAAAATTGAACAAATGGAAAAGGAAGTACAAAAACTAACTGGAGAAAATAATTCCTTCAAAGGAATTATCAGATAGATGGAAAAGGAGAATGCAAAAGTTAATTGAAGAAAACAATTTGATGAAAATTAGAATTGGACAAATAGAAGCTAATGACTCTATAATACAGCAAGAATCTGTCAAATAACATCTAAAGAATAGAAGAAAATGTAAAATATCTAATTGGAAAAAATGACTAATCTGTTAAATACATCCAGGAGAGAAAATTTAAGAATTATTGGCCAATCAGAGGGACATGATTAAAAAAAGAGTCTGGACAATATCTTCCAAGGAATCATCAAGGAACACTGCCCAGAAGTGCTAGATTCAGACGGCAAAATAGTCATCTAAAGAATCCCCCCATTTACCTCCCGAAAGGGACTTCAAAGTAAATACACCAAGAAATATTGTTGCCAAATTCTAGAACAATCATGTGAAGGAGAAAATATTACAGGCTGCTAGAAAGAGACCATTCAAATATCAAAGAGCTACAGTCAGGATCACACAGGACAATGCAGCTTCTACATTAAAAGATGAAAGGAATTGGAATATGATATTTTGCAAAGCAAAGGAGATGAGACTACAGCCAAGGATCAATTATCCAACAAAGTTTAGTATAACATTTCAGGCAAGGAGTAGGACTTTCAATGGAATAAGGGATTTTCAGACCTTCCTGATAAAAAGCTCAGAACTCAATAGAAGATTTGATCTTCAAATCTTTTTTTATGCCTCTCAAAAGAGTCATAGAAAAGGTAAACAAAGGAAAAGAAAACTTGTTACTCAATTTGGGCAAACTATTTACCTCCTTATAAGGGAAGATGATACACGTTAATCCTGAGAATTTTATATCTAATATGAAATATAAAAGGGATATTCAGAGATAGAGGGAATGGGTATAAAGTAAATGACATGATGATATAAATGCAATTTAAACATGTCAAGGGATTGTAACAGGAGATGTGAAAAACTGGAAGAAGAAAAAGGTAAATTACATCACAGGAAAAAGTACAAAATTGTATTAGAGTAGAGGGAAAAAGGGGAGGGAGAGGAGAATTGTTTGACAGGTACTCTCATCTGATTTGGTTCAATGAGGGAATAACAAACTTAATTAAGTATATAAATCTAACTAGCTCTATAGGTAGTAGGAGGTGAAGGGGGAAAGAAAGGGGAGGGATACCAAAAGGGAGAGAAGAAGTAGTAAGGGGAAAGGACAATAAAAGAGGGGAGGGGGCTGAAAGAAGGAAGGGAAAACTGCTGGAGGTGGTGGTAAAAAATTAAAACTCTTATGCAAGGGAAGGAAGAAGGGAGACCTAAAAGCAAAAATGATGGGAAAGAAGATGGAGGGAAAGACACAGTAATTATAACTGTGAATGTGAATGGGATGAATTCTCCCCAAAACAGACAGATAGCAGAATGGATTAAAAGCCATAATCCAATCATATGCTGTTTGCAAAAAATACATTTGAAACAGAGAGATATATATTGGGTAAAGGTAAAAGATTGTAGCAGAATATATTGTACTTCAAATGATTCAGAAACGCAGAAGTAGCAATTCTACTTTCAGATAAAGCAAAAGGAGAAATAGATCTAATCAAGAGAGATAAGGAAGGAAACTATTTCCCTCTAAAAGGCAATCTCTCATTGGAAAAAAACAACTTCCCTGGAAAATAGATCCAGGAGAGTTAAATTAAAAATTATTGGTCTACCTGAAAATCATAATCTATGAAAGAGTCTAGATATCATCTTACAAAAAATTATCAAGGAGAACTACCCTGATATTCTAGAACCAGAGGGTAAAACAGAAATGGAAAGCATTCACCAGTCACCTCCTGAAAGAGATTCCAAAAGACTAACTCCTAGAAATATTGTTTCCAAATTCCAGAGTGCCCAAGTCAAAGAGAAAATATTACAAGCACCTGGAAAGAAACAATTCATGTATTGTGGAAATACAATCAGGATAACAAGCTTCTACATAAGAGACCAAAGGGCTTGGAATATGATATTGCAGAGAACAAAGAAGATAAGATTAAAACCAAGAATTACCTACCCAGCAAAACTGAGTATAATACTTCAGGGGGGACAATGGAATTTCAATGAAATAAAGGACTTCCAAACATCCTTGTTCACAGATCAGAGCTGAATAGAAAATTTGACTTTCAAATACATGAATCAAGAGAAACATGAAAGGTTAAACAAGAAAGAGAAGCCTTCAGCAACTTATTGAATTTGAATGGTTTACATTTCTACATGGAAGTATGTTATTTGTAACTCATGAGACCTTTTTCAGTATTAGGGTAGGTAGAGGGAATATGTGTGTGTGTGTGTGTGTGTGTGTGTGTGTGTGTGTGTGTGTGAGGATGGGTATGTATGTATGAGTATATTATATGTGTGTAGGTATGTATATGTACATGGGTATATGTGGGTGGGTATACATATACATACATACACATATATACATATATCGCTTACTCCTAGTAAGTTCTGAAGAGTAAATTTTATCTTTTTAGGTACTCTCCCTTCATATTCAGCTCACCCTGTGGCCTCTGAGGCCACAGTGAATTGAATTCTAGAATTGGTTCTAGAATACCTAAAAAAAAATTTACTCTTCAGAACTTACTAGGAGTGAGAGAAAGGGAGAGGTAGAATGTAGGAAATCATCTCATATGAAAGAGGCAAGAAGGACCTTTTACAGTTCAGGGGAAGAGGGAGGAGATGAAAGGAAATAAGTGAATCTTATGCTTATAGAATTTGGCTTAAGGAAGGAATAACACACACTCAATTGGATATGGAAATCTATTTTTTCCTGCAGGAAGACAAGGGAAAATGAATAGGAGAGGGAAGATAAAGAAAATAAGGACAGGTGGGGTGAACAATATTTGAACCATATTCTCTTTCTTTTTAAATATAAACTTAATTATTTAACTTTTTACATTCATTTTCACAAGATTTTGGGTTTCAAAATTTTCTCCCCATTTGTCCCCTCTCCCACCCCAATACACTGAGCGTTTTAATTTCCCCTATCACCGATCTGCCCACTCTTCTATGATCCCTAGCTTCTCTTGTCCCCATCTTCTCTTTTGTCCTGTAGGGCCAGATAACTTTTTATTCCCCATTACCTGTATTTCTTATTTCCTAGTAGCAAGAACAATGCTCAACAGTTGTTCCTAAAACATTGAGTCCCAACTTAATCCCATCCCTCCCTCCCCACCCATTCCCTTTGGGAAGGCAGAGAATTCAATATAGGCCATATCTGTGTAGTTTTGCAAGTGACCTCCATAATTGTCATGTTGTGTAAGACTATATTTTTCCTCCATCCTATCCTGCCCCATATTGTTTCTATTCTCTCTTTTGATCCTGTCCCTCCCTGAGTGTTGATTTCAAATTGCTCCCTCCTCCCATTACCCTCCCTTCCATCATCACCCCCCCACCCTGCTTATCTCCTTCTCCCACACTTTCCTGTATTGTAAGATAGGTTTTCATACCAAAATGAGTGGGTATTATATTCCTTCCTTTAGTCGAATGTGATGAGAGTAAACTTCATGTTTTCTTTTTCTCAGCTCTCCTCTTTTTCCCTCCACTAAGAAGTCTCCTGCTTGCCTCTTCTATGAGAGATAATTTACCCCATTCCATTTCACCCTCTCTCCTCCCACTACATTTCTCTCTCACCGTTTACCTTGATTTCTTTTAAGATACGATCCCATTCAATTCAATTCATTCTGTGCTCTCTGTCTCTGTGTACGTGTACATGTGTGTACATATGTGTGTGCATGTGTGTATATGTGTGTGTGCAGTCCCACCAACTACCCAGATACTGAAAAGTTTCAGGAGTTACAAATATTGTCTTTCCTTATAGGGATGTAAACAGTTCAACTTTGGTAAGTTCCTTGTGACTTCTCCTTGCTGTTTACTTTTTCATGCTTCTTCTCATTCTTGTGTTGGAAAGTCAAATTTTCTTTGCAGATCTGGTCTTTTCATCAAAAATGCTTAAAAGTCCTCTATTTCATTTAAAGACCATATTTTCTCCTGAAGTATTATACTCAGTTTTGCTGGGTAGA
>CM053771.1:129327477-129347150 GCA_028658325.1 Potorous gilbertii | reverse complement strand
TCATTAGCCTTCATCTGTTCCATTCTCATTTTGAGAGAACTATTTTCTTCAGTGAGGTTTTGAACCTCTTTTTCCACTTGGGTAATTCTGCTTTTGAAAGCATTCTTCTCCTCATTGGCTTTTTGAACCTCTTTTGCCAATTGAATTAGCCTATTTTTCAAGGTGTTATTTTCTTCAGCATTTTTTTGGGTCTCCTTTTGCAAGGTATTGACCCGTTTTTCATGCGTTTCTTGCATCTCTCTCATTTCTTTTCCCAGTTTTTCCTCCACCTGTCTAACTTGATTTTCAAAATCCTTTTTGAGCTCTTCCATGACCTGAGCCCATTGGTATCTATTTCAGATGTTTGGGATACAGAGTCCTTGACTCTTATGTCTTTACCTGATGGTAAGCAGTTTTCTTCCTCGTCAGAGAGGAAGCTTGGAATCATTTCTTCACCAAGAAAATAACCTTCTCTGGTCTTATATTTTTCCCTTTTCTGGGCATTTTCCAAACCAGTTACTTGACTTCTGAGAGTCCTCTCCACTCCTGCCTAGGTTAGCCCAGCTAGTGTTTGGGGTTTGAGATTCAAATGCTGCTCCCCAGCCTCAGGGCTTTTGGCGGCTGGCCTGGCTACTATTCAGGGTAAGATTAAATCAGGTTCTCAAGTGGGGGCAGGGCCACCTCCCAGGCTCAGTTCCCGAAGTGGCTTTATGCAGAGAGCTTCTCTAATGGAACTGCTGATGAGTTCCTGCCTGCTCTGGGAGCCTCTGGTCACCTGCTGCCTCTGCTGCTGCCACCCAAGGGCGCCTGAGTCCTGGAGACAGCCCGTTCCCCTCTAAGCTCGTCCAGACTTCTCTCTCACTGAGCTGTGTGTCTGTGGGTGGAGGGACCTTCGCGGCTGCCAGAGATTCTGTCCCTGAAGCCTGCTCAGATCTGCTCACTCCTCTCAGTGCCACGCACCTGGGGCAAGGCAGGGCTCTGGCCCCGTCTGGTGCGCCATGGACCTTTGGGATCGGTTTTTCAGTGCTCTCTGGAATGGAAATCTCCTTCACTGTGTTGCTGTGCGGCTTCCACTGTTCCAGAATTTGTTGGGAGTTCTTTTTAGAGGAAATACATGGGCTGTGGGTTTGGAGCTAGCATATATGAGTCTTTCTACTCCACCATCTTGGCTCCACCCCCTTGAACCATATTCTCATCTGAACTGGTTCAGAGAGGAAATAATCTATATACATATACATACACATACCCATATACGTATATACACACTCATACACATATACCTAATATTCATACATATTCATATATGTTTATATAAACATAAATACAGGACAACTCTGAGGTACCACTTCACACCTATCAGAAGTGACAAATTCTGGAGGGGATGGGTTAAAATAGACATACTAATGAATTGTTGGTGGAGTAGTGAATTGGTCTAGCCTTTCTGGACAATTTGCAACTATGCCTAAAATGCTATAAGATTCTCCTTACTCTTTGACCTATAAATACCACTTCTAAATCTATATCCCTAACAGATCAAAGCAAAAGAAAAATGACTTATGGGAACAAAAATATTTATATCAGCTCTTTTTGTGCTAGCAAGATCCTGGAAATTGAGGAGATGCTCATCAGTTGGGGAATGGCTGAATAAATTGTAACATATGATTGTGATGGAGTACCATTTTATCATAAAAAATTATGAGTGGAATACTTTCAGAAAGCAACAACAAACATTGCAAGACCCACAGGTAATGATGCAAAGTGAAGTAAGAACTGAACAATCACTGTACATAGTAGCCGTAGTGTTGCAATGATGATTAATTGTGAAGGACTTGGCTTACATACAATTCTTTAGACAATTCCAAAGGATTTGTAATTAAAAATGCTATCCATCTCCAGAGAGATCAGAATTATGATTTTCTCACTATTTTATTTTTCCTTTTTGAAAAATGACTAATGTAGAAAATGCTTACCTTCTCAGAGGGTGGAAGAAGTGTGGGAGTTAAGGAGAGAATTTGAAGCTCAAATTTGAAAAGGAAAGAATGTTAAAAATAAATAAATTTTAACAAAAAGAAGTCAGCAAAAAAAATTATCATATATATCCATGAAAATAATTTTCGTGTGTATATACACATACAAATATTAACCTATACTTTTATACATATATATATATATATACATGCATATATATCATATGTATATCTAATTTCATAGCTTTTGAATGATATTTTATCTCATGACATTTTGTGCTATAGGTAGGATGGACACTAATGTCCTTTATAGATTTTTTTTCTTTTACTGGAGGAAAAAAGGAACCATGAACCTTGAACAAGATCCCAGAGTGTGCAGCAGGATCAAGCCTCCCTACTCCCCTAATCTTCTATCCACAGGTTTTTTGTATTGGCTTAGCTTGTGTAATGTTATTTAATGTCAAGACTACTGAAATGCCAGTTATCTAATTCATGAAGGGCAACCACCTTTATCAGCTTCATATTCAATAAAGTGACAGTAGCTACTTTGAATGTTCCAATCTGCTTATGTCAGTATGTAGCAAATCGCCTAGGAATAGTCTCCAGTTTGAACACTATCAAGCATTTTCTGTTGAGACAAATTGGAATAATTCTGTTCTGGCTTATCTGCCATCCTAAGAAGCCTAATAAAGTCACACCAATATGGAATAGTTTATTTATCTGGTAGAAAACTTTCCTAGACACAAATAAAATGGTCTCGACATTTCTTCAAAATCTTTCTCTCTGAAGCTTTATTTCTCAGTTCCTTTAAGTTGAGGTTTAGCCAAAGTGATTTCATTGGGGTCCTCGTTTATGATTGTCATGGAGACAGCTGGGACACCTTAGGTTCTGGGCTTGTTACAGAGAAGTTTTCCCACAGTACATCATTTGGGTATTGTAGTGCTGTAAACCTTGACATTTCATGATCACTCCTCCCTGTGTTGTCACTGAGCAGAAGGGACAACAGAATCAGGCCTTGTGGGAGGCTGCGTTTAAAGATCCTCAGGATGAAGTGTAACTACAGCAAAGGGAGATGCAAGTAGCTAACTTGTAATTAGAGCCTCTGATCTGGAAATGGGTGTACACGTGGGATTAACACTTTTATTTTGCAAAAGATTAAAAAAATAGAAAATTGCTTTTACTGCACAGTTGTCAATCACATCTTAAAACCTACATAGGTGTTGAACGTGTTTTCTGTTAGCGCAGGCCAATAATTAATGGTTCTGAGTATAAATCAGAACAGGCTAAGACTCAGTTTAGATATGAGGGGAATTTTTCTATTGTTATTTTAAACTGACCAAGAATTATAACAAATAGTCTTAAATGTCATATATGCCTGCAGATTGCACAGAATGGATGCCTATACAACTTAATATATGCATCTATGTTATTGCAAATACATGCATGTTTATAACTATCTGGAACCTAAGTGCATTTGTATATATAGTAATATGAAATATATAGGGATATATGGTATTTATACACACAGATATATATGCACATGTATTCCACAAGACATACATGTACATATGCACAATACATTGTAATCCCGCATGTATATGTATTTACAGCATATGTGTAAATTCACTGCTCTGCTCTGTATATATTCACACTGTATGTATATATGTTCATATAACTATATATACAGATACCTATATAGATGAGAAAGACAGAACCATTTTCATGCACCACATGAACACACACATGCATAGGATAGAAAGTTTGGTGGTATAGTATTTAGAATATAAGTTGGAGTCAGAAAGAAGAGAACTCACATATTTCCTAAGAGATTTGTAATAGTCATATAAACCTGTACACATCATTTATCCTGTCTGTCTTAATTTATTCATCTATAAAATGGGGGTAATAATAATATTTATCATAGGGCTGTTTTATGCATCAAACGAAATAATTTATGTAAAACTCACACTCTATAAAATCTAGGAGCATAGACAGAGGTAAAGTATTGTACTATGTTATACATACAGTACATATATTTTATATATCAGTGCATATGTATACATGTATATTTACATAATATAAATGTGCAGAAGAATTCACTCTAGTGAAGCTGATTGTAGCCATTCAGAACTATAATACTCTTCAAACTTGTTTGATGGGGAGGGAACTGTTTCTTTTCTGCACCTTGTGATTATAAATCCACAGCTTTATACAACTTTCTTCTGATCTGTTATGCCACCACCTTAGGGGACATTAAGGGCTTCGTTCTCTTTACACCATGACCTTGCACCAACGAATTGACCCTTCTATCTTCCCTTATCTCGTTTCTTTAACATGAGGTATTGACATTTAGAACACAAAATATATTAAAGTGAGAAGGTGGAGGCAATGATGAGGAAGGGTGTGTAGCAGAAAGGGGAAAGAGACTGGGAATCAGGACCTGAATTCTAGTACCAGATATGCCAAAAATCAGATTGTGAACTTGGGCAAGAAAGATGCTTTCATCGTTCAGAGGCATCAGTTTTCTCATGTCTAAAATTAAAGCATTTAGTTTGCTGATTAACATCCTTTCCAACTCTAAATTATATTATATATACTAACTAGAAACTTGTATGTATATACCAGGATAAACTTCCACCACAGTTCCACTATAATGACACTTCAATCAACTAAGTAACAAACAAGTATTTATCAAATGCCTTTTATGCCCCTGGAGATGTGCTAGTTGCTTCTCATTCTATCAGGGAGACAACACAAGTACATGTACACACATATATGTATGTATATACATATCTATACACACATATAATGCTTATATATACATATGTAACATAAATATATATGAATAATTTGAATTATTATATTTACATAATACATATATGCTCAAATATATGCAGAGATGTATACCAATATAGACATAAAATATGAGCTAAATTAATCATTTAATCAATGAGGTTTTTATTTCCTTTTGTTGCTGAGGAATTCTGATTAATTTCCCTGGATTTTTCTGAACTTTTCTTCCAGTGGTCTCAGATTCTGTGTGCAGGCCTGGTCTGAATAAAGAGACTTATTGAATCCATTTACTGGGGCCACTGAGTCTGGGGTCAGCAAGATCTAAACTCAAATCCAGCCTCAGGTGTTTACTATCTCTGGGGCCCTACACAGGTCATTTAACTTCTGTCTGCCTCTACTTTCTCCAATAGCATTTTCCTTTTTGTGTCATTGTGAGGATCAACGGAGTTATTTGTAAATTGCTTAGCTCAATGCATGTCATACTGTAGGCAAACACTTTATAAATGCTAGTTTTGCTTACTGAATTTTCTATTTTAATTTACCATTCTATGCAGTTTGGCACTTTTTTAAGATAATTGTTGGAATAAAAGTGAAATAATTGAGTTCTGGTGTTACCTCCTGTGATCATCTTCACCAAAGTCTTTATTGACCACTTTCTAATGTTAAATACAGTAGTTCTACTGTAACACAACATGTGAATTCTGGAAAAGCATATGTGTCTCTGTCAAATAGAGACATGTTTAGAATAGAGAATGAGAGGTAACTATTTCATCCAATATATCCTTACTCTGATAAATTACTTTGTTTAAAAAGAAACTTTGCAAGCACTTGATTTCATCTTTTTTCTAAATTACAGTAATAGATGCCTGAAAAATAGGTAGATAAGAAGTGAGGCAGGTGACATAGTGAACATCCTATGAAAATTGGTACTTTTATATAATATTTTTAATGGGAGTGTCCAGAAATTATCAATGTGCAGACACTGAAAGCAATATTACATGCAATCTACTGTTACAGGTGAGCAGCTTTCTACCTTTGTCTGATATCTTTAACATAATGAGAAAGCTATACATAGTTATTAGAACATGCTGACTGTGAGATTCATTTATTTGGAATTCATATGGTCTTTATAAACAGAGGAAAGCCTTCTTAAAAGGCCTTCAGTACTGACCTTTGGGACCTTGTAGCCACTCTGAAGACTAATTTTTGTTGTTTTTCTGTGTTTTGGATTTCATCACCATTATACCTTAGATAACACTGCATTTATAACCTTACCTGTGCACCTCACATATTTTCTTCTAATAACCATTTGGCTCCAAGTTATTTTCTCATTAATAGATCCATCAATTTTGTTGTGTGCTTTATTGATTTAATCTTGTCCTGAGTATTCACATCTTGAGGGTTTGAAAAATCTTTGTTAACATGCATGTGTGTTGAGATTAGAGTTTATAGTTTTAAAAGGGCTATGTGCAGGCTTAGGGAATTAAAAGTAATCCTTTTTGGACCTGAAGAAGGTTAGAACAGCCTGAGAGATTGTAAGTTCTTTTTGACAGTTTTTACCATTGCAAAAGTCAGCCCCAAAATGACTTGTTTAAATCAAACAGCAAAAAGCATAAGGTGAATGGGGCCTGAAATTGACCATACACAATTTGAGTCAATTCAATAATGGAACATCACTGCATCAAAGAACTCATCATTCTCTGTGCAAAAAAAAAGTTTCAATGTGGGCTAAAATCAGATTCTAATCGTATTTAACATTTCCCTTTGAGTTTCTATGAACCTCTAATATAAAATTCATCATTTTTATCTTAAAACAAAAAATAAACAAGCAAATCTTGGCTTTTCTTCCCAAATTTCCTTATTTTCTCCAATAGAGTTAGTCTTCTCTTATTCCACCAAACTTGACATTTCAAATTTCTCTGATTCTTCTTTTCCCCTCCTCATATCTACTCTTTCACCAACAGGGTCCTTATTAATTTTTCTAGTATTTACATTTTACTCTCTAAATCATATCTCCTAAATCTAGACTTGAAAACATCATCATTATATGACTAAATTATTATAATAATTTGTCATATCTCCTGACTCCAAATTTATGAGTAGAATTTTAGTGGAGGGCTGCCGCAATAATCTTGAAATAATTCAACTAACACGCCAAACTAAGAAGCTGTCTGTAATGAATCTTCTACATTTTCAAAGCTTTACATAATCTAGCACCATTTGGACTAAGAAAACATATTTTCAGTTGCTCCCTGGCACAGCTATATACTCAAACTGCCTCCATCTCTAAGTAATCTTTCCCTATTGCAGTCCCTGAGTCGATTCTAGTCATTTTAAAAGATCCAACTCAATTGTCACTTTCTCCATGAATTCATTGCAGACAATAGAAATCCTGCACAATTCTGATTTCAAATAGCGTATTTTAGACATAGCAAATAATTTTGCATTTCCTTGTATTTTCTAAATGTTTTTCTTAACACCCCATTCACATAGCAAGCTCCCTGAAATCAAAGCTTGTCTTTTAAATTTGTAGTTTAAATTTATTTTGCATCTCACAAATTCTTTTCTGCTACAATTCTAGAACAATAATAGAGGTATAATAAGTGTTTATTGAGTTCTATATCAATATTAAGAGCAGTGCATTTGCTCCTAATGTCATAGCAATTTTAACATTACTTTCATTTCAAATATAATTATATTAACACTATTCATTTGACTTTCAATACATACAGTACTGTGTTCAGTTCTATGTACTACTTTTTTAAAGGAAGAATGTAATAAGCCAGAGTATGTTCAGAACAAAAGAGCAAGTTGACTATAAAATATGGTATATAAAAAGCAGTTGTATAAATTAAACATCAGAAAACTTGGGGATAAATAAATATAATATATATATATATAATTTTCATCAAGTTCATTATTAAGGTATTTTTGTGGCAAACAGAATAAACTCATTCTGTTTGGTCACAAAGAGTAAAGAACCGGGAAAAATGAATAGAAGTTGACAAAACTCATATTTCAGTTTGATGCAAGGAAAAACTTCTAAGAGAGTAATTTTATTTTTTAACTTTAATTTTAAATTATTTTTTAAATTTAATTAATTTATTTGTTTTCAGTTTTCAATGATTACTTCTATAAGTCTTAAGTTTTCTCTCCCTGCCTTCCCCCTTCCCCATGAGAGAGCACACAATCTTATGTGAGTTCAACACATACATTCTTATTAAAAAACATTTTCAGATGATTCAGATTGCATAGAAGATTTAAAACAAATGGGAGAAACTGTGGGAAAAACCAAAATATAATACAAGAGAAAATAGTCTACTTCATTCTGTGTTCTGATTCCATAGTTCTTTTTCTGGATGTGGATGGCATTTTGCCTCAAGATTCCTTTAGAGTAGTTTAGGTCCTTGCATTGCTTTGAGGGGCTAAGTCTATCAGAAACAGTCCTTGCACAATGTGGCTGCTACTGTGTATAATGTTCTCCTAGCTCTACTAATTTCACTCAACATGAGTACATAGAAGTTTTTTTGAGACTTTTTTGAAGTATTCCTGTTCATCATTTCTTATAGCACAATAATATTCAATTACATTCATATACCACAACTTGTTCAGACACATCCCAAGTGATGGGCATCCCCTTCATTTCCTGTTCTTGGCCACCACAAAAAAAAAGCTGCTATAAGTATTTTTATACATGTGGGACATTTTCCCATTTTTATAATATCTTTGGAATACAGCACTAGAAGTGGTATTGCTGGGTCAAGAGTATGCACATTTTTGTATGTCTTTGGTCATAGCTTCAAATTGCTCTCAAGCAGCTCCACCAACAATGAATTAATGTTCCAACTCTCCCAAATATTCTCCAACATTTATCATGTTTTTGTTTTGTCATATTAGTCAATCTGATAGGTGTAATATGGTACTTAAGAGTTGTTTGGTTTGCATCTCTCTAATCAATAGTGATTTCGAAGGTTTTTTTCATAGGATTACTGATAACTTGAATTTCTTCCTCTGAAAACTACCTGTTTATAGACTTTGACCATTTATCTATTGGGGAATGACTTGCATTCTTGTACATTTGACTCAGTTCTCTATATATTTTCAAAATGAGGTCCTTATTACAGACATTACTTGTAAAAATTTCTTTCCCACTTTTCTTTTTCCCTTCTAATGCTCATTTCATTGGGTTTATTTGGGCAAAACTTTCTCAATTTAATGTAATCAAAATCATCCATTTTGCACTTCATAATATTCTCTGTCTATTGTTTAGCCACATATTTCTCCATTCTACATAAATCTGACAGACACACTATCGTTGCTCCCCTAATTTGTTTATAGTGTAAGTTTTTATACTAGATCATGTATCCATTTGGAATTTATTCTTGTGAAGGGTGTCAGACATTGGTCTATGCCCAGTTTCCACCACACTGTTATCCAGTTTTCCCAGTAACTTTTGTGAATCAGTGAGATCTTTCCCAGAAGATACAGACCTAGGGTTTATCAAACAGTGGACTGCTTGATCTTGAAGGTCTTGAAGACCTAATCTGTTCCACTGATCTATCCCTCTTTTTTCTTAGACAGTACCAAGTGGCTTTGATGAATGCTATCTTATAAAACAATTTGAGATTTGGTAAGACTGGACCACCTTCCCAAGCATTTCTTTTCATTGATTCCCTTGACATTCTGCAATTTTGTTACTCCAGATGAATTTTGATATTATTTTTTTCTAGCTCTAGAAAATAATTTTCTGGTAGTTTCATTGGTATGGCACTGAATAAGTAAATTAATTTGGGTAGAAAAATCATTTTAATTATATTAGCTCACCCTACCCACAAGCAACTGATGTTTTTCCACTTACTTAAATCTGACTTTATTTTTGCTGAAAGTATTTTGTAATTGTATTCCCTTGGTTTGTTTTGGTAGGTTCCCAGATATTTTATAGTGTCTACGATAGCTTTGAATGGGATTTCTCTTTCTATCTCTTGTTGCTGGGCTTTGTTAGTAATATATAGAAATGCAAATGATTTAGGTGGGTTTCTTTTGCAACCTGCAACTTTGACAAAATTGTGTATTATTTCAAGTAGTTTTTTTACTTGATTCTCTGGGATTCTCTAAGTATATCATCATGTCATTTGCAAAGAATGATAACTTAGTTTCTCCTTTGCCTATTCTAATTTCTTCAATTTCCTTTTCTTCTATTATTGCTAAAACTAAAATTTCTAGTACCATATTGAATAATAGTGGTGATAATGAACATCCTGTTTCATCCCTGATCTTATTGGAAATACACCTAGCTTGTCTCCATTGCATATAATGCCTGTGGATGGTTTGGGGTAGATATCACTTATTATTCTGATGAAAGTTCCATTTATTCCTATGCTCTCCAGTGTTTTCAGTTGGAGTGGATGTTGTATTTTGTAGATTGTGTTTTCTTCATCTATTAAGATAATCAGATGACTTCTGTTAGTTTTGTTGTTGATATGATCAATAATGCTGATAGTTTTCCTAACATTGAACCAGTCTTGCATTCCTGATTCAAATCCTACCTGATCATAATATTTTATTCTTGGAATAAATTCCTTTAATTTCTTTAATAATACCTTGTGTAAAATCTTTGCATCTATATTCATTATGGAAATTGGTTTGTAATTTTCTTTCTCTGTTTTGGCTTTTCCTGGTTTAGGTATCAGAAACATATTTGCATCATAAAAAGAATTTGATAGTACTCCACCAATTTTTTCAAACACTCTATATAGCATGGGAATTAATTATTCATAAAATGTTTGATTCACTTTCAAATTCATCTGGCCCTGAAGACTTTTTCCTACCAACTTCATTGATGGCTTGTTCAAGTTTTGTTTGTTTTGTTTTGAGGTTTTTTTGGTTTTTTTTGAGATGGAGTTATTTAAGTATTCAGCTTCCTCTTCTGTTAATCTGGGCAGTTTGTATTTTTAAAAAAATTATCCAAATCACTTAGATTGTCAAATTTATGGGCATACAGTTGGGTAAAATAATTTCTAATCCTTGTATTAATTTCCTCCTTGTTCTTTATGGTTCCACCCTTTTCATTTTTGATATTGGTAATTTGGTTATCTTCTTTCTATTTTTAATCAAATTGAACAAAGGTTTACTAATTTTATTTTTTTTTGTACAATCAACTCTTTTATTTATTGGCTCAAGAGTTTTATTAATTTAAATTTTATTAAACTCTCCTTTGGTTTACAGTAATTCTAGTTTGATATTTACTTGGAGATTTCCAGTTAGTCTTTTTCTAGCTTTTTTAGCTGAGTGCTCCATTCACTGATCTCTTCTTTCACTATTTTATTCATGTAGGTGTTCAGTGATATAAACTTTCCCTAAGAACTGCTTTTGTAGCATCCCATAAGTTTTGGTAGGTTGTCTCATTATTGCCATTCTCTTGAATGAAGTTGTTAATTGCTTCTGTGATTTACTGTTCAATTCACTCATTCTTTAGGATTAGATTAATTAGTTTCCAATTAATTTTCCATGATCTTTCACATATACTTTTTATTTTATTATGGACTGAGAAGGATGCATTGACTATCTCCACCTTTCTGCACTGGATTATGCTGTTTTTATACCCTTGTTTATGGTCACTTTTTGTATATGTGCCATGTGCCACTGAGAAGAACATATATTCCTTTCTTTCCCCACTCAGTTTTCTGCAGAGATGTATCTTGTCTACTTTATCCAGGGTCCTACTCACCTTCTTAACTCCTTTCTTGTTTATTTTGAGGTTAGATTAATGAACTTCAGAGAGGGGGAATATGAGGTCCCTCACTGGTATAATTTTACTGGCTATTCCTTCCTGAAAATTCCTTAATTTTCTCTAAAAAATTTGGATGCTATACCACTTGGTGCATATATGCTTAGTAATGATGTTATTTTGTTGTCTATGGTGCTATTTAGCAGGATTTGGTTTCATTTTTTATCACTTTGGATTATATTTTTTTCTGTTTTTGTTTTGTCTGAAATTAGAATTGACAACCTTGTCTTTTCTATATCAGCAGAAGCAAAATATATTCTGATCTAACCTTTTACCTTTACCCTGTTTGTATTCCCCTTTTCAAATGAATTTCTTGGAAATAACATATTGCTGTATTACGGCTTTTAATTCACTCTGCTGTCCACCTCCGTTTTGTGGGAGAATTCAACCCATTCACATTCACTGTTATGATTACTATCTGTATCTTTCATTCCATCCTGTTTTCCCCCATTTTTACTTTACATCCTCCCTTCTCCTCCACAGATGTTTGAATTTTTGACTCCCATCTCCCTCAGTTCTCCCTCTCTTCTATCAGCCACCTTCCATTTTATTCCCCTTTTCCCTTGCTACTTCTTCCCTTCCTTTTAATCTTGCTTCCTTTTTCTTTCCCATTTCCCCTCCTATTGCCTATTGGGAAAGTTAGACTTCAAAACTTAACTGAATATATTGTTCCCTTCTTCAACCAAATCAGATGAGAGCTAAACTCAGTGTTCCTCCCTCTCCTCATTTCTTCTACTATAATATGTTTGTGTGCCTCTTCCTGTGATCAAATTTGCCTTTTCTCTGCCTCCTCCTTTTCACCTCTCCTGTTAAAATCCCTTTGCAAACTTATATCACATTTTTATCATCATCAGCTAATTTATATGTCCTCCTTCTATGTATATCCCTTTGAAATATTTTAATAAATACAAAATTCTCAAGATTAACAAGTATCATCTTCCCTTATAGGTATGTAATATTTTACCTACATTGTTTCTTTTTCCTGTTTACCTTTATATGCTTATCTTGAGACTTGTATTTGAATATGAAATTTCCTATTGAGCTCAGGCCTTTTCATCAGGAAGGTATGGAAATCCCTTATTTCAGCGAATGCCCATCTCCTTGCTAGAAATATTATGCTTGATTTTGCTGGGTAATTGATCCTTAGTTGTAGTCCAATCTCCTCTGTCTTATGGAATATCATATTCCAATCCCTTCAATCTTTTAATATAGAAACTGCAAGGTACTTTGTGATCCTGACTGTAGTTCCTCCATATTTCAATTATTTCTTTCTGGCTGCTTGCAATATTTAATCTTTAACTTGATAGTTCTGAAATTTGAGAACAATATTCCTTAGGGTTTTCAGTTTGGCATCTCTTTCAGGAGGTGAATATTGTATTCTTCCAATGACCATTTTGTCCTTTGGGTCTGGTAATTCAAGGCAGTTATTCTTAATGATTTCTTGGAAGATATTATGTGGACTATTTCATCATGACTCTCTGGTAAACCAATAATTCTTTGAGTTTCTCTCCTGGACCTATTTTCCAGGTCAATTGCTTTTTTCAATGAGATATTTCACATTCCTTCTATTTTTTTCATTCTTTAGATTCTATTGGACTGATCCTTCATGTCTCATATAGTCATTAGCTTCTATTTGCCCAACTGAAATTTTTAATAGAATGTTTTCTTCAGATAACTTTTATACCTGCTTTTGCATTTGTCCAATTGTTCCTTTTAAGGAGTTATCTTCTCCAATTTGGCTATTTCTAAATTAATTAATTTATTTTTAGTTTTCAACATTCATTTTGACAAGATTTTGATTTCTAAATTTTCTCCCCCTCTCTCCCTTCTCATTTCCCAAAACATCAAGCATTCTGATTGTGCCTTCCCCTAATCTGCCCTCCCTTCCATCACACCTCTCCCTTCCCTTATCCCCATCTTCTCTCTTTTTTTGTAGGACAAGATAGATTTCTATACCCAGATTACTTGTACTTCCTATTTCCCATTTGCTTGCAAAAACAATTCTCAACATTCATTTCTTAAACTTTGAGTTCCAACTTCTTTCCCTTCCTCCCTCCTCAACCATTGCCACTGAGAAGGCAAGGAATTCAATATAGGCTATATATGTGTAGTTTTGCTACAGACATCCATAATAGTCCTTTTGTGGAAGAGGAACTATATTTCCCTCTATCCTATTTTGCCCCCTATTTATTCTATTCTCTCTTTAGTTCTTGTCCCTCCCATAAAATGTTTACTATTAATTAGACACTCCTCCTATTTGCTCTCCCCTCTATCATCCCCCCACCCCACTTATCCTCTTCTCCCCTACTTTCCTCTAGGGTAAGATAGATTTTCCTACCAATTGAGTGTGCATGTTATTATTTCCTTAAGCCAGATGTGATGACAGTAAGCTTCACTTTTTCCCTCTCACCTGCTCCACTTTTTCCATCCATTGCAACATTTTTTCTCTATTTCCAGTATTGGGCGCCAAGATGCCAGAGTGATAGGCAAGTGCTATCTCTCTCCTCTCGATGACCTTGATGAGTCAATAAGATATCTCCCCAGCAAAACCTGGGAAAAGTGGGAGAAGCAGAAGAGGTAAACAGACTCTCAGCCCATGAGGCTAGAAAGATTGCTAAGGAGGGTTCCTCTTACTGTGGCCAAAGGTGACCAATTCAAGAACAGAGTTGTCCCACACAGCTCCATGTCAGCAAACCAGGAGAAGATTCTGAGACCCAGGGGTGAAGCCAGCAACACCCAACACCAGGAATCCAAGGGGGCCTCAACACCCTGTGGGAATCAGGAAGACTCTAGCACATACAACTAAGCTTGCCCATGCTCAAGCTCAGCAGAGAAGACCTCCAGCACCAAGACCAACCCTCCCCAACTCTTAACAAGCTAGCTCCCAGGTAACTACAAGGAAAGCCAAAAATAATTCATCTGGCCTCTGCTTTCAAACATGAGCCAGTTCAGCACCAGGTAAGCTGTAGTATTTTAGCTTCTAGCTGAAAGAACCAAAGGACACAACACACAAATCATCAAGTTTAAGGCATAAGAATGGTGGGACTGAGCTCTCTGTGCCACAGACACAGAGATCTATTTTAAAAGACAGAAAAAGAGTTATTACCATGATTAAGGAGCAAAGCAGAAAAGAAAGGACCATAGAATCTTTCTACAAGGACAAGGACCAAAACATAAACACCAAAGAGCTCACCATTGAGACTGTTCTCCCACCTGAAAGTTCAGAAGGGAATATGAACTGGTTTGAAGCACAAAGAACCTTCTTGGAAGAGCTTGGGAAGGATTTTGAAACCCAAATTAGAGAAATAGAGAACAACAAGCCAACGGTTTTAAAAATATGAAAAAAGAATTCACTGAAGAGAACAGCTCCTTAAAAAGAAAAATTTTACAAATGGAAAAGGTAGTCCAAAACCTAACTGGTGAAAATAATTCTTTAAAAGGAACGATTGTACAGATGGAAAAGGAGATGCAAAGTTAAGTGAAGAAAATAATTTGATAAAAAATAGAATCATGCAAGTGGATAGTAATGAATCTGTAAGACATCAGAATCAGGCAAATCAAATCTAAAGAATAAAGAGATAGAAGAAAATGTAAACTAGCTAATTGGAAAAAGAACTGACCTGGAAAATAAATCCAAGAGAGAAAATTTAAGGATTATTTGTCTACCAGAAAGTACAATAAAAAAGCCTGAACAATATCATCCAAGAAATCATCAATGAAAACTGCCCAGAAGTCCTAGACTCAGAGGGCAAAATAGTCATCGAAAGAATCCACTATTCACCTCCTCAAATGGACCCCAAACTAAAACCACCAAGGAATATTTTTGCCAAATTACAGAACTATCAAGTGAAGGAGAAAATATTGCAGGCATCCAGAAAGAAACAATTCCAATATCGAGGACCTACAGTCAGGATCACACAGGACACAACAACTTCTACATTAAAAGATTGAAGGAATTGGAATACCATATTCTGTAAGGCAAAGGAACTGGGACTACAACCAATGTTTAATTATCCAGTAAAGTTGAGAAACAAATTTCAGGCAAGGAGATGGACATTCAATGAAAGAATCAATTTCCAGGCCTTCTAGATGGAAAGGGCACAACTCAATAGAAAATTCGATCTTCAAAGGCAAATATCAAGAGAGCCATAAAAGGTAAACAGGGGGAAAATATATGTGTTGCAGAATATGGGCAAATTGTGTACATCCCTATAAGGGAAGATGATATTTGTTAATCTTGAGAATTGTATAATTATTATGAAGTGTAAAAGGGATAAGCATAGATAGAGTGAGTGGGTATAAATTACATAATGTGATGATAACAAATGTGATTTCATGATGTGAAGGGATTGTAATGGGAGATGTGAAAAGGAGGAGCCAGGAAAAAATAAATTCCATCACAGTAAGAGGCACAAAAATATATCACAGTAGAAGGAAAGAGGGGAGGGAGATGAGCATTGTATAAGAGGCACTCTCATGTGTTTGAAATCAAGGAAGGTACAAAAAACTCAGTTGAGTATAGAAATATACATAGCTATGTAGGCAGCATAAGGGGAAGGGGGAAAGAAAAGGGAGGGGAAGTTAAAAGGGAGGGAACAAATAGTAAGTTAAAAAGTATTAAAGGGAAGAGGCCCTGAAAGAAGAGAGGGAAGACTGAGGGAGGTGGTGGTCAAAAATTAACTTTCTATTGTAGAGGGAAGGGAGAGGGGAGAACTAAAATCATAAGCAAGGGAGAACGGGATGGAGGGAAAGACATAGGTAATAATCATAACTGTGAGTATGAATGGGATGAACTCTCTTAGAAAACGAAGATGGATAGCAGAATGCATTAAAAAAACATAATTCAATTATATGTTGCTTGCAAGAAAAACATTTGAAATGGGGTCATACACACAGGGTAAAAGTAAACAATTGGAGCATAATATTTTGTCCTTCAGCTGATGTAAAAAAAAAGGAGTGGTAGCAAACCTAATCTCAGAAAAAGCAAAAGCAGAGATAGATCTAATCAAAGGAGATAAAGAAAGTAACTATATCCTGCTAAAAGTCTTCATAGACAATGATGCAATTTCATTATCAAACATATATTTTCCTAGTGGTATAGCATGCAGATTTAGAGTGGAATTTAAGAGAGTAACAGGAAGAAAACTATAGTAAATCAACTTCCCCCTCTCTAGACTTGATAAATCTAACCTCAAAATAAACATGAAGGAAGTTATGGAGGTGAATAGAACTCTGGATAATGTAGACATGATAGATCTCTGGAGAAAACTGAATGGGGATAGAAAGGAATATATTTTTTTCTCAGTGGTATATGGCACATACACAAAAATTGATCATGCACTAGGCCATAAAAACCTCACAATTCAGTGCAGAAAGGCAGAGATAGTCAATGCATCCTTCTAAGATCATAGTGCAATAAATCTCATGTAATCAAAGGCCATGGAAATATGAATAAAAAATAATTGGAAACTAAACTATCTAATCCTAAAGATGGAATGAGTTAAACACCAAATTATAGAAATAATTAACATAAGAGAATGACAATAATAAGACAACCAACCAAGTTTTATGGAATACTGTAAAGCATTTCTTAGAGGAAGTTTTACATCATTGAATGCTTACATGAATAAAATAGAGAAAGAGGACATGAATGTCGAAAAAGAACAAATTGAAAATTCTCAGTTAAATTGTAAATTAGAAATATTGAAAACCAAAGATAAAGTGAATAAAATTGAAATTAAGAAACCTATTGAACTATAAATAAAAGCAAGAGTTAGTTTTATGAAAAATCCAATGAAATTGATAAACATGTAGTCAATTTGATTTGAAAAACAAAGAAAGAAGATGGCAGAATGAGAGCACCGATTCATCTAAACTCTTAGATAACCTCCTTCAGATACCTCTAAAAAGAGAATCTGACCAAATTTTGGAGGTGCAGACTCTGGCATATTCACAGCCTAGGACAGAATGGAAGGTTGATGGGAAGGATCAGTTCCGCAAGGGTAAGCCCATAGCACAAGGTTCAACGAATCCAGCCATCTGAGCCAAAAACTTCCAGGGTGGCCTAAGGCAGTGGCAGCACCAAAGAAGGCAGAGTGATAGCTGAAGGTGGAAGATAAGTAGAACCGAATGAGTGACAGCCACTGAGCCTCAGGCATCAGCTCCTGAAACTATTGGCCCAAAGATTAAATGTCTGTAAGTCTACTGGAACTTCCAGGAGCCAAAATGGCAGAGTGATCCAAAAATACTCTCTCCTTCTCCCATTGTTGACCTCCAAAGGGCCATGAAATATTCCCTCAGAAAGATTCTGTATCAGAGGAATCAGTAGAAGTGGCAAAGAGTCTCCTAACATTCTCTGAGGTTAGGAAAATAGGTAAGGGGGATTCCTCTTACTGGGCCGAGGTGAACCAGAAAGAGAGGAACCTAGGGGGATGGAAACTTGCAGTAGGATTCAGGTATGTCTATGTACTCCAGGGGAAAGTGGGAAGATAATAGAGCAGCCTGGATCACCAACCCCTGAGCTTGTCTTTGCCTCAGCTCAGCTGAGGAGATCTCCTTTGACCAGAAGACCACTCTTCCACACTTAACAATCAAGCCCCAGGGCTGATTGGGGAAACACAAAACAAAAAGATAGAAAGGCTCCTGCCCTTAGCTTTTTCATACCACTCAGCTCAACACCAAGTTCTCCAGCATCGAATGAAAAAACCAAAGGCCCCAACACAAAAAGTCTCACCATCATTAGCAAGAAAAAGCAAAGCAAGGGTGAAAAAACCATAGAATTTTTCAATGGGGACAAGGACCAAAAGAAGATTGCCAAAGAGGTCAGTAGTGAGACTGTACTCCCATCTGAAACTTCAGAAGGGAATATGAACTGCTCATATGCACAAACACCCCTCCTGGAACAGCTGAAAAAGGAAACAGAAGAAAAACTGGCAAATGATTTTAAATGTATGAAAACAGAATTCTATGAAGAGAACATCTTTTAAAAAGGAAAATTGAACAAATGGAAAAGGAAGAACAAAAGCTAATTGGGAAAATTGGAAAAAAGGGAAAAGGAAGCACAAAATCTAACTGGTAAAATTGGACAAATGGAAAAGGAAGCACAAAAACTAACTGAAGATAATAATTCCTTAAAGGAACAATTGGACAGATGGAAAAGGAGATGCAAAACTTAACTGAAGAAAACAATGGGACAAAAATTAGAATTAGGCAAGTAGAAGCTAATGACTCTATGGGACATCAAGAATCATTCAAACAAAAAAAGAGATTCATGAGAGAAAATTTAAGAATTATTAAGAATTATTGTTCTACCGGAAAGTCACCATGAAAAAAAGATTCTTGACACTATATTCCAAGAAATCATCAAGAAAAAAATCCCAGAAATGCTAGATGCAGAGGGCAAAATAGTGATCAAAAGAATCCATCCTGCACCTCCTGAAAGGGATTCCAAACTAAAAACACCAGGGGGCGGAGCCAAGATGGCGGAGTAGAAAGACTCACCTATGCTAGGTCCAAACCCACAGCCATAGATGTTCCAGACAAATTCTGGAACAGTGGAAGCCGTGCAGCAACACAGTGAAGGAGATTTCTGCTGCAGAGAGCCCTGAAAAACCTACCGCAAAGGTACCCCAGATGGGAGCAGAGTCCTGTCCTGCCGAAGCGCTCCCCTCTCCCGCACCGGCCACGTGGCACTGAGAGGAGCGAGCAGAGCCCAGCAGGCGTTAGGGACTTGAATCTCCAGGCGCGGCGAAGGTCCCTCCACCCACAGACGCACAGGTCAGTGAGAGAGACGGGATGAGAGGGGAGCGGGATATCTCCAGGACTCGGACCCCCTCAGGAGGCTGACGCTGAGGCAGAGGCAGCTACGGGCACAGCAGGCTGGAGCTCCACCACAGCTCCAGTACAAATGTTCTCGGTATTAACCCCCTGAGGGAACTGAGAGGCGGCCCTGCCCCCACCTGAGAACCAGCAGATAAGCTCCCATTGAAGAGCAGTCAGGCCTGCCGCCAAAAGCCCTGAGGCCGGGGAGCAGCATTTGAATCCCAGACCCCAAGCACTAGCTTGGCGGATCTAAGCCAGCGGGGTGGAGAGGACTCTCAAAAGTCAAGTAACTGGCTGGGAAAATGCCCAGAAAAGGGAAAAAAACT
>CM053771.1:129242714-129326977 GCA_028658325.1 Potorous gilbertii | reverse complement strand
GAGAGGGCAGATTGGTGATATGGGTAATTAGAATGTCCAGTGTATCGGGGAGGGGGAAGGGACAAATGGGGAGAAAATTTTGGAACCCAAAATCTTGTGAAAATGAATGTAAAAAGTTAAATAAATTTATTTAAAAAAATTTCTTTTTCTTCTCACATTACTAAAGCTAACATTTCTAATACCATAACAGTGATGATAATGGACATCTTTGTTTCACCCCTGATCTTATTTGAAATGCATCTAGCTTATCTCCATTGCATGTGATGCTTGCTGATGGTTTTAGGTAAATATTACTTATTATTTTGAGGAAGGTTCCATTTATTCCTACGCTATCCAATATTTTCAACAGCATTGGATGTTGTGTTTTGAAAAATGTTTCTTCTGCATCTCTTCAGATAAGCACATGGTTTCTGTTAGTTTTGTGGTTGACACGACCAATAATGCTGATAATTTTTCTGATATTAACAACCCTGTATTCCTAGTAAAATTCCTACCTGATCAACGTGTATTCTCTCTACCTCTTGCTTGATTTTATCAAGACTTTCTAAACAGCTTGAATGTGTTGTCATGGATAAAGTGTTTGACTTGGAGTCAGAAAACCTGAGCTTGAGTGTTGCCTTAGACATCAACAAGTTTTATGTCCCTGGTCAAATTATTACACAATCTTAGTCTCAAGTTCTTCATCTATAAAATTGAATTGTTAATGTTCCTTCTTCATGGAGTTGTTGTGAAAATCAAATGAGATAATATGCAAAGCGTAGTGCATTATGTAAAGGTTAACTATTATTGTTGATGACATTTTTGCTTACTTTCTCAATTGATTTGTCTTAGATGGTCATGTGTCTTATATTAAAAAAAATACTAGCCTCATCACAATGCCATGTTTTTTTTTTAATTTCTTAAATTTAAGTCTTATGCCTTTTGATAGCCTGTTATAAACTTGTCGGAATGCATTTTAGGGTCACACAGAAAACATATAGATTCAAATTAGGTCTAGAGCATATTAACCTGAGAGGATCCTTGGAACCTCAGCCTGGAAGTGCTGCTCTGGAATTGGATTCTCACCTCCTCCCTATCCCCCCATCAGTTTAAAGTTATAGTTACAGAGTGAAATCAACTCAAGTGTAAGGATATATTGGGTAGCTGTCAATCAGTGAACTCTTTGACAGCATTGTTCTTAAAGTTCCTGATCTGACAAAATAATTCATTTGGGTCATGACCTATTAGAGTCAGAAGACATGGAGCGCTGGTCCTTCCCCAGGTTCTAGCTTCCTGTTTAGTAGGGTACATGGGAGAAGGATATTGATCAAATAAGGATTTGCTTTGTCAAGGGGATCATTGCTTCTGAACTGAAGGAGTTCAAGGACTTCCCCATAGAGGAGAAATGTTCATATTTCTCAACAGCTGATGGACAACTACTAGCAAAGATGATTTTGAAGTAAATTTAAATTGCCCTGAAATGATAATTATGTATACCATTAATATTCATGGCCAAGTTATTCAAAGCTATTACTTATTATAAGTAACTTATTTAGCTTTGTCCGATCTTCTATAGAGGGCATAGATTATGCAATTGTGTCACAGATTGCCTTTTCTGCTATTCAGCAGTTTAGCTGATAATCTTGTTCACAGAATACTAAAATGGAAGATTTGGAAGCTACCGTCAAAACCTTTTCAATACCCCTCAGGTTACAGATGGCAAACTGACATCCAGATATTTTAAGTGGCTTCTTTAAAATAGCATGAGTAAGTGGCAGAATAGAGACTTAATTCCAGGATTTTTTACCCCAAGTTAGCAACTCTTTCCAAGCTCGGAACATGATAGTGAATCCACATTTGACCAGGACAATGATATTTGTTCACCTTCAATTACTTTGATAACCTGAAGTTCCTCCAACATTAAAAAGGTATTGAATGATGCCCAATAACATCTTGGTTTTAATTATAGATGATTATTGTCTATTAACTAGCATGTTTAATTACCTAGAATACTTGTAACTCTGGCTATTCTGGAAAAAGAAGAATTTATCTCCTAGGGCTTCCTCTACTTTGAAAATAAAAAGATCTTGGTGAAAAGGCAGTTTTGTAGGCACACCATTTCTCACACTATTTCAGTAGCAATTTGAATAATGACTAAGATTTAATGTTCCCCCTGAGCCCATATGCCTTACTGTAGTAGGATGTTCTTGTAGTCTGATCTTTCATATTTTATATTTTATGTCCATCTTATCTGTCTTCTCTGTATTCATAGTCTTGATCCAAGTACTTCCTAGAATTCTTGTCATTGTGAAAGTGGACATGAGAATTCTCCTTCAATGTCCTTTGTTTCATCAGATCATCCAGTAAGTAGCAGCTAATCCCCTTACAAAACCTAGTGACAGACCAAAAAAGAAGCCAAAAGGTTTTATTGGGGGAAAAAATCCCTCGCCTATTTTGGAGTCCAGAAGAAAGGATTTGTGAGAGCATTCAGCAAAGCCATTTTTCTGCTAATAGGCAGGCTCTGCAAAATGTGCCTCACCATGTACTTTAAATGAAAAGGATATATAATAGGCCTCTTATTTCAGAGACTATGCAGGATGGCACCATGCCATTTTGAAAGCCAGGAGAATTTTAACCATTCTGCATTGACATGATGTTGGTATATGTCCAATAAAGAAGAAGCAGTCTAACTTTTCTATCCAGTCACTGGAGCAGATTTCCTTTCCAATTCATATTAGGTGTGGGTCAAAGAAACTGAGAGGAATCCTTGGAGTTTCAGCCTTGCAGTTCTGTTCTAGAATTGAATTGTTTCCTCTTTCACTTCCCCCATAAGTTTATAGTTACAATTACAGATTGAAATAAACCTTATTAAAAGCATGTATAGGGCAGGTGTCAATCAGCAAAGTCTTTGGCAGAGTTGACCCCAAAGGTCCTGCCTGACAGGATAATTTATTTAGATTCTGAACCAGTAGAGCTACCAGACATGAAGTCCTGGTCCTTCTCCAGCTTCTACCTTCCTGATTAATAGGGTACACAAGGTAGGCCATTGATCAAACAGGGATTTGCTATGGCTATGTGGACTATTACTTCAGACCTGAATGAGTTTAAGAATTTCACCTTATAGGAGAAATTTTTATGTATTTCAATGGACAAAAATTTACAAGCTAAGTGACAGTCATCTTTCTGAGCTTCACTGTTCACAAATAAACATGTTTGTACTCATAGTTGCTTTTGATGTATTACACTGGTATACAGAAATAATAAGTTTGCAAAGTTCTCTATAGATATTATCTCATTTGATCCTCACAAAAATCATTGGAATTAGGTGCTATTATTTTCCCTATTTATATACACAGCAAATTAGGGCTTTATTTCTTGTTTTGTGAAGTCTTAAGAAATGATGAAGAAAATGTTGAAGTGTCTGTGTTCAATTTTCCAGAAAGTCGGTTGTTAAACATTTACCAGTACATCTCTGCCATCATTCACTATCTAGTGTTTTTCCAATTGCATAATACAACCAGAAGTCTTAAAATTATTCTGAGATTATTCAATGCAAATTTATGTTTTCCAAACTCACCTGAGTTCACAGTATCAAACTCTTTACCTTCCCACTAAACCCTGCTCTATCTCTTAACTTCCTCATTAAGGTCAAAGGTAACACTTTTTCAGTCCCTTACGCTCATGACTTTTCACTATCTCTCACATCTTTTGCCAAGACCTATCAATTTCACATTTCCATAACATTTTAAACATTTCCATCTCCTCTCCTCTGACAATATCACCACTCTGAAACAGGCCCTCATCACCTGAAGTTTAGACTATTTTGAGACCTTGTTCATGGATCTACCTGCTTTCCATCTCTCCTCACTTCAATCCATCTTCTATTCTGTCACCAAAGTGATTTTACTAGGTTGGAGGCTTGACCATATCATCCCTGATTCAATAAACTCTAGTTGCTTCCTCTCACTTTCAGTAACAAATACAAATTTCTTTGACATTTGAAGCCCTTCATAACCAAGTCCTCACCACCTTCCAGCCTTCTTACACTTTAATCTCTTCCACATACTCTTGATTCAGTGACACAGGCCTCAAGGCTGTTCATTGAACAAGACTGGAATACTCTATTTTTCTGCCTACTAGCTTTCCTGGTTCCTTCAAGTCTCAACTTAAAGCTCATCTTCTATAGGAAGCCTTTTTCAGATCTTAATCCTAGTGCCTTCCCTCTTTTAACTATTTCCCATTTTCCTATGTATATCATTCATTCATATTTGTTTGCTTATTGACTCCCCATTATGTTGTGAAATCCTTGAGAGAAGGAACTGTCTTTTGCCTCTTTTTGTATCCTCTGGACTTAGCATAGTTCCTGGCACATAATAGATACTTAAATATTTATTGACTGACTAACTGACTGCTGCATGCCTATCCTTTTACTATTCCTTCATTAACTAACTATCATGTTGCCTATCTAAATATTCTATTTTTTCTTTTTCTTTGGCACCTACACTCCTTCTCTCCTCCTACAACAGACTTCATCTTATATTTTACTGGAAAAAAAATCAAGGTAATCTCTTACATCCTCCTTTGTTTTCTTTAATTCTAAAATGGCATGCCTAGATCTTGCAATATTATCTCCTTTGTTCCATTCTATGAAGTTGAGATTGTTCTTTCATTGCCAATCTATTAATGAATCAAAATTTGTTAACTTTACCAATACAAATCTTTCTACTTTGTCTTCAATTCTATCTTTGTACACTTCTTGCATCATCTTTACGGTCCTACCATTCTGTCCTCCAATAATTTTCAACCTCTCTGTATCCAAGAACTTCTCCATTGATTGCAAATGACAATGTTTTCCTACATCCTTCAAACAAACAAATAAATAAAACTTTCAGTAGATCCTACTATCCCCTCAAACTATTGCCTTTTTACTCTTTGTCCTTTCCATGGTCAAAACTATAGAAAAAAATGTCTGTATTCATAGCCTCTACTATCTTACCTTCCATGATCATCTCAGGCCTTTGGAATTTGGCCTCTGTCTCCATCACTGGACTGAAACTGATCTCTCCAAATGAACTTGTAATCTCTTAAGTGTAAATTTTGGTGATCTTTATTTTTCAATGCGTATTCTTCTTGACCCTTGTGTAGCTTTTGAAATTGTTGGCCAAATCTGTTTTTTCTGAATATTTCTTTTATTTTTTTCCCTTTTCCTGTAACACTGTCCTCTTGTGGTTCTAATTATCCCTTTATGAGTGATCATTCTCAGATGCATTTGCAACATCAGCATCCATACCTCACCTTCTAACTATCGTCATCCTCCATAAATCTATCAGTGTTTTTATTTTCTTTCTCTATGTCTATTGCATGTGTGTCATGATCCCTTTTGGAATTTTGGAAAAGCTTATGAACTTTTTTTAGAATATTGATTTAAATTCATAAAATAAAATCTATAAGATTGCAAAGAAAACCAAATATATTGAACCACAATTCTAAAAATATTTAATCGTTTGAAAGAAAATCTACTTGGATAGGTATCTCCAGTGAAATGACCCTCAAATCTGTTCTTCATTACACATAAGCTATTTGGTTGATTGTAGTCCTTCGTTTCCTAGGAGGACCAAAATGACTTCACCATGATAAAGTGAAATTTCAGTGTGTCTGACTGTGGCTGATCAGATCAATATGAGCTCAGAAAGCTCTACCACATGTCAGGCACAGATGGTCCTTGTGAATATTTGGAGTGGATATGCCAAATTTGCGCCTCCTACCTTTATTTTGTGGTGTCTCAATTCTGCTTTGTTCTTAGAGTGCAGCCCCCTTTCTTATGTGGGCATGTCACACTGAGCAGTCATGTGCCAGTGTCTCTTATGTTGCACAATCAAATCCAAAGTTCTTGAGAGAAATCTTGAGAGTGTCCTTGTATCACTTCTTCTGATCACCCTGTGATTGCCTGCCCCATGTGAGTTCTCCATAAAATAGCCTTTTTTGGCAAGCATACATTTTAACATCTTGGCCAGTCCATTGCAACTGCACTCTCTGAAGCATAGATTGAATACTTGGCAGTTCAGCTAGAGCAAGGACTTCAGTGTCTGATACCATATCCTGCCAAGTGATCCTAAGATAGTTCAAATGGAAGCGATTCAGTTTCCTGGTAAGGCATTGGTAGACTGTTTCACAGGCATGCAGCAATGAGGTCAGCATGTCTCTGTAGACCTTCAGTTTGGTAGTCAGTCTAATACCTCTTGTCTCCTAAGCTATTCTTTGGAACCTCTCAAACTCTGAACTAGCTCTGGCAATGAGTGTATCAGTCTAATTGTTAATGTGTATATCCCTTGAAAGTGCACTACCAAGGCAAGTGAACTTATCCATAGCATTCAAAACTTCTTCATTTGTTGTAACCAAGGGTTCCACATATGGTGGTGTTGGCTGATGGAGTACCTGTGTTTTCTTAGTGTTAAGTATTAGGCCAAAATTAGCACAGGCAGCAGAGAATTGATCCATACTTTGATGCATCACAGTTTCAGAGGCTGCACTGAGTGCAAATCACTTGCAAACAGAAAATCGTGCACCAACACTCCTTCCACTTTTGTCTTGGCTTATATTCAAGTTGAAGAACTTATCATCAGTATGGTAGTTGACCTTGATGCCATGTTTATCCTCATTGAAAGCATTTGATGGCATGGCTGAAAACATCATGCTAAAAAGCATGGGAGGAAACATACAGCCTTGTTTCACTCCATTGGTGACTGGGCAGGCAGGATAACATTGTCCACTATCCAGAACCCTAGCAAACATGCCATCATGAAATGGACATACAATATTGATGAACTTAGAACTCTTCTCTGAGTGTGAAGAGTTTGTTGCTAACTTGAAGGGAAAGTTGAACCAACAAATAGCTGGCAATAGTGAAGCAGAAAAGGAGTAGACAGCTCTCAGAGATTTAGTGTACAGCACTGTATTTGCTCAGAACATAAGCTATTTAGAATTTTTATTAGTAATTAAAGTAAAGCCATAGATACAAATATTATCAGCTTTCAAGAAGATATAGAGTTGTAGTATATGATTAGCATATTTTATGACAGGATCAGCATAAAAAGGATAACAGTAAGCTAAAACATTGGATGTATTAGAAGAAATTTAATGGGAATATATGCCAATTTTAGTACTTGATTTCAAAAAATGTATTTTTCAATCAAAGCAAGGTAAAAGATTTTTTTTTTCTGAAAAAAATTCTGGAAAGTTTAGTGCCTGAAAACAATAAAGACAATAACTCTACATTGTGTTATGTGACCAAATAAGCCACTACTAATTTGGGCTTGATTAAAGAGGTATATTGGGCAGTTTTCAGTCACGTTTATTCCTGTGTCCCTTGTGAGTTTTTCTTGGCATAGATACTGCTATTTCCTTTGCCAGTTCATTTTACAGATGAGGATACAGAGGCAAATAAGGTTTAATGACTTGCTCAGCATCAAACAGCTATTATGTATCTGAGGCCAGATTTGAACTCTTGAAAATGAGTCCTCCTGACTCCATGCCTGGCCACTCTATCTACTGCACCACATGGCTGCCCCAACAGAGTTGTAACTTCTAGTATTAAGAGTTGTTCTATTATAATTTACCTAGGTCCTCCAGCAGGGACCAAATGTCCTTCACCATCAATTTCTTTTTACAGCATTCTCTGAAACTGTAATTTGACAATAAATGGTTTTTTTATACTTGAATTGTACATAGAAATATTCAATGTTTACCTAAAGAAAATCCTTTGTAATATATTGTTGGATTCTTTTATTGTAAGGGAAAATAATAGTTCAATAGTCTAAACTTTGTCATGCATTCACTAGACTTTATTGTACCTACATTATTGAGATATGTTGTTAAAAATTAATACAAAAGCACTAATAGAGTTATCCCTATATGTGTATATATATATATATATATATATATATATATATATATATATATGATCTTATTCAATTGACTTCCTACATATATATCTTTTCAAGGATATACTGGGGCACCTAAATACCATTTGACAATGTGATTAGTGTCCCTTGAGAAAGAATTAACAGATAAAAACACCATCAATAGTCCTTAAGATAGTAGTGCTATAAAAACTGATGTTATAATAGATTACCAAGCATTTTTAATCAGTAGAAACAGTCCAGAACATGTATTGATAATAAACTTGAACTCTTAATCAAATTCTTTTCTATTCCAGCTATGTTTTAGTTATTGGTTGAAATTTAGATATCAATAGCATCAGTGGAAATATCACAAATTACATACTCAGAATATGTGGGTTTCATTTCTGGCTTGACCAATTGCTAGCTGTGTAATTTCATCACTTGTATTAATTATGGTAAGCCTTAGTTTTCTCATGTATAAAATGTAACCAATAATCCTGATTCCACCCCCACATCATCAGAGACATAGTATGGACAGTATATGTGAAAAGAAATTGAAAACAAGCAGATACTATTTAATATTTGTTAACATTCCTACTTTCCTCATTCTTCATGATGCTCATTTATGTATGGAACAACTCAACCCAAATATCAGGATTCATGAATACTACATAGAATGCATTATTGCTCTTTGGAAGCCATCCTCCAATGTCTCAACAAGATGGATGCAATTCTGAGTTTTCAAAGTTCCTGATAACATAGGGCAAGTGGTAGTAGGTCCTCTTAAGCCCAAAGTGATTTGATTTTAGAATCTAGGAATTCTCTATCTCTCTGATATCTGAGGAGCTGTCTACTAAGCTCCTTAGTAGCTAGGAAGTAGCCTAAATGAGTCATATTCATTTCTGGTTTATCACAGTGAATTTTTCTGCCACAGAAATTACTTAAGGTCATGTACTAAATTACAGAGGTGTTCTATTCTGTGTTAGTGAGGATAGTAGTCATATGAACAAAGTGATTAGGGGAAATTTACTTCCAGTATATTTAGACATCTTATCCTTATTGAGGGATGATGAGCCAGATCCTATACATCTTTATCTACATAAAAAAATACATTGAGAACCAGAGATGTTTTATTATAACAGATACAATGTGGCAGAAATTCACTAAAAGAACGAAATATTTATTTTGACAAAAATTTATACAATATGCTCTAATTATGAAAATTTAAGAAATTTGCCAAAAATGGAGATAAACATGTTTCAATGACTTTAGAACCCACGTGATTTAAAGCCAATTGAAAAACAGTGGATTGGAAGGAGGGAAGAAAAAAGGAGAATCAAAAGAAATTCAATAGACAATTTTATTATATATTTGGAAGGAATAGCAAGTTGAGTATAACAGATTTGAAGTTTCATGTCATTCGTGTTTTTATTGTAGTATGTTATGGAAATACTAGTTTTATTCCATAAATTATAATAGAATAAAATTAAAATAGAAACAGAAAAAAGAAAAGTTATGTACTATAATGAAGGCTGGTCTTGTAAAAATGGAAAGTTCGCTAAAAGTATATTTAATATACAATGTGATAAAATTATGCTTTCAGGATGAATTGAAGAATATGTCAAAAACAATGCTGTCATGTTAAATATTTACATTCAGCAAAATGGCATATTACATACGAAATAATGTAAATATAAGCCAAGAAATTTAATTATTTTACTTTTTTCCCAGGTAAGTTGTAAATACTATAATTCAAAAATCGTTTCCAGATTGATGGTGAACACTGATTCTGAAAAATTTTTGAAAAATCAAACTCCTTCCAACATTGCTATTAATTTATAATTCTGCATTACTGGAGTACTGTAATGTTGATGCAGTGAGTAGAGGCAGAACAATCTTAAGCTTTGGGGTAGTAAGTTCATTGAGGAAATGCTTGAAAAACTGATCAAGGAAGAAGATATTACTTTGGAAATGTCAATCCATTCCAGTGTGTTTGCTAAGAAAGCACCAAATAGGGTCATGAAGAGTCAGATATGACTGAAACAACTGAACAACAAATAAAGAGAGAGGGGAACTGAATTCAGAGTATATGATGTACAGTACAGAGTAAGAGGTTTTCTGGAAAAAGTGTTAGCTAAATCTGTAGAACTAAATAACTGATCAAAAGTATTATTTAGTTACTTGAAATGAACTAAATTACTTTACTTGCCGAAAATGTATACTTTCAACATTTATTTATTCAGTTACTTTTATTTTATTCTTTAAAATATTACTTGCTGTGTAAAAATGAACCGCATGAAAACCATGGTATTAAATCTACTTTTGGAGCATTCACTTTGCATTTTGTAGTAGATTCATCCAAGTTTTTATCACCACAATCATACTTGACCATATGATACTAAGTATTAACTTTTAAAACATAATTCTACATTCCTATGACCAATTTTTAAAAACTTTTCAATTTTAATATTTCCTCCCTGATTATGAGCAGAGATTTATTTGTTTCTTTTTATTTTTTTTAAAATTGTGAACATTTATTGCAAAAGTTATCTTTATATGCACATTAGAACACAGGAAGGGGATGGTGTATGAAACTGTGACTACCTCCTTCATATCATTTACTTTTGAATAATAATAATAGCAAATGATAACAATATTTAACATTTATATGGCATCTAATATGTGCCAGGCCCTGGGCTAAGTGCTTCACAATGATCTTACTTGATCATCACAATGGTTCTGAAAGGTAGGGGTTAAATTACTTGCCCTAGGTCACACAACTAGTAAGTATCTCAGTTGAGATTTGAACTCAGGTGTTCCAGATTCCAAGGCCATCACTCTATCTATTGAGCTGCTAATTAACTGCCCCCTTTTAAAAACTTACATAAGAAATATAACGTTACTTTAAGAGTTATCTACTTTTTAATGCTTCCTTCTGAACATCCTTCGACCTTCTTCAGTCATTTTAAACAATATTTCAATGCCTTCCCTACTTTTTATTTTTATATTACACTCTAATCCTTCTTTTGCCTCAGAATGACTTTTGCTCAATTAAAAACAGAGGTAAGTGCCAGAGGGAGAAATACATTTGTGACCAATAAGCATAGTTAATAAAAATAAATCCGCATAGTGACAAGATCATGAATTTCTAGATTGTGTCCTCTTCAGTTTACAGGTGATAAAAGTAAAGCCAAGAAAAGTGACTTTATTTGTAAAAAGGCACAGAGAACCTAAGTGACAAATCAAGACTCTGAAGAAGGGCTTTCTGCTTGAAAATCCCACACGCTGTACTATGTATCATATACTCTGAATCCAGCTTCCCTCTCTATTTGTTGTTCAATTGTTTCAGTCATATCTGACTCTTCATGACCCTATTTGGTGCTTTCTTAGCAAACATACTGGAATGGATTGACATTTCCTTCTGCAGCAAATTTTACAGATAAGGAAATAGGCAAATAGGGTTATATGATTTGCTGAGGGTCACACAGTTTGTGAGTGTCAGAGGCAAATTTGAACTCAGGAAGATGAGTATTCCTGATTCCAGGCTTAGTACTCTAACCACTGCACCACCAACCTACCCTTCTCTCATTAAATACACTGTCATTTCTCCTGTATAACTAAATGGTTATTAGCTTTCTGTAATGGTAATTTAAATGGGAAGATCTTTCCCATTTATTAATAGGCCCATGCCATCTGCCTGGGTCACATGGAAGTCTGAGTCACATGGAGTTTGCTAAATGAGTGGACCAAGAAGAGTGGAAGTAGAGCTAGAGTAGAATTGAGAAGAAGTTAGTCAGGGATCAGTCAGAGCTGGGAAGGATATAGAAGGATATAGGCTAGCAGGCAGTTGGCTAGCATGGGTGAGAGAGCTTGTTTGTGATTTTGTTTAAAGGAGCTGGTTTGTGCAAAACCTAGTGGGGGAAGGCTTGGAGATGGTGTTGTCCTCTACATCTTATTGAGTATAGATTCTTGTTACAAAGACGGATTTCACTTTGTGGTGTCTGAAAAAATGTTTTGCTTCTGTCTTCCATGTGGAGAGTCTGTTGTATTTTGTGATTTAGAATTGCTCTGGGATGTTCTTGGCTGCCTTAGGCACTGTGAATATCACATTGGTGCTATATACTTTCCTAAATTTTGTCATCATTTAAGATGTTTTCACTGACTAGGTCCATATATTTATATAGCTGAAAAGGACTTTAGAGCATGTATAATCCAGTGGTGTCAAAAATAAATAGAAAAGTGTCTACTAATCCATATATTAGGATCTGTGTGGGCTGTATGTTGAATCAATTTTAAAATATAATGTAATTTATCTTTTCTTGTATTTTTTTTGGTTAAATATATTCCAATTGCATTTTGAATCTATTTCATCCATAGCTGAAGGTATGTTTAACATCTCTGATCTGAGTCTGGTTCAACCTCTTCATTTTACAGATGAAGAAACCGGTGTATATAAGTCAAGTGACTATCCTATGTTCACATATATAGCAAACAGCAAAACTGGAATTCACATTCAGGTCCTCTGAGTCCAAATTCAATGTTATCTTCACTATATGAACACATACTTTAGTTTAGGTATACTAAAACATCATAGAAATAATTTCAAAGTGGAAATTCTAATTGTCCTACTATTGCCTTTTTTTGAAATCTTTATATATACACACATATACATACATGTTTATATGTGGGTGTATATGTATATATGTATGTATGTATCTTCTTATATGTATAAATATCTTTCAGAAGAAACCTATGATAGAACTAGGTCAAAGTCAATTTTAAAGCCAAGAAAACATTGTCATAAGCAGTGCAATAAAGTTTATAATGTTCTAAAACATTATGGCAATATACAACACGGTTATACAAGTATTACACCTTTTATGTTTCATCTTTGATTTTAAATGTGATGGCTGCCTACTCTCTTCTTTTGAGTCTTTTATTATCTCATATTTATTGCAAGGACATATTTCTATTCCATCCATGTATAACATCTCTTTGCATTACCCTTATAATTCTGACTTTTATATTTCCTTTCCTTTCTTTGTTTCTTAGGTTCACATTTTCACAAAACTAAAGAGAATGCATGATTGTGGTGTAACTTAAATTGCTTCAGTCTATATGGACATTTTTGAAGCAAAATGTTGCACCAGACTAATGATTTCTTCTGTGAAAACTCTTGGTGAGAAGGTTCAGTCAACAAAGGTATGTTTCCAATTACTCTGCAACTTATAACTTTAGATTGGCAAGAGACGCTGAGGGTTGTGACTTGACAAGGGTCATACAGATGATACATGTTGGAGGTAGAATCTTGAGCTAAGTGCCTCTAAGCCAGTGTCGCTATTCACTATCCCGCACTCCCTGTTACATAGGCAGAAAGTGTCTTTAGTAAAATTACTATGTTTTAGCATGATACTTGATATATCTAGACATCAGGCAGTGTGGTATATTCCAAAGTCCTAACAAGTCCCTGATCCACCATTTAGGAGTGTTTTGATCTTGGACAATCCATATAAATGCTCTAAGTTTTAATTTCCTTAGGGATAACAATACTTTTGGTATACTGAAAAGCAACATGCTGCAGTGGAAAGTGTGTTAGACTGGAAGTCAGGTAAAAAAAATGTATTAGGTGGTGTTACTGACACTCGTGACCTGTCTGACCAAGTACAAGGCATTTCATCTTCCTTAAATTCTTTCCATGAAGGTTGTCGTGATTCAAATGTTAGTTATTTTTACTACTTGCCTTGTTGTAAATATAAAATTACATTATATAAATTTCTTTTTAATCTGAAAAGTTCTTATGTGACTATCAGTTGTGATTACTATTTCAGTGTTTGGAATATTTTCATTGATTTTAAAATATGTTTGTCTTTTAAAACCAAGTTTAATATAAAGAGTAAGTAGGGAATTTATAACTAGAATTTTAAGCTATTCAAGAGCAAAAAAATAGTAATTTTCCCCTTTAAAAATATCCACCAAAGCGTCTGACATAGTACCATGCATTTAATAGTTTTAAATAACAGACTTTCAGAGTTAGAAGAAACCTCAGAGATTTTCTAACTTAATTTCTACCAGATGAAGAATTCTTTCTACAACTCTCCTGACAAATATTCATCCAATTTCAACTTGAAGACATCCAAAGAGACTGAACCCATCCTCTGATAAGGTAAATCATTTTACCTTGGATCAACTCTAATTCTTTGCATTTTTTAACACCAAGACTTTAAGAAATTCCCTCTGTGATTTCCATCCATTCAACCTATTTCTGCCTGCTGGAGCTAAGAACAACAGGAATAATTTTGTAAGACAGTCATACATGAAAACAGTAATCATGCCCCTTCTTATTCTCCTTTCCAGGCTAAACATTTCCAATTCCTTCAGTCTGTCATTGGATAGTATGGTCTCCAATCTCTTCACTGTCCTGCTCATCCTTTTCAGGGCATACTACACTGTTTCATAAGTTGTAAAACCCTTATACTGATGAAAATATAGCAGGGAATATAGCAGGGACAAGTACAGGGTCATTATAACCTCTGCTGTTAGCAATATTTTGCCTTTCTTATTCAAGGTTAGCTTTACTAGTATAGCCTATAAATAGTTCATTACAATTAGAATTGAACAATTAGAGTAGAATTCAAAATTGAAAGTCTTGAGAGTTAGTAGGTTGCACATCATGACAAGTCTTTAAACAAAGAAAGGAGGGTTTCTAGTAAGTTTCAATTTAGACAGAACTCTTGTTTATAGGCAGTTTGGACTACGTCACCCTCGAGCTTCCCTTAACACCTGGAAGCCTCTTACTCAGGAGAATCTGGTATCCATCTAGCCTCCTCATTCTGAAATGCCCCCTTTGCAATGTTCTCTCCTACTTTTTCAATTTTACTTCTTGCCATAGCTTGAATTTTGTGTAATGGTCCAAGATCTACTGTTCTTATTCACTCTTGTTTCTATTACTGACTTTCTAGAATTCAGACATGCTCCTACATTGGGTACCTTCCTTACTTCCTATCCCCACCCTACTTTGCAGAGTTATCCTGTTATCCACCACTAGAATGTAAGTTTCTTGGTAATAAGATATCTTTTGTTTTGTTTTGTTGTTTCCCGAGATCTTATAGCAATGCTTGGCACATGTTGCTGTTCTGTCTTTCAAGATGTCCAACTGTTCTTGGCCACATGAACCATACTGTCGATGAAGTTTTCTTGGAAAAGATATCAGAATGATTTTCCATTTCAATCTACAGGTCATTAAAAAAAACAGAGGTTGAGTGACTTGCCCACACATCTAATAGGTGTCTGAGGCTGGATTTAAACTCAAGTCTTCCTGAATTCAAGTCAAGTGCTCTACCCATTGAGCCATCTAATGAACACATAGTAAACATTTAATAAGTCCTTCTTCCTTCCTTCCTCCTTTTTTCTTCCTTTCTTTGTTCATGTTTTTTACTTTTATTTTGCTTTCCCCCCACCCTCCTATATTTACTCTAAAAAGAAGATTCAGAATACATAACCATGGATTCAATGATAATATTTACATCTATAATAAGTCTTTCCTTGTCTATTAAAAGTAGAATTCATTTTATTTGTGTATATGATGCTATTTGATGCTTGCCATATCTTAGTGGCTATTAATTTTGCTTCAGAAAATGTTAGTGATACGACTGCATGAGACTTCTGCATAATATTCAGTTCTTTGCGTTTCCCCTTTCCTTTTCCAAGAAACGTGTATTCTCTTATATTTCTTGCCTTCCTTATTTTTAACACTTTTTCATTGAAGTCATCAAGTACAAAAGTATTCTTTGATTTAATTTGAATTAGAGAATTCTTTGTAGAATTTCCTGTACTTAATCTTTAGCAATGAATATTGGTACATGAACTGCAATCTTTTCTTGTAGTTACATTTTTGCAAGTACTTATCACCTTATAGTAGGAGATGAACAACCATTCTTTGAAATAAGGTGTCTTGTCACTTCTGGATGTATGATAAATCTAACTCTGCCAATTTCTTTCTTTGCCTCTCTAAGGAGTTCCTATGACCCATCCTTCCATTTAAATGAAACTTTTGCCTTTTTTTATAGTAAGAAAATGATTCAGCTCCTCTAGCAATGTTCACACATTAATCATTGTATACCGACCTCACATTTAGAATAACAATAACAAAGTCAAATGTTATAGATGGGTTAAAAACTGCATAATTCTTAGCACTCACTTATCTCATTCCCTCCATTCTGCCATAGTTATCACTAAAGACCATTCTGTAATTTTCTTCTTCTACAGGCAAAGATTTAACCACAAGGTGCTCAGTCTATTGGTGATAAGACCCTCCGTATTAGCTGGGTTACTCTTCTGAAAGTAGACTTAGTTTGTTACTGGGGACACACTTGAAATTAGTCTAACAAGATTGAACCTATTACAATTTACATATTTCTAGAATAATCTTTAGAAACCTAGGGAAAACTGCAGGCTACAAGGAGACACGAGTAGGAATTTATGAGGAGAGTGATCTCTGGGCTGCTAATGACATTCCACTAACCTGATAATTTTCTTTTCTTTTTTTTTTATGGTGACAAAAGTGGAAGATAGTATTCTCATAGGACTCATTTCTGAAGCCAAGATCTTAACTGAAAAGTGACAGCCCATTTCACCTACTATCACCAGCTTCAAATTTTTGGAGAAAAGTGAAAAATAAGAAGAATGTAGCTAACGTGAGCTAATTCTTTGTTCTAAGTGCCATGAATTTTCTTGTTTCCTTACTTATGTCCAAAAGTAGAACTAGATAATATTTAAGGCTTCTTCCTAACCTGGTTTCTTCCTTCCTTTATTGTTGTTCAGTCATTTTGCAATCATCTCTGACTTTTGGTTACCCCATTTGGGATTTTCTTGGCAAAATTACTGGAGTAGTTTGCCATTTCCCTCTTCAACTCATTTTATAGGTAAGGAACTGAGGCAAATAAGGTTAAATGACTTTCTCAGGGTCATGCAGCTAGCAGTATGTGAGACCAGATTTGAATTTGCATCTTCCTGATATAAAGACTCTATCCCCTTCACATCTTGGAGAGGTACAAGAATGATTTGCCATTTATTTTTCCAGCTCATTTTGTAAATGAGGATGCTGAGGCAAACAGATAGTAAATATCCAAGCCCACATTTGAACTCAGGAAAATGAGTCTTCCTAAATTCAGGCTCAGTGCTTTATCTATTCTACTATCTAATTATCTCTTCCTTCCTAATGATTATTTAAAAAACAATAACACTTAAACACTTATTGGATGTCCGTCAACCTTGGTTGTATGCTCGCCCATAATTCTTAACCTATCTTCTCACTTGTTATAGTAAGCCTGTTTGTGTTACCAGTCACTGTTGCATTCCCTATTTCCTTAAATCCTATAGAGATGGAAGAAGAAAGACAAGAGAGTCTATCATTCCAAGAATTAATCTGGAAAATCCCAGCAATCATCTACTATCTACAACTCTTTTTACTACATCTTCTCTATCTCAGAAACTCAATGCCCACTAGTATATGTAAATGATTCAATTCTAAAATGTAGAACCTATTTAGAATAGAACATCCTACAAGAGTCAATGTATCTTGAGAGTATGTCTAAATCAGGACTTTACCACTAAAAGAATCTGGGTCTCTAAGTGATGTAGTTAAAATATGCATATAAATTACAGTAAGAATAAACCTTGTTCACTGATTGAATATGCTTAAGACAAGCAAAATCAAAATCAATGGATTCATCAAAATGAAAGGAAAATATATTTAGATTAGCCATATTATAACCAGTATGGGAATGTAAAGAGACCAACCTCATGGAAACTCCCTTAGAGCCACAATCAGAATCTGAATTGAGAGAAAATATTGAGAGATACAAGATACAAGCCGATTATAATTCAATTCCAGTGAACAAGCATTTATTAAGTGCCTATCTTGTACTGGGCACTATGCTAAAAATTGGAAATGGAAAGAAAGGCAAAAATAACCCCTGCTCTCAAGGTACTTATGATCTGATCAGGCAGACAACACATAGATACATTATGTGACACACATATACACACACACATACATATATAGTATGTGTGGATAAATAGATAAATATTTATATAATAAATCAGATATATTTTTAGGGTAAAGAGAGTATGGATGATGAGAGAAGACTTCTTAGAGAAAGAAAGATTTCCCCTGAGACATGAAGGAAATCAAGTGGATATGAGGAGGGAAAGGATTTCATAGATGGAGTACAAAAACTTGAGAGGGGAATAGTCTAAGGGGGGCACAGCAAGGGCACTACTAGATCACAGAGTTTTTGATAGAAAATAAAGTATAAGAAAATTGAAAATTAGTAAAGGCCTAAGTTATGAAGTCTTTTAAAAAACAGATTTTCTTTTTGACATTGGAGGGACTTGGAAACCTCAGGATTTGATAAATGGGGTTTGGGTGGTTACACGATCACTATAATAGTTTTGGTAGAACAGTTTGATCGCTGATTGGAGGATGAACTGGAGTGGAGAAACATTGGAGGCAGGAGGACCAATCAGAAGACTACTGCAATTGTTGAGGTGATGAGGAGCTGCACCACTTATAAGTTTTTGTCAGAGGAACTGAAGGATGATATACAAGAAATATTGTCAATATGCAAGAAATAAAGAGGACTAGGAAACACATTGGAAACAGATGGAGGGATGCAAGAATGAGGAGTTGAGATTAACACACAGGATGTGAATCTGGGTGACTTGGGAAGATGGTGGCACCCTCTACATTAATAGAAAAGTTAGGAAAAAAGAGATTTGGGAATTTGCAAAAGTAAAAGCAAAACGCTTTGTTACTTGTAATAGGAGGCATACCATATGGTTTAATTTTAATAAATGTTTAATCGCAGAAAGAATTAAAACAATATACACAAAAATAACAGTAATTACAGCAATCCACAGTTGACTGCCTGATTCCCCTACCCTCAAATAAAATTAGTGGAAGTTCAGTACAAGAAAGGGTGTGGCAAGGGATTAGAATTGATGACAGGCAGATGCTGGGTAAATACTTATTAAAGATAAGAAAAAAGTACTATTTTCTCCAAATACTTATTATAGCTTTCTGAAAATGTATTTTCATTGGGAAAAATATTCTTAAACAAATGAACATTATTTAGGCCAATTTGATTACTCTTCCTTATTTCATAAACTCTCACTCATAAACTCAGATATCTAAACTGTGAAGGAATTGTGGGACAAAATCCTTAGATGTGAGACACCATTTGCATAATTTTTAAAATGAATTCTTTCATCAGTATATGCTCAAGAGTTATATAAAATCAAATAAAATATATTTCCCAATACAAAGCATTACAAAATTAGCAGTGAAAAAATACCTCCTGCAAATATATCCCTTTAATAGTTCTGGGTTCCTTGTACTACTCACCAAATTGGTTAAGACCTGTGATTTTACTGATATAAAAACCCATGGCATGGAAATGTACACTATCAAAGTAGTTGAATTAAACAGAAAAAACAACATAGTCTTGGAGAATCACCTGGCTATTGAGATTTTAGTGGACTTGCCCAGGGTCTGCTAGCCAACATATGAAAGAAGAAGGACTTGAAACAAAATCTTTTTGACTCTGAGATAAGATCTTTGTCCCCTAAGCCATACAATCTCTAAGTGAGATCATAATCAGTAAGGTTTAAACATGCAATCATCATTATCAACAAATATATAGAAGGAGCACACTGTATGCTGTTTTGTATTATAAAATAAAGAGGGTGATGACATATTTATAGAGCCCTTTTAAGTTATTTTAACCTTTCCACAACTCTGTGAAAGCACTCACTTCCACTTCTCCTAAGTCTCATTTATTTTTAGAACTCAGCTCTTATTCCATTTCATATAGGAAACATTTTCTGATCCCTTTAGGTATTTATGCTGTTTCACTCCCACCCCCAGGTCCTCCTGACTCTAGGGCTGGTATACTATCCAATGAACCACCTAGATGACCTTTTAAAATACTTTGTAGTTTATACACACACACATGTACACATATACATACATATCATATCTATAAATAGATATGGATAGATAGATGAATAGATAGCTAGACAGTGTTCATGTAGGTTAAGTCCAAGATATTTAATGCATTTTGTTATTTTTAAGCATTTTTTCTTCTTTTGTTTAGTAGTTTTAATTATGTCTGACTCTTCATGACCTCATTTAGGGTTTTATTGGAAGAGATACTGGAGTGGTTTGCTATTTCCTTCTCCAGACCATTTTACAGATAAGGAAACTGAGTCAAACAAGGTTAAATGACTTGTCCAGGATCCACAGCTACTACATATCTGAGACTAGATTTGAGCTCAGAAAAATGAGTCTTCCTGATGCTGGGCTCAGTGCTCTATATATGGTACTGACTAGTTGCCCAGTCTTCACATTTCTAATGTCCACAAGTTTGCAGCCCACTAGAAACTTTACAAATGAATGATTTGGAATGAATTTGTTTGACATTCTCCATATGAGAAAACAATGTCATAGAGAAGTTCATCTAGTTTTGTTTTTTTTTCCCTAAAGATTGAACAGCATCTTAGTGACTGGAATCTACGTCTTTGCACTAGGAAATCTGGAGTTAGATAACCATAGTAGATAAAGGAAACAAAGGTAACAGGAGCAAACCAGTTTTGAACAGTCTTCCATAGCTATTGAATGATGAGAAACATTAGTGGATGATAAACTGAGTATGCATTATTCCCAGATCAATGAAGCACATGAATTGAAAAAAAGGTGTAAGTGCAGTCAAATTTTGTCTAAACTCATAGCAGCATTATTAATTTTTCTAATTGCATGAAGTTAATTATTTTTAGTTTGTCTATTATTATTTTTCAGTCACTTTTAAGTTATGCCTTCATATGGAGTTTTCTTGGCAAAGATACTGGAATAGTTTCCTATTTCCTTCTCCAGCTCATTTTACAGAAAGGAAAACTGAGGCAAACAGGGCTAAATGACTTGCCCATGGTCATACAATTAAGTAAGTGTCTGAGACTGGATTTGAACTTAGGTCTTCCTGATGTCAGAAATGGTGCTCTAGTCATTGTGCCAACTAACCTGATCCATAGAATATGTTAAATAAATGCTTATAAACTGATTGACTGTGTATTAAATAAATATTTGTCAAGCAAATTAGGAGATAAATGTGTAGCACTCCCTCATTTAAATTGTATTTAGTTTTCCTCAATCATCCTACTCTCTAGAATTTAAGACTGGGGATGGCAGTGGGAAGAAAAGGAGAAACAACGCTCCTCCCTGTATAAAGGATCCTAGAAAAATGGTGATATTGTAGCTAACTTGAGTGGTTTTGAGATTCCATCATTTATACCCTGAGTGATGAGCTCATTGTAGTCAGATAAAGTGAGAGGTTTCTGAGAATGACCAAGCAAACTGCCAACCCTTTTGATTTAGGCAGTTAGGTGACAGAGTAGATAGAGCGCTGGGCCTGGAGTCGGGAAGATATGAGTTCAAATTTGAACTCAGACACTTAACAACTGAATGATTTTGGGCAAATCATTTCATCAGTCTTAGACTCTGTTTCCTCATCTATAAAATGGGGATAATAGTAGCATCTACCTCCCAGAGTTATTGTGAAGATCCAACGAGATATGTTGCTTAGTACCTGACAGTACCTGGCATGTCAAACACTATATAAATGTTATCTATTATGGAATTCCAATTCCTATTAAACTTCCCTATCCAGCTGACATGTTGAGAACGATCAGAGTCCTTGATCTCAGAGTTCCTGTGTATGTATTTTATGACTTGAACTGAGGAAAGAATGAGTCAAGCAATTTTTTCTGCTTAAGGGAGGGCTCACTGTTTATGTCACAGAACATATAGGTCCAGGTGAATTCCACGTTGGGAGGGGATTTGATTTAAGTCAGTTTGTAATTGTTCAGCAGTTGTTTTTACATTTTGTTATTCTTTGTGTTGTAATTGTTCTATTTGCTATTAATTCTATGTTGAGGAGCAATGCTACAGTATCCTTCTTTCATGTGCCTCTGTTTCCTGGGAAAACCCGTTCATTTATATCAAACCTCTAAGACTAGTACTCACTGAAAATACAGTATAAAAGAGAAGGATGTAGCCAATTTGTGGGGGTTTATAGTTTATTTTGGTTGGACAGATTCACAAATCCACACATGCTCAGGTAACAAATTCCATCATTCTGTACCAAGTACTCATCATTCTGTACAAGGTATAGCTGAGGGACAGAAGTTTTATGATTCTGGTCACAACAGAGAGAAAAACAATGATTCAGAAATTCTGCTCCACCAGGTCTTGCACAAAACTCCAGGGTTAGTATGAAGCCCATATTTAGGAAATCCTCAGTAACAACTGATGGTTTATAAAGAAGATTGAAAAGAGTAAGGAATTCAAGTGGTTTGATTATGTTCATTTATTTTGGAATCCTAACCACCCCATTTTATAGTGAGAAACTCAAATTCATCAAGGAAACATCACTCTGCAGCACACAAAAGACTTTAATCATACCTTTGCCTTTGTAGACATAATCATGAAATAGCAAAGCATCAAAAGTCATGTCACCTAGTATTTATTAAGCACTTACTATGTGTCAGACATTGTGTTAAGTGCTGGGGATACAAACAAGACAAAAACAAACATTAAAAAAATCTAGTTCCCCAGCAGTTCACAGTCTACTGTGGAATTCAACATGAAAAAAAAACTATATATGAATAAGCATATATAAGAAAAATTGGGGTTAAACTCACAGAAAAGAACAAAGATTAAGGAAAACCAGGAACATATTCTTGGAGAAGGTAGAATTTAAGCTGACACTTTAGTAAGTGCAAACATTTCCAGGCATAGGGGACTGTCACTAAAAACGTCTGGACTGAAGAGATAGACTGTGATGTGTGAGGGACAAGGAGGCTATTTTCACAGACTCAATGAGTATGTGAAAGATAGTAAGGTAGAAAGAAGAATGGAAAGTTAGAATAGTCTAGGTTATGAAGGATTTTAAATCCAAAAAGGGGATTTTATATATGATATTGGAGGTAATAGGAAGTCACTGGATTTTATTGAATGAAGGCAAAAGGTGGGTTTTATGTGACATGGTCAGTCTTGTATTTTAGGAAAATCAATTTGATAGCTGTGAGGAGATTGGACTGGAATAGGGAGAGATTTGATAAAGGAGGCATAAACAGAAGGCTATTGGAATAGTCAAAGTATAAAGTGAAGAGGACCAGGATAGTAGCAGTGTCAAAAAAGAGAAAGGGTCATGCAGATTGTGTGCCTGCATGTTTCCATTGAAAATAGATGATGTAGCAAAAAGACAAGAGTTTGTAAGGGAAGATAATAAATTAAGTTATGAGCAAGTTTAAGATGCCCACTTTTAGATATCCAAAATCACGTTAGAGATGTGGGACTGGAGGTCAGGAGCTGTAGGACTAGATCAGACAAATATTTTTGAGAATTATTAGTGTAGAGATGAAAATTGAATCTACAAATGAAAGAAGAAATATAATGGTAGAAGAGAAAATGTCTCAATACAGTGCACTGGGGGACCTTGGTGTTTAGTGGATGTGACCTGTATGAAGATCCAAAAATGACTGGCCAGACAAATAGGAGAATCAGGAGACGGCAGTGGCATAAAAAAAAACAGAGGGAAGAGTCTCAACTGGGAAAGCGAAATTGACAGTATCAAATCCTTCATATAATTAAGGAGTGGTAAGAATTCTTTAGGTTGAAAAGATAATTTTAGGAGAGCTTAACGAAATCTGACAGGTCTTTATCATGACTTTTTTGAATAATGGGGAAGGGAACTTGGATGTTTAGTGTTTAAGCCCAAGGTTGGACTTTTAATTACTTGCCATGAAAGAAAGCTTTATGCTTTTCTATACTTTCAATGTGAATGAACCACTGGATAAATACGATTTGTCATCTATGAGAGTTATTAGTGAAGAGTATGGTTTAGTTGTGGTGTGGTTAAACCTATGCCTTAGAGATATAATTTTGCCAACTCTATGAAAATGAATTAAAGAAGGCAAAAAAATGCAATCTAGGAGACTAATTAGGAGGATTTTATAGTAGTTCAGACAAGAAGTAATAAACAAAAAACAAGTTTTGGGGAGGAAATGTAGTCAGTGTCAAGATTCAGTTATATACAGTTTATATAGAGCTTTAGAGTTTACAACAAATTTCTTTGTAAAAGTTCTGAGTGATATGGAGTACAAGTATTATACCCATTTGAAAGATGAGCAGACTGATAGAGAGATCAAGGGTCTTGCCTACTCTACCAGGTTAGAGGTTGAACTGAGACAATGTGCTATGACTCTTAATGATTCTCCATTATAGAATATTGTTATTCTGAGAGGGTAAATTAGGGTTACTTAATCTGAGACACTTGATTATATGTTTAAACCAATTGAAGAGAATTAAAGTGTTGAACTTTTTTCTTTTGCCTTGCTAGCATTAAACAAAATTAACAAGAAAATGCTCTCTTTCTCTCTCTCTCTCTCTCTCTCTCTCTCTTTCTCTCTCTCTGTATATATATATATATATATATATATATATATATATATATATATATATATATATATCTATGTGTGTGTGTGTGTGTGTGTGTGTGTGTGCATGTGTGTGTACCATTTATATAATAGACTTTGAAGTAATTTTGAAATATGAAACAAATTCTTCCGCCAAATCCCCCAGAATTTCAGAAGTTGCTAGTCATTGAAAAATAAAAATTTTAGTTTGGGCACTAGAGGGCTTTATGTAACACCCAGTATTAATAGAGTTTTTATTTTGTTTAGTTTTATTTGATTTTATCAATGGGTTAACTATTGAACTCATGTTATGTAATTTTTTGAAAGTGATAGATTGTTAGTCAAGAGGTAAAATACTTTTGTGTAAGAATGCTTGTTTGTATTATAAAGTAGCAAGTTAAGTTTTTAACAGAGGTATTATGTGAAATTCCTTTTATTCATTGTAGCCAACGAAGGTTGTACAAATGAGGCATCTCCTAGAATAGTGAACTAAACAGTCTTGTTTAAAATTATCTTATGTTTCTTGCTTAGATTTAACTTAGTTCCACGAGACTGAGTGAAAAATATAATACATAGCTCCTTCAGCAAGGTCATAGGGATATATTATTTATAAAGTTTTTATACCTGAGGCCTGTTAAAACCAGGACTTTAATTTAAGAGTTTCATTGCTGCTAAAATTGAAATAGAGTAGCATGATTTCCCATTTCCGAATGTAGAGTCAAACAGAAGAGTTGGCATAAATCAGTCCACTGGGTAGACAACCTTTACAGTCACATTTCTTCAGCCCAATAATTTTTTTGAAGTTTAATTTTGTGAAATGATGCCTTTGCTCTGTTTTATTCAGCAGCATCCCAGAAGTAGAAAGCCAGATGTGAGACTCAGAGTCTGGGAAGGATCACAGGATCACTGTGAGATAATAGAAAATCTAGACCACAAATGATAATTGCTGAAGTTTCCTATACCTATTTGGTAATTTTAGAGGAAAGACAAACTCTCCTGTTTATGGAAACTCTTCACTTTTGACACATTTACTTTTCTCATTTGAACTATAGTCAAAAGGGAGCACAAATGAGGGAACAGTAGAAAATCAAACCGAAATCTGGGATATCCATTAAGGACAGCCTATTAAATATTTGTTTATGAATTTCTATCACTAGACAAATTTTCTTCTTTCTTTGACTGTGACTTTCACAAAACACAACTAGCATATCTGTATCTTTTAATTTGAATCTTAGTTGACTAAAGACTACCTTGAAGGTGCTCAAAGACTATATTTTGTAAAATGATATATAGTTCCCATTCCCCCATGATTGTGAAAAATCTTATTTACTCAATAAGACTTCCAGCTTATCAATACCCTCCTCATGAGATTTTGGTGCAGACTACAATTTATGTATACTTTACAATCCCATGTAATTCTTGTAAATATTCTGACATAGATCTCCTCATCCCCAAATGATCTACTTAAGTGCTATTAGAGATCTAGCTCTACATAAAGTTTTTAAACTTTGTCTTGGATTCCTTTTTTATTAAATTTTATTTGTTTTCAGAGTTCTACAGTCACTACCATATAACTTAGATGTTTTTCCCACCCTCCTCCTTCTTCCCCCCTCCCTCTCTACTTTTTCCCTGAGATGGCATGCAATTTTATATAGGTTCTACACACACATTCCCATTAAATACATTTTCGCCATAGTCATATTGCATAGGAGAACTAAAATAAATAGGAGAAATCATATAAAAGACTGAAATGTAATACAAAAGAAAATGATCTGCTACATTCTGCAATTGAATTCCATAGTTCTTTCTCTGAATGTGGAATGCAATTTGTCTTAAAAGAACGTTGGGGATTTTTTAAGTCCTTGCATTGCCATGATGTTCTAAGTCAACCAGAAAAAATCCTCACACATTGTGGTTGTTGCTGTGTACAAAGTTCTCCTGGTTCTGTTCCTTTCCCTCAGCATCAGATCATATAAGTCTTTCCAGGCCTCTTTGAAGTCTTCCTGTTCATCATTTCTCATGGCACAATAATATTCCATTACATTCATATACTGTAATTGATTCAGCCATTCCCCAATTGATGGGGATTCCCTAGATTTCCAGTTTTTTGTCACCACAAAGGGTGCTGTAGGATCCTTTCCCATTTTTATGGTCTCTTGGGGATACAATCTTAGAAGTGGTATTGCTGGGTCTTACACTTCTTTTGACAGCCTAATGAAATCTACAGACCTCTTCTCAAAATAATGTTTTTTCATGTTTAAAATCAAGTAAATCAGATTATGAACTAAACTAATTATATTTAAATAAAGATAAAATCCCTCCCCCACCATGTTCATAGTACTAAAGAAGTCATTGATTTATCTCTAGCAGAGTGGTTGGTTAGTTGTTGTCCTTTATTCTCAAAGAGGACCAAAATGATATCATCATGATAAAGTCAAGTTTCAATGTGTTGAACTGTGGCAAAGCAGAACAATATGAGCTCTACCACAGATTGGGCACAGATAGTCCATATGCGACATTTCCTTTGTGCTGTCTCAATTGTGCTTTGCTTTCAGAGCACAGCACCTTTTCCGATGTAGGCACATCATGCTGAACAGTCCTGTGCCAGAGTCTCCCATGCGGCACAATCAAATCCAAAGTTCTTGAGAGAGACCATGAGAGTGTTCTTGTATCACTTCTTCTGACTATCATGTGGTCACCTGCCCCATTCCAGTTCTCTATAAAATAGTCTTTTTGGCAAACATACATTTTACATTCAAACAATGTGGCCAGCCCATCAGAGTTGTGCTCTCCGAAGTACAGTCTGAATGCTTGGCAGTTTAGTTCGAGCAAGAACTTCAGTATCTGGTATGTTATCATGCTAGGTGATCTTCAGAATCTTCCTAAGACAGCTCAAATGGAAGGGATCCAGCTGTCTGGCATGGTGCTGGTAGACTGTCCATGTTTCACAGGCATGCAACAATGAGGTCACATATACATCTAGCAGAGCAATACGTTCTAGGGAAAGATCCAGTTTTTATTGTTGATGTTGTCATTTATTGTTTGTTTTGTTTTTGTATTTTTCCCTTTTATATGTCATCCAAGTCTGGGGTCTATCTATCTGTGATCCCTCATTCTTACCATGTTTCTTCTTCCTTTCTTTTTAAACTCCCTAGGGCAGAAACTTCTATCTTTTTCCTTTGAATCCCTAGGGATTGAGTAGCACAGTACTAGTCACATAGCAGATGATTAATCAATTCTTGTTGATTGATTTGAACATGTATTTCCTCAAGTCATGATCTTTTATGCTATTTGCACTTGTACTTTCCCCGCTTCCCCCCACAACAAAACTTTCTCCATTGTCATTTGAATTACTTATCACCAACTATGATTCTGTGTAAATCAACATGTTCTAAGTTTCACAGTCAAAAAGCATTACAGTCCAATAGTTAGGATGGTTGTTTGAATTATATTGAAATATCCTCAGTGAATTGGTGTTTTGTTAAAATTTTAATCATGTCATTATGTGAATTCCTTTTTATTCTTTTTAGCCAACGAAGAAGGCTATATACATGAGGCACCAGCTAGAAGATAAGATATAATGCCTACTATGTGCTAGAAGTTATGTTGCAAGCATATTACATTTTAAAGGGCTAAAATATAAATATAGGCATATATGTAAACAATACATAATTATTTGATATAGTAAATGAATACCAAGATATTAGCTTATTAATTAACTTAATATAAAGATAAAACAAGGTCATTTATGTTATGAGGATTTATTTCATTGCTTTTTTAATTTTTCCAGTGGGAAGCAGTTTGAGACAATTAAAATACTGTAAAATTTTTAAAAAACATCCAACCTCCTTCAATGAAAAGTCATTTGAATCCCTTCAGAATTCTTTCATAATGCTTTGACCCCTCAGTTTTTCAACTCAAATATGAAGAAAATAAATGAAACCAAATTCAAAATTGGATGTCTCCTTTAACACAACCAATATTCATCATAGAGTGCACTTTTAGTATCCAAACCCTCTGGAATAAGCAGTCAAGTAGGTTCAGGAATATTAACTATGCACCTTCAGCTTGTACATTCAGTTGAGAACAAATTCTTAAGGGATTAATGAAGAAAATGCTGAGAAAATGTGATAAAGCCTGCAAGTTGGAAGATGAACTCTTGTTTCACAATTTTCCTCTCTCCCTGTCTCTAGAGACTTCTCATTGCTAGAATCTTGCTGCCTTTTTAAAAAAAAAAAAAAATATATATATATATATATATATATATATATATATATATATATTTCTAACTTGGAAATATGATGTATATCAACTAGAAGATGAAGCCCTGATCTCTTACTTTTGACTACTTTTCATCCTAAATAAAATTTCCCCAATCTTTTTCAATGTAGTCAGGAAAACTTGTGGCATACCAAAATTCCTCAAGCTTAACACCTATTATTCCTGACTATTTCCTTTGGAATCATATTGGCTTAAGTGTCACCTGAACTTCTATATAAGGTTAGTCCTACTATTAGATATGAAAGGTCATTTTCTGTGTAATATAAGAGGCCTTGTGCTAATTACCCTTCCCCCCCAAAAAAATCACTTCCCACTTGTCTGAGGTTCCCATGTTGTTCTTTCTTTTAGTTAAGACACTGAAAAAACCAATTAAAGAATAATGTAGAGAAAAATTCATTGCATTGAGAATCAGATAATTGAGGTTTAGAGTTAGGAGAGCTGGTTCAAGGATGAAAGAATTCACTGAGGCATTCTTTTAGTCAATGGCAGCATTTTGTTTTATATGAAAAAGCATCATGGACCTTCTTAGCAAGAAAGCTAAGTGAGATTCTAAAATTTGGAGGGGGAGTATGCCTATACAGGTTTCAGAATGATGATATAGTTTTAGAGGTTTTTGTGGAGGTTAAAGATTAAAGACAGGGCAGGATAATGTAGAATGAGGGAGAGAGAGGGAATTCTTTATGATTTAAGGATACAAGGACAGGGCAGGAGAATGCTGTTTAAAAATTAAAGGACCCAGGCAAAACAGGATCAGGAATACAGAAGCAATTCTTTTAGTACAGGTTCAAGATAAGGGGGCAAAGAACTTTAGGGAACCTTCAGGTTACAGGATAAACTATGTGCTTCACAAAGTACTGGAAATGCAACTCTTAGGGCACCATTTGTATCCACATCAAGATGCATATCAATTCTTCCACTTGCTAGCTAGATTTCTGTATCCTTACATGGAATCATTTAATCTCAGTGGTTCTCAGTTTCCTCATCTGTAAAATGAAGATGCTTAATTAGGTTGTGTCTACAACCTCAATTTAGAAAATTCTATTTTTCAATGGCTTTATAGCTATACTCCTCAAAGAGGATAATCTATTAAGCCTTTTTGTTAATGCCATCAATAACTTAGCATCAATTAGTTTGTTTAATTTCTTCCTGCTTTAGAGTGGATTCTGAAATGAAGGAATGGGAGGTAGGTAATTTTTTTTGAGGGGGAGAAAATTATAAAGCAAAATATTCATGGTCCACCTGGTAGTTATCTATGTGCCTGGGGAAGTAGGAGTTGAATACACTGGAGTAACATCTCAGAGTTTGGAGCAGCTGCTGTCTCTCTCTCTCCCTTTCTCTCTCTTCCTCCTTCTCTGTCTCTCTGTCTCTGTCTCTCTCTCTCCTTCCCTGTTTCTCATCTCTATCTTTCTCCATCCCTCATTCTCTTTCATTGCTTTTGTCTTTCCTATCTCCATTATTCTTTTTGCTCCTTTTCTTTGTCTCACACAAACTCCCAGCAACATCAAACATCACCTTTGAAAATAAAAGGAGACAATGCCTCCTATCATCTCCTTGAATGTCTTTTTTTTTTTGCTGAAAAAAAAGCCTGTCAACAATTTTAACAGCCCTTTAAACTCAAACACATAAAGTCATTCAATCCCATTCCAGCCTGAATCTAATCATTTATAAAAGGCTTTCTGTTCATAATAAACACCTATAAAATGAAAACTTGTTTTTCTTTAAAGGGGGACTTTGGATTTCAATGTTTGTTTATCTCCAGATCCCCATGATGTAAACACAACCTGTTTTTAAGATGTCAAAAACCTCTAATGATCTACAGCGCCATGCTCATTAAAAACATTTAGCTTCCACAGGTCTGGAGCAATATATTGCTAGCAGGCAGGAAGGATACGTGCTACAGAATTTCATTAGATCTATTATATTTTCCCTATATATGCCTTTATAAATACATTCTAACATTGACATAACCCAGCAGTAAATTCTGTGTTGCTTTAAATATGAGAGTCAGTCTGTGCAGAATGTTTTCCAAACAAACACACTTATGCTTTCTTTGTAATTGTGGCACTTTTTAGCTCCTCATTTTTAGGCTATTGCCTACTTATAAAATGTTACTGATAGAAATTATTCATCTTACACTACGATAAAATGGTGTTCAGACCAAGTTGGAGAAAGGGAGAGGGAGCTGGTGAAGGGGTGGGGGATTGATGATAACTGATTCCTATCATTTAAACCCTTTATTTTGTAATTTGCATATAAATGTCTTTACAATAATTTAATTTTTATAATGGTAAATCATAGGTAATTTAAAAAAACCAAAAAGCCAAAAATAAAACAAAACTTATCCCTCTGCTTTTGCTTCACTGGTTTTCACCATCAATCAATCAACCAAATCAATAAACAGATCAATGAAAATTTATTAAACTCCTTTTATGTGCTAATGTAATCTTTGAAAACAAATTATATTTTAATGGGTTAGTAAAAGTATGTATATGTATACATATAATAAATATAATTTATAGTAATATGACATATTACTATAAAGATAAAACAATACAAAGGAGTTAAATACATGATAGTTGGGAAGGGAGGACATTAGCAATTGAGATGGTGAATCTTAAAGGAACAGAGAAACTAAGAGTTAGCTATTAGTAAAGAGAAAATACATTCCAGGAATGCGAAACAGCAATATATGAAAACTTACCTAGTGATTATTCTATTTGAGGAAAGAGAGAAGGCCTGTTTAGAAGGATCACAGAAAGTGAATGAGGGGGTGTCATGTTCAATAAGGCTAGAAAGATAGGTTGGGGCAAGATGGTTTAGGGAACTACAATTTCAACAGAGGAATCTCTATTTTTGCCAAGAGGAAATCAAAAGGCACTGGAATTGATTGAGTCACATTTCTATGGCTTCACTTAAGGAAATTTCCTTTGGCATCTTTATGTGTTGATTGTTATAACGACTTTGTAAGATGTTTAGGTCTAAACTGAGCTGGTAGATATAGAACATATTGTGAAAGGTCTACTTTTGACAACTGATTGGATGGGTGAGGGGAGAGAGAGAAAGAGAGAGAGAGAGGGAGAGGGTGAACATTATGCCATTGTTAGGTATGTAAGACTCTTGAAAAGACAATGGCACCTTTGACAGAAACTTGAAAGTTTGGAAGAGGGGAAGGTTTTTGAGGAGACGTAGTGAGTTCAATTCTATACATGTTGAGTTTGAATTGACTCAAAGTCATCAGGTTGAAAAAAACTACTACTCACCTTATATTTATTTTGTCATACATTTTTCTGATGCCATCTTTCAAGTTTTTTCTACCCATCGTCATTTGTTCATTAAGTACTGAGGCTTATTAATACCAGAAACTCTTCCACTGCCCATTGTGTGAGTTTAAATTTCAAATTCTTTGGAAAGAGTCATCTTCCATGTCTGAGAGTCATATTCATCTCCAGAAGAATGTTGTTAAGGGAGTGGATTAGCATTATTAAAAATACGAATTTTCTCAAAGTCTACCCTGCTCTACTCTTCTCTTCCTGTAGCATTCTGTATGTAACTCTTCCTCTATTTACATTTTCTGTTCAAGATATAAGAAATAATTGAAGAGCTCTATGAGCACTCAATTCACTGAGCCACCTAGCTACCTTGATAAAACCATTTATCAAACATTTTACTGTATGTTAGGCACTGACCTCAATGCTGGGAATATAACTAAATCCAAGAAGAAAGACCCTGCCCTTAAGAAGCTAGCATTTTCTTTTTCGCTTTTTTTAACATTTACTCTTATAAGATTTTGAATTCCAAATTTTTCTTCCTCTCTCTCCACCCTCTCCCCAAGACAGCAAGCAATCTGATATACGTTATACATATACACTCATATTAATCATATTTCCATGTTAATCATATTCTGAACATAGAATTAGACAAAAGGGAAAAACCATGAGAAAGAAAAACAAAAACAAAGTGAAAATTGTATGCTTTGATATTAATTCAGACTCCATGGTTCTTTTTCTGTAAGTGGATAGCATTTTTCATCATGGGTCTTTTGAGATTGTCTTAAATTGCTGAGAAGACCTAAGTCTATCAAAGTTGGTCATTGTACAATGTTACTGTGACTGTGTACAATATTCTGGATCTGCTCACTTTACTCATAATCAGTTCATGCACATCTTTCCAAGTTTTTCTGAAATCACCTTTCTCATAATTTCTTATAGAACAATAGTATTCCATTATATTAATATGCCACAACTTGTCCAGTCATTCCCCAATTGATGAGCATCCCCTCAATTTCCAATTATTTGCCACCCCAAAAGAGCTGCTAGAAATAATTTGTACATGTGAACCTTCTCCCTTTTTTTTTATGATCTCTGGTATACAGAGTTAGTAGAGGTATTGCTAGATCAAAGAATATCCACAGTTTTATAGCCCTTTGCACATAGTTCCAAATTGCTCCGCTGAACTGTTGGATCAGTTTACAACTCCACCAACAATCCATTAGTATTCCAATTTCCCCACATCTCCAATATTTATCATTTTCCTTTTCTGTCATATTAACCAATATGATAGGTGTGAGGAGGTACCTCAGAGTTGTTTTAATTTGCATTTCTCTATAAAATAGTAATGTAGAAGGAGTTTGCATTCTAATGAGGGAAGACAACACACAAAAGGGACTGAGTTTGGAGAGGGGAAGCAAGGTATGGAAAAATAATGCAGAGAATCAAGAACTGAGTGAGGTCAAAAGTGCACATAGATGGTGTGGACTTGTCAAATGGAAAGTCTGTGGCAAAACTCTACAATTGGATGGCATAAAAATCCAAATGGAAAAGTAAAATATTGACTATAATGACTAAATCATAATATAGATTTCTTAATGAGTATCCTCCAATTACATGAAATTTCTTTTTAAAATTTAGCTTGTAAATTTCCATCTTCTCTGAAGTTTATCAATTATTCTTCAAAGCTAATTCAAAGTCATTCCATTTTCTTATTTTTAACAAATGTATTTGCAATGTCTGGAAGCTTCATTTGGAAGATTTTGAAACAGTAGAAATTCTGTATCCAAGTTTTTGTGAACATATGTGAGTTTCTACCTTATTTTTAGCAACCACAAAGGGGAGGTTATTCAAGAAGAGAATAGCAATTGTAGGAGGCACATCTACCACCAATATTCTCTTAGTTCAGATTTGATTTAAGCAGTCATAAGACATTGAATTGTCAAAAAAAAGAAAGTTTACTCTAGCAGGGGAGTGATTCAGTACTATTTTCATTCATCTTTGGTAGATATGCCACCTTAACATTGTTATGGAGACCTGCCTAATCAGCAGGTCATCAGGATAAGGCTTAGGAACTCCCATTATCTAAATTACACAATGAATCTGAGAGACTTTGACTCCATTTGGCTAGGATTTTATGCCCTGGGTGATAAGGGCCAATATAGTCTAGAGAACAGCATAGTCCCCCATGTAGGAAAGCTTATCCCTATCACAGGAGTGTGTGTGTGTATGTGTGTGTGGGGGGGGCGGGGTTGGTGTTGGTCATACCTCATTCTGGGGCTAGGGCTGAAAGAATTTCAATGAGGGAAACAGGCACCAATCATGTCCTAAGACTGCTTTGTCTCTTTTAGACAAATTAATTCCTATCACACTAGGGAAACAGAAAGCATACACCTAACTGATGGATAAAACACTGGTAAATATTAGCTTTGTTTAATGGTTAATAGTATCACATGCATTAGAGAAGTCAAGAGGGATGCCAATTGTGAAAAGTCCCTCAAGTTTATAGTTAAGAGATTATTGGTGACTGAGATCAAGAGTTTCAGTTGAATGAGGAGACATGGATAGCAATGAAGATGAGAAGCTAGACATTTGGAAGAATGATGGTACCCTGGAGAAAAAAAAATAGTTTAAAAATGGGTTAGGGGGTGGGGAGACAATGAAACAAATTCTCCAATGTAAATTGTAACACATCCACCATTGCCTGCTTTCCCCTGTGCTATTCACTTTTTCACCAGCAAAATAAAAGTATGTTTGTGTGTGTGTGTGTGTGTGTGTGTGTGTGTGTGTGTGTGCATGGACATGTACACACATATTAAACATTAGCCATTGTCCTGGATGGAAGGATATGTCCATAAACAGAAATCCGTAAAAGGCATAAGAGTTAAGGGTTTATCTTCTGATATCAAAAAATGAGGCAAGTAATTTGCTTGTGAGGCAGCTATAGATACTATTGACCTGAAAGTATGGTTAAAAGAAGCAAACAACTAGGTGATATACATATATTTATATCATTCATTCCTTTATAGGGGCCTATGGCTCCAACTTTGGACATCACTAGCATAAATATTTAAGCATTTATGAATCGTTGAATGGTTGTAATGCTAATTAGAGCTAAAGATTTTCCCCTGACATTAATGGGCCTGCCCATTAAGGAAAGGTTGATTAGGGGAGATTCTTTTGTTGTTGTTGTAAGACTCACACCTTTTGTTATTTTCTAATGAGGCACAGATTCCCAAAAGTTGTGATGCTCTCTAGCTCTGAAAAGTATATATTTACTCTGAGGTGAGGTTTTACTTTGGGGCTTCCTCTTTGGAAGTATTTGGCCAGAAGAGACTCTGGGCAATTGCTAGGAAGCCCCCTGGCTTTGAAAACCCGATGTTGGTGTTTCTCTCTCTGATACCTCTGTTATGTATGGTCAGACGGTTGGAAGACCTGTCTGTTGATCTCTCTGAGGGACAGGATGATGAATTTTTCCCCTGAACTAAGTGAATGCTATTTGTGCTTGATTAAAGTGATTGTTGACCCCTCAGTCAAAGTTGCCTTTCCTTTTAGAACAGCAGATCTCAGAACATGTACAGAAGACCCTCCTGTGTATGTTGGGATCCTTGTTATTACAATGATTAGCCAAAAGGAAGTTTATTTTACCCCTACACAGTAATGATGCAGGAGGAGTATTTCCATTCGTCTTTGGTAAACATGCTACCTAAGCATCATTTTTTTGTTTGGATTGAAGGAGACATTCCTTGAGCAACTACTTAAAGAAGCCTATTCGTTGAATGGGTGTATCTCACTCAAAAAGAGAATGCTATAAGACCTTAACCTGAAAAGGTCAGGGTCTCAAACTGCATTCTGGGCCATCTCCAGCTGTCCTGATTTATATCAGGCCACTGAACTCAGATGGCTCAGGAGAAGAAAGTGAGGTTGGTGATCTTGTACAACCCTTCCTCATTCAAGTCAAAGTCAACTACACGTCTTGTCATAATCCTGATGTCATGGTCTTCTTTGAGAACGAAGGACAAGCATAAAAACCTAAGCACCATTATAAAAAGCTGTCTGGTCAACAGGCTATCAGTATAAGGCTTAGGAACTCCATTTTTCACATCTTAGATTTTTGTTTTCCTACATGGATACTTAAATCAAATTCTTTTGAGTGATTTTGGAGATAATTTTTACATACATAGACATAATCTATGAGGGAAACCAATAGAAAGAAAGCAACTTCATCTCTCATTTCTCTCTCTTCTGGATACCTTTCACTTAAAATGTGTTTAAAAATATTTGGTGCTCAATATTATATATGATACTTCAATACTAGATATACAACCTAACCAATGGGGAGAATAACAGAGACATGACTTTCCCTCATTTGTGCATTCTGACTCTTTCATTGCATCATTTTTCTGTCATGGCATACTGCTAAATCATGTTTATTTTGTAGTCTACTAAAACCTCCACATCATTTTAAAACTGAGTCTACCAGTGACCCACCTCCTGACATATTTTTGAATTTTATTTTTTAGCTCAGCAGTAAGACATTATATTTATCATGATTAATTTTTCTTATTTAATTTTGTCAAACATTTAAGCCTCTCTAACTATTTTGAGTTCTAAGTCCATATTTTCAACTTTGGAATCATTCAAGTCAGGACATATAATTATGTGGAGACATATTTTTTAGAGTATCTATAGCCACATTTGATACCCAATCAGAGACATTCTCTTTTTTTCCTTAATTAGTTCAGTGTCTGGTTAACAATTTTTCTCTCCTCCCCAATTAATATATTATTGAAGAAGACTTCAATATACATATTAATATTTCCTCAGACACACTTCCCTCTCAAATTTTCAACTTACTCATTGCCCACATCACTCCACATCCTGTCAGCAACACACAAAAATGGCCGTACCCTAGATCTTGTTTTTACTCAGAATTGCACCACTTCAATGGTCATGAGCTCTGTAATTGACTTATATGGTCAAATTCTGTTATCGTTCTATATCTCCCTCTACCTTGAAATGCTAAACACTGATCCTTATTGCAACCTTTAATCCTTGGCTCCTGAGTTTTCTTAGCAGGTCATCATCCCTGCACTCTCTTTAGACTTTCCTTGAATCTTCAGCATGTAGCACAGTGCCTACTTCATATTAAGGACTGCGCAAATGTTTATGGCCTACATGAATAGCAAAATAATTATTCAGCATTTCATGAATATTTATATAAAATAGTGTTTAACTTGATACTTATTTAAAATAGTTGGTAAAATCCAGTTATATCTTTCTACCATAATAAGTTTCACACAATTTTGACTGAAGAAGTTCTTCACACCAGTGTTTTTTTAGATAAGATTATGAACAGCTAGTAAATGGTGAATTAAATGAAAAATAATATGTATGAATTGGATAATGAGATGAAATTTGCATGGGAATTGAACTTCTGACCTTATTTTCCAACAAGCAATCATCTAAAATGCTCAAATCTTCTATCTTCAAGAATTCATTAAAAACAAAATATATTTTATACAATTCCATTACCTGAGGAGCTATAAACATGAATGCATTCAATGCTACCACAACAAATTAAAATATTTAGTACTATTATCCACATCTATCCTTGTATACAACACTAATCTCTTAAATGTATACTGGGATCAACTTCTGAATGTGACTTCTGGAAACTGTCTTATTACACGATAGGAATGTTTCATAAAATCATCTATCTGCATGATATACAGTGAAGAGGGGAAGATGAAAATTTCTAACTAATATATCTAATTGTGGAAAAATTTTCTTTCATTTTATCATAGGTGATTTTATTTTTAAGAGTAAAACTTAGCAATCAATTATAATCACACCATTTTACTTGAAAATAAAAGCCATACTATTAACATTCAAATAATTTACCCTATAGAAATATAAAATGATTTATAAATTATTAAAATGCACTTCTCAGACCACCAAGAATATGATTTATTTCCATGTGATTGTCACTATGATTTATATTTTTATACAAAGGTGATGAAACTGATGTGTTGTGCATTATGTTCTACCAATCATATGTCTGTGAATTTATAAGACAGGACAACATTTTAAATATAGCTGATATTAGGGACAGTCCTCACAGATATACTGTATTGGTTCAAGTTATATCTTGGGAGAAAATGAGGTACTTGTAGGTCAATCAACAGGTAGCAAAAGGAGGTTTGCTTAGACTTAACTCAGCAAGGTTATATAACAAGGATGTAGTGGTACATAAATTTTTTCCATCTCTTTTCTTCTCCAATATTATCTTATTTTACTAAATACTAAAAAATACAATAAAAGAAAAAAACATACTATAAACTTAAATCCTAAAACTTAAATACAAAATAAGAAAAAGAAAACAAAAGCATTGCCATATACACAACAGAACCTAAGAGAAGTTTCAAAATATACAGCAATAAACTTTCATTTCAAAAAAGTCTATATAATAAACACATTGTGTTCAGAGCTGTATATCCTTGCTTCCTTGGAAGTTTTATTTTCTGCTGGGCATTTTTTGCTTTGCTTTTTCCCACATTTCTTCCCCTCTTCCCCCAAGAAGTGTGGAGATTATATGTCTAAGTATGTATGTATATATATAATGTGTGTATACATATACATCTATGTATATATGCATTTGTTTACACATAGATATACATATACTTAGATGTCTGTAGTCATATTCATATGTACTCACATACATATACATCCATAAGCATCTATGTAAGATAGTACCATACTAGTTTTTCCTCTGTTTCTCTTAGGATGGATAATGTCTTCCTTCATAGGTCCAAGTATTTCCCTGTTTTTCTTAATCCACCAACTCATCCTTTTCTTTATCACAACAATATGCTGACCTTATACTGTCTAGTTATTTTAAATAATCTAAAATAATATTAGTTAATAAGGCTGATATATAGTGTAGTTTACCTATTTTTTCTTCTGACTACTATTTTAACTTTAATTTTGTTTGAGATCAGGATTACTACCCCTGCTTTGTTTTTTTCTGACAAATTTGGCTTCTGATCTTTATTTTATATTTGTTAGTATTTCCTGTCTCTCCTGACTCCTCTATTTTACTTCTATCTGTTATCTTGCCCTCCTATTACTTAACCTACCCTTGCCCATGATCCTTCCTGTATCCTCTCCCCTCTCCCTATCCCCTTAGCCTTTTATTTCTTTCTGAATTTACAAGACTTTTATGTGCTCTATATATGTATGTATGTATGCGCATGTATGGGTGCATATATCTACATATCTATCTATCTATCCATTTATCTATCTATCTAGATACAGATCTAGATAGATAGGTAGACAGATATTTCTCTCTAACCCATTCCTGATGAGAATATGGTTTCTGAACTACCAGCCTTGCTCCTCCAGATAATCCTTTTATTAGTTCTTCCTCTCCCACTTTGTTGGTAGAAGATAATTACTCTTTTTACCTTTCCCTATACAGTTTACTTTTTTAGTATCACACAATACTCAGGTTTACTCCAATATTTCTTTCCAAATAACCAGTTACAAATAATAATCTTAGACATACAATTTACATTTCATCACGTAAAAAGTAAGCAGTTGGCATATCCTTATTGAGTTCCTTGTTAATTAATCTTTGATGTTTACCTTATATTTCTCTTTTATATCCAATTTTTATTGATTTCTCATCTTTTTGCAACAAAATTCGGAAAGACTGGCAATTAATTGAATATCTTTTTTTTTTTCCATTCAGGATTTTGCTTACCTTTGCTGGATATGATATTTTCACAACACAGCTTTAGTTCTTTTGCTCTTTATTATATAGTGTTCTAAGACCTATAGTCTTTTAGTACAGCTGCTGCTAGGTCTTGTATGACTCTACTGGTGGCTTTGCAGCATTTAATTTCTTTTTCTTGTTGCTTGTAATATTTTCTCTTTGAACTTGGGGTTTCAGAATCTAGCTGATATTCCAGTCAGTTTTCCTTATAGGATCTTTTTCAGGTGGTGATCAGTGCATCTTCCTCCCCCCATTTTTCTTTTCTCTTCTTTTTCTAACACTTCAGGATAATTTTTCTTAATTATTTCTTGTTTCTTGAATTATTATATCAGGACTCTCTTTTGATCATAGTTTTAAGATGGTTTGATGATTCTTATGTTTTGTCTTCTTGAGCTTTTTTCCTGAACAGTTGTTTTTCTTATGAGATATTTTACTTTCTCTTCTATTTTATTATTCTTTATATTTTGTGTTTTTCTCTTTTGCAGCTCCTCTCTCTCTCTCTCTCTCTCTCTCTCTCTCTCTCTCTCTCTCTCTCTCATTAATATCATCATGTTGTTGTAATCACTTCTAGTCCTGGTGTATGAGGGATGGTGTCTCTAGCCTGGGATCCTCCCTCAGTTATTCCCTCTGGCATGGAACTGAAACAAAGACCTCCACCACCTGGTAAGGGCCCACAGTCACTGGTTTTGTCATTCCACTGATTTTGTATTGACCAGGCATGTTCTGGTTCCTTCTCATCCAGAGCCTTGTTGGGAGCAAAGTTGTCCTGGTATTCCTTATATTCTTTCAATCTTCCCCTGCTCAAATGCCTGAATTCCCACCCTGTTCAGGGGCTGAAAATTCCTGTGCTTGCTGCTTGCTGTTTCAGTGAAGCTAATCTAGAGGTTATGTCACAGGGACCAAACCTCAGATCTTCTCCATTTGTCCCAAGAGGACCACTGTTCTAGCTCACTTCTTGTTCATTTTTATACTGCTCTATGGTCACCCTAGGCATTATTTTGTCTATTTGTGGAAGAAATTTGGAGAGCTTGGAATTTTCTGACCTACCTTGCCATCTTCCCAGAATCCTGTCCATCCTTTTTCTATCTCTTGATGCTGAAGGGAGGGAAAGAAGGAAAGGGAAAAATGGGACAGACATTGGTCCTATCACAGATGACCAGTAAAGATAAATGTGTCCCAGGGTGCGCATTTCTTTATGACTTACAGTATATTTTTTCTCTTTTCATTTCAATGGTTTATTTTTAATTATTTCTAATGACTCAATGCCAGTGAAAATGGATCAAAGAAATTCTGTACCTATAAGTTGTCTGAATTTGAGGTTAAAACATTTAACGGTCTCAATATTTGATACATTCAATAAACAAGCATTAACTTGGTTCCTTGCTTTACTCAAGACACTGATTTTGCTACTGGCAATATAAAGAAAGAAAAGCAATATGACTCAGTGACTCCAAAAAGCCTAAATTCTAGAATAAAATATACATACACAGCATACACGTGTATGTACACATGCACACAAACACATGCACAAATGAAAAATAAATGCAAGATAATTTAGATGTGTGTGTTTGCGCAGAGGGGTATTTTTTATTTTTTAATAATAAATTTATTTATTTTTAATTTTCAATATTCTTTTCCATAGTATTTTGAGTTTTAAATTTTCTCCCCCTCTACAAGACAGCATGAAATCTGATATAGGCTCTACTTATACATCCATATTAAATATATTTTCACATTAATCATGATGTAACAAAGAATTTGAACTAATGGAGGGAACCATGAGAAAGAAGAAACAAAACAAAACAACAAAAGAAAAGAGGAGCAAGTAGGATGCTTCCATCTGCATTCAAACTCCAGGATTCTTTCTCTAGATGTGGATAACATTTTCCATAGTGAGGCTTTGGAGTTCTCTTAGATCCTTGCATTGCCAAAAGGAGCTGAATCAGTCAAACTCAGTCACAAATGTGACTGCTACTTGAGAACAATGTTCTTCTGGTCCTGGTCATTTCACTCATTATCAGTTCATATAAATCTTTTTTTTCCCTGAATTCCTATCTGTTCATCATTTCTTACAGAACAATATTATTCCTTTAAATTCATATACCACAGTTTGTTCAGTCATTCCTCAATTGATAGACATCCCCTCAATTTCCAATTCTTGACCACCACAAAAAAGTTGCTATAAATATTTTTGTGCATGCACGTTCTTTTCAGAGGGGCACTTTTAGGCATTGTCAGGATCACACAAACTCTTATGTAGAGTATATCATTCAAGTTGCATTTGGAAATAAATTAGGGTTTTGATTTGTTGGGAAAAAGAGGGTAGTTATTTCTTGGGCCTTGCAAAGGATCAGAAACCTAAGGTATGATATTTTGTATGATAAATAACAAGGCCAGTTCAGAGGGAAAGAAAAGTGAATGAAGGTATGAATAATATTTAGGAAAACATTGCTTGGAGGTAGACTTTAAATGACTTTGGATGCCAAAGGGAGTGTATTGAATTACAACAAAGTGATGTGGTATGAATTTTCCTCTAGAAATATCACTATGAAACCTGTTTAGAGGATAATTGGAATGAGGAGAGACATGAAGTTGGGAGACCAATAAGTGGCTATTGTAAGAATTGGGGCAAGAAGTTATGAGACCTTGAACTAAAGCTTTATTATCAAAATAAAGAGAAGGAATTAGATGCAAGAAATATTATGGAGGTGGAGTTGGTAAGATTTGGAAACCGATTGGTTATATGGGATAAAGGAAAATGTGAACTCAAGGATTACTCTTTAAAAAATTAAGAGTGTTTTTTCCCTGGTCACATGCAAAAATAGTTTTAAACATTCATTTTTGTAAGATTTTGAGTTCCAAATTTTTCTCCTTTCCTTCCCCCACCTTGCCTTATGCATGTACCGTCATGTTAAATGTATTTCTACATTATTCATGTTGTGAAAGAAAAATCAGAACAAAAGGAAAAATCCACGAGAAAAACAAAACAAAACAAAAGCAACAATAGTACACTTTGATTTTCATTCAGACTACATAGTTCTTTCTCTGGATGTAGTTAACATCTTCCATCATGAGTTTTTGGAATAGTCTTGGATTGTTGTATTGCTGAGGAGAACTAAGTCTATTAAAGTTAGTCTTCTCACAATGTGGCTGTTACTGTGTACAATATTTTTTTCTGGTTCTGCTCACTTTACTCACTATCAGTTCCTGTAAGTCTTTGCAGATTTTTCTGAACTCTACCTGCTCATAATTTTTATAGCACAATAGTATTTATATGCCATAACTTGTTCAACTATTCCCCTATTGAGGGGAATTCCCTAAATTTCCAATCCTTTGCCCCACAAAATAGCAGCTATAAATAATTTGTACACATGGATCTTTCGCCTTTTTTAGTCATCTCTTTGGGAAACAAACATATTGTTAAATATAGTGTTTTCAATAGGAATAGGTGCTGTCTTTTGTCAAAAGTTTTTTCTGCATCTATTGAGATAATCATATGATTTCTGTTACTTTTCTTGTTGATATGGTCAATTATGCTAATAGGTTTCCTAATAAGAAACAGCTCTGCATTCCTGGTATAAATTCCACTTGGCCATAATGTATTATCCTTATGATAAATTATTGTAATCTCTTTGATCATATTTTATTTAAATTTTTTTCATCAATAATCAGTAGGGAAACTGGTCTATAATATTATTTCTCTGTTTTGTCTCTTCCTGGTTTAGGTATCAACTCCATATTTGAATCATAAAAGGAATAAAAGATTCCTCCTTAAGTTTTCCCAAGCTGTTTATATAGTATTACAATGAATTGTTCTTTAATATCTGGTAGAATTCACTCATAAAGCCATCTGGCCCTGGAGACTTTTTCCTATGGAATTCACTGATGACTTGTTCAATATTTTTTAATAAGATGGGGTTAAGTATTTTTATTAACTTTTCTGTTAATCAGGGTAATTTATATTTTTAAATATTACTACTCTTAAATTGTACATCTGGGTTATAAGAAAGATGTTTCTTTGCCAAATATATAGAAATTTGGGAGAGAGGCAAATTTTAGAAGAGTGGCTCATAATGAGTTCTGTTTTGGACAGCTAATGATGCCATTCATAATGCATACACATATATACACATTATATATGCGTATATGTGTGTATAATATAAACACTTGTATTATTACATTCAAGTAGGAACTGAGAAGCTGGACAGTGTCCAAATTGGAGCAACTGGAATGGTGAAAGTGCTCAAGATCATAAGAAATTAGAATAGATTGAAGGGATTAGGCATGCTTAATCTGGAGAAGAAAAGACTTGGGTGGGAGGAATGGGTAGAAATAATAACTATTTTTAAGCACTTAGTGAGTATTATCTTAAAAATGGCATGAAAACTCCTACAAATATTCCCCTGCCTCAACACCTGGGAGAGGGGATAATTTTCCTTGCTATATCCTGTTGATCTCTATGAGGAATGGGTTCAGTTAACTCAGTTTCTACAGAACATCTTCCCAGTAAATTTCAAGTCTAAAGCCTTGGGTAAAAGGGGGTGAGATTAGTGGGGTTGGGGAGTGGCTTTGTTTCCTGGCACCCTGGCTTGTCCAAGCTTTTCTGTTTGATTGACCTAGAATCCTGGCTCCAAGTTCACCATTGGTTGAGTTGCGACAATCTACTACTACAGCATCTGTGCTTAGAACTGAAAGAACTGAAACCAAAAAAAAGCCCCAAGACCATTTCCAGGGGTCAGGTTGCCTAAGGGGAAGAGTAATGCTGCTTTTTCCCTCATCTAGTTCAATGTATGATTTCTTTGTTATAGATGAAGACCTTTGTTCCTGTACTCAGTTTGAAAGAAAGAGTGATGTTCTCACAGTCAAACAATTTAAAAAATACAATCAGTTCTGGCTATGTAGCCAATGGAAACATTTCTCCTAACTGTAGGTAAATTTTCCCCACTCCAATTCCATTTAACCCCTCAATAATAGTATTAGTGTTTGTAATTAATATTTACTTCAAAGAGGTAATAATAGCTATATAAACATTCTCAACCCCAAATCCGTGGATTAATCTCCATGTTTATCTCCCCATACTGAGTGGTGGTGGATTAAGATTCACATCTTGGCTCTCTTCAGTTGCTATATATTGTAGTCTTAAATGCTAAGCCCAAAGTCCCCTTGGACTCAAGTTCCATGCGACCTGACTTCTGTCAGGAGTTCATTTATAGGTCGACTGATTGTAAGATCCATCTATGGATCTATCTGTCTGTCTATCTATCTATCTATCTCTCTATCAGTCTATCATCTATCTGTGTCTCATAAATAGATAAGATAACAACTCATGACAGCTGTTGAGGTCACCATGAGAAAAAAGTGTAATGACAAAAAGAAAAAAAAAGCCCTAGTGGAAAAAGAAAAGCCTTAGGGTAGAGAATTTTGGGGAAATAAAAAAAAATGTGTTTGTGTGCACATATTGAGAGGCATATTTACTGTTGAGGAACAACAATCCAATTTGTTCAGTCATTCCTTAATTCTACTTTTTATCCCTATATCACCTTTAGATTGAAGGCTTTATTAAAGAAGGCTAAGGATGGCTTTGTGTGAAGGATAAATTTTTTTCTGTTTATCTATTATAATATAAATGTAAAATAAAATCATACTGACAATAAATAAACACATCGACTCTGCCCTTGAATAAAATTAACCTAAGTGAATAACCAGTATTTATTTATAGACTTTTCGGTATAGTTTTAAGTTTTCATGTAAATTTCTTAACTTCTTTCTATATATTAACTTGGTTTATTTTTTATTGTTATTATTCTTGACCTCTTCTTTCTTGGGCTGCTTCTCAGTAACATAGGAGAATCCTTTATTTATCTAAGGAACACTTCACAGAGTCCACATGGTTCCTGTTAAACCCTATAGCTCACTAGCTTTGTCCCATTTCCTTATTTTATTTTTAGGATCTTGTAAATCATACTCCATATCAGTTTCTACATGACAGAAGTATCACTTTCTTCTCCCCTCTCCAAACTTCACTCAAACATTAGTCACAGTTGCCCTGTCTCTTGTTTACCCATGTTGCAACACTATTAGTAAAGTTATGGTGAATAGATGAGAGCATGTTGACTTTAGAGTTAAAAAACAAAACAAAAACAAAGTAAAACTAGTATTCAAACTTAGTCTCAGATATTTAATAATTTTATGACCCCAGGGAAGTATAACTATAATTCCTCAGAACCTTATTTTCTAGATCAGTAAAATGGAGATGACAAAACACCATTGTGAAACTCAGCTGAGATAGCCTGTGTACAGTGTTCTGACAACTTTAAAATGCTAACTGTCATTTACCACTATTACCATTGTGGTTTTTTCCCCTCTTTTGCTTATTGTCATGTATTGTTTTAGCTTTGAAGTCCTCAAGCCCAATTCCAATTGTGATAATTTTCCCATCAGTCTATTCACAGTACAACTGCAGTTACATATCAGATCTTTAATTCATTGTTTAGCTGCCTTGACATGGTCTCTTGATTCTGCAGCCTTGTGGTATTTTGTGATTACTTTCCTGTAGTTAACATTTTGTGTGTTCCATTAAATAACAGGCTTACAATAGTACATTCTTTCAAAAGGTTAGCAAAATTATTGCACATACTATTGAGAAATCTTTGTATTCTTGTGCTTAAATCAGGTAGACTATATCAGTGGGAAGCTAGGTGGTACAGTGAATAGAGTGCTGAGTCTGGAGTCAGGAAGACATCTTCCAGAGTTGAAATCTAGGCTTAGATACTAACTGTGCTACCCTGGGCAAGTCACTTCATCTTTTTTGCCTCAGTTCCTCATCTGTAGCATGAACTAGAGAAGGCAATGGCAAAATACTTCAGTGTCTTTGCCAAGAAAACTTCAGATAGGGTTGTGAAAACTTGGACATGACTGAAATGACTGAACAAAACAACATATATATGAGGCAAGATGTAAATTCCAAACCTTATAACTCCTAAGACTATCCTTGATCTGACTTATAGATATAGTACCTGACTTACTGAGTGATTTGTCTTCAACAAGGGCAATACATATATACATATTTTAATCATCTCTTCTTACTCATTTTGTCTTTGTGATGAAGCTTTCTTTGAATTCAGTGTGTGTTGTTTGTACTAGTCAAGGAAAGGAGAGTAGAAGGAATAAGAATTAAGGATACGGTAGGCAGATTAAAACTATTTTCAAATTAAATTTTTTTTTCAAATTTCTCTATGTTCAAAAGAAGAGTAGAACTCAGAGGATGGATAGCTGAGGCAAAAATCAAGAAAAAAATTGAGATAGTGGGGTTTCCATAGGGGAGGCAGAATAATAATTGACTTATCAATGGAATTCTTGGTAAAAATTCATTCAATGGTGCTACAATGTTATAAAGTTATTGTTTACTTCAATTATTCAGTAAATTTCCTAAGTCTATAATTTTATTGATTTTAAGTTCACTATATAATATTGGGGATGGTATTGGACATGGAGTCAAGAAGATCATAGTGCAAATCTTGTTGTGACACCTCTTATGTGACCCTGGTATACCCTCTGTCTGCATCAGTTAAAAATTTTGTAAAATAAGGATAATAATTGAAGCTACTTCAAGGGGTAGCTGTGAGGATAAAATGAGATATAAGATATTACATAGACATGTAAATATACATATATATATATTATATACCTTAAAGCACTATATAAATATGATGGTGATATACTCTCTCTACTGTTACTGATTTCAACCCTCACAGCTCCCATGTTCTATAATTCTTGTCCATATCTTTCCATAAATCTTTCATAAAGGTCTAATTAAATGTGTTGGAATTCTTTTTCTTCTTCTTTTAATATTTAGCATAAAGAAATACTTCACTCAAGTTGTCTACGTTATTGTTCTTCACGCTTGTTACATGACCTGTCTAACCTTTATCCTGAGCTTGCATCTCCTTGGTGATGTATTTAATCCCATACATAAACTTTTGGGCCAACCACAATTTTAATTCTTTAAGCAGAATGGTGATTCCCTTCCCTATGTAAACTCCATTAGAGTACATGAAATATTCAAATTCAACTATATCACTGAATAACCATTTTTTCCCTTGAAGTATTATATTCAGATTTTCTAGGTAGGTGATTCTTGGTTTCAAGCCCAGTTCCTTTGACTTCTGAAATATCCCACTCCAAGCTCTTTGATCCCTTAATGTTGAAGTTGCCAGATCCTGTGTTATGCTGATTATATTTCCACAGTACTCAAATTGTTTCTTTCTAGCTGCTTGCAGTATTTTCTCCTTGATCTGGGAACTCTGAAATTTGGTGACAATATTCCTAGAAGTTTCTCTGTTCGAGTTTCTTTCAGGAGGTGAATGATGAATTCTTTCAATATCCATTTTGCCCTCTGATTCTACAATATCAGGGCAGTTTTCCTTGATAATTTCATGGAAGATAATGTCTAGGCTCTTTTTTTGATCATGGCTTTCAAGTAGTCCAATAATTTTTAAATTATTTCTCCTGGACCTATTTTCCAGGTCAGTTGTTTTTCCAATGAGTTGTTTCACTTCATCTTCTGTTTTTTCAAATTTTGGTTTTGTTTACTAACTTCTTGGTTTAACTCATAGTCATTCATTTCCTTGGACTCAATTCTCTCTTTCATTGAATTATTTTGTTCAATGAGCCTTTGAACATTTTCCTCCATTTGTCTAATTCTGCTTTTTAAAATCTCCTTCTCCTTGTTGGCTTTTTGGACCTCTTTTTCTAATTGAGTTAGTCTCTTTTTAAAACTGTTATTTTCCTCAGCATTTTTTTTTTTGGTTCTCCTTTAGTAAGCTGCTAACTTGTTTTTTAAGGTCTTCTATTGCCTGAACCAAGTTTAAGTCCCCTTTGGAGGCAGGGGCCTTGACTTCCTCTGAGAGTATGCCTTGTTCTTCCTCATCTGAAAGGATGAGGGGAGATACCTTTTCCCCAAGAAAGTAACCTCCTATGTTCTTATTTTTTTTCCCTTTTCTGGACATTTTCCCAGTCAGTTATTTGACCTCTGAGTTTCCTCTCCACACCCAGCTCACATCCAGTTCTGCCCAGTCAGCCCTTGGGGGCTGAGATTCAAATGCTGCTCCCAAAGCCTTAGGGGTTTTGGCAAGGGTGGGGCTGCTATTCAGTGTGAGATTAAGTTCAACTGCTCAGGAAGGGGCAAGGCAGCCACACTGGGTTCAGTTCCCTCAGGGGGTTTATGCAGAGACCTTCAATAATGGGCATGGGCCACTGCCTACTTTGGGAGCCCCTGTCTGCTGCTGTCTCTGTTGCTGCCTCCCGAGGGGGCATCAGTTATGGGGACACCCTGCTCCCCTCTCACCAGCCAAAAAAGACCCTCTCGCTGACCTTTGGAACCTGTGGGTTAAGGGACCTGCCCTGCTGCTGGAAATTCTGAACCTGAAGCCTGCTCGGATCAGCTCCCCTTAGTGCCATGTGACCAAGGCAGGACTGGAATCTGCTCCATATCAAGTGTGAGACAGACATTTCCCGTCAGTTTTCAGGTCTCTCTGGAACAAAAATCTCCTCCACTCTGTTGTTCTGTGGCTTCTGTTGCTCTAGAATTTGTTGAGAGTTCTTCTTTACAGCTGTTTTATAGGCTGTGGGGTAACAGCTAAGCATCCGTGTATCTTTCTATTCTGCCATCTTGGCTCCTCCTTTATCTGATAACTTTTAATAAAATTGGTCCCTAAAAAGGAGTGTTAGAGTTATGGGGGACATTAGAAAACACTTAGTCATTTGCATTATGTTATACCTGTCATTTGTTGATAGTTGCAATTTAATTTGTGTTTCTTTTAACATTTAGCTTTAGTGAAACTTTATACATAGTCTTCTCAGATATCAATACGTACCACTTTAATATGTATATGAACATATATGTGAGTGTATGTGAGCATGTGTGTATGTATGCATGTGTATATGTGTGTGTGTTTCCCCAAGAACTTTGATATCAACACTATCCCTTCCTCCAATGTCTAAAATAGAGTATCCAGCACATAGTAGATAGTTAATAGGTGACAACTGAGTGATCAATTAATGACATGGTTAAGTTGAAAATCTTTTCTCTTACCTATTTAACTTCATTGTTTTACTTCTTTAATTTTTGATATTTTCATTTTTTTCTCTGTGACTAGAAAGATAAATTTATATTACCTTACAAAGCACCAAATTATTCAATTTAATTAGAGCCTAACAGATTTTTATAAATGACACTAGAAATTAATAAATTAGAACAGTGGTGAAAATATATACATATAAATGTTATCATTAAAAGAAGACTAAATCCTTGAAGTTGATGTCAAAATAAATACAAATTCAGAGAACCTGAGCTAGTTAAAATGTTCTAGACAATACCTTTTGAATCTTCATGAAAACAGAAATCTTCTTCAACTAATTGAAGTGACAATCCATATCAATTATTAAAAGATCCATTGGGAAACTTTATGGGCACTTGCAATCATACATCAGATTCTTATTGATTTAAATCTTTAAGCACATTTCAAAATGTAATCCATATATGCTCTTAGGATCATCATCCTGATACACTTTTACAAATATGTGCTGGGTCTTATGGCAGCATTATATCACCTTTTCAGATATCAGAGATACCCTTGAAGAAGTAGGGGTTATCTTTAATGCTATAGCCTTGAGCCTCCAGCAGTATACTGTTCCCCAAAATTATCAGCTGAGGATCATTTTAGTTAGTTAGCTTTAAATAACTTGTTGTCATTTTGTTCTTCATCTATGTCTGTCACTTCATGATCCTGAGGAGCATATTGTACATGTAGTTTTCTTGGCAAAGATGCTAGAGTGGTTTTCCATTGCTTTTTTCAGCAAATTAAGATAAGCAGATATTAAGTGATTTTCCAAGAGTCACACGGTGAAATTTGAACTCAGTTCTTCCTGATTCCAGGTCCAGTACTCGATAAATGAAATTTGTAATGTATCATTGTTATATTGATGATTTTCAGATCTAACTCCTTGGTAGATATATTTATCATGCATTTTTTAAGTGTCATCAAGTGACTCTGATTGAATATTTTGATTAAAGAAGATCTTCCCCACCCATTAATGGACCTGGGAAGATTTGTAGGAAAGACCCCAACTTTTGTCAATGAGGCCCTGGTTCTCAAGGACTGTGATGCCCTCTGGCTCCAAAAAGTGTATAAAGACTCTGGGTTGAGGTTTTACTTTGTGGTTTACTGACTGAAGTGTTTGCATGAACTGAGAAGGCTCTGGACAGCCACTAAGGAGCTCCCTAGCTTTGAAAACCCAGATATTTGCGCTTTTTTCTCTGGTTACTATGTATATATATATATATATATATATATATATATATATATAAAATGGTCAGACAGTTGGATCTGTCTGTTGGTTTAAGATGCATTGTAATACTTATATCAGACCATTGGAAGTTGTCTGTTGATTATTATTTCATTGTATTTTCTCTGAAGTTCAGTTCCCCCCCGTTGGAAGTTGTCTGTTGATTATTATTTCATTGTATTTTCTCTGAAGTTCAGTTCCCCCCTGAACTAAGTGAATAATATTGATTAAAGTGATTGTTGACCCCCAAAAAAGTTATTTTCCTTTTAGAAATGCAGATCTAAGAACCTGTACAGAAGGCCGTTCTCTGTATGTGGGGATCCTTGTTTTTATAGTAGCCTATGTGATACATCCCTGGGCCTGGTCCAAATTTCTTTAATCTGTAAGAATCCTAGAATGGCATTTTATTTCCAAGTACTTTTGCACATTTATTCTAAAGCTTATGTTTGATTGCATTCCTTTGGTTAAAGCATAAGGACATCTGACCACTTACTATAAGTGTACTGGTGTTACTTGTTTGAGTCAATCAATAAGACTTAGCCTTGTAATGGTACTTAACATAGTTTAATTCATCCATGCCTTCCTTCATGTCCTGCATGACTCACATTCTTGTAATCTCATCTGTTCAGCACGGGAGGACCACTCAATAGTGTGGAGACCTCCTTTATGCATTCTTGATACACAGTGGATGGAATAGATCTGACTCAGGCCTGCTCTGCACTATTTTAGGGGGAAAAAATTGGTTCAAGTGAGACAGGTACAATTCATTCAAAGTTAAACAAAAGCAGATTTATTTAGCCAGGGAAGGGGGATGAGTATTCACTGAGGAGAGTCACTTTGATTGAATTGATTTAGCTGATCCTAGCTTCCCTGCCTGTGAATAATGCTTTTTGGTCAGCAAATCAAACACTGTAAAGTATCTCAAGCTCTTCTTGGTTGTGTGTTCTTAGGGAGCCGAGCTTTAATGTTAGTGACAAATCAAGAGGTAAGTTTCAATAACATTTAAGGAAAAAATAAATTAATCTAAATTAAATGTGAGGAGATGGTTTTAAAGAGTATGAATGTTGAGAGTTTTTAAGAGAGTTAACTATAGATGAAGAATTCAGCCCTTGAGAGAAATTCATTTTTTGACTCTTTGGGGCAAGGTGCTCTTCTTCTCTCTCTTCTCAATGGAAATGACATCTAACAGGAGAATATTTTCCCAATACAAGAGAGGATTTACACAAAAAAAGGTAGGTATAGTGGCTTAGGGTGTGAAATAGGTTATTTTACAAGTCCAGGAAAGCAATAGCTCTAAGAAGTGTGAACTCTGTGATCAAGAAGAGTCAGTGCTGTTTCATAAAATAGTTGAACTGCAGAGAAAATACCCAGGGAAGCTAGACTGGCAATTTGTTCAAGAGAAAGGACAGGACATTGGAACCTTAATGTACAGAAGACATGCGTTGGCCTTGCCACTTGAGTTCACTATGTACCTCTTTGCTTCTGTACTCTAAATGCTTGCCTACTTTTCTCAAAATATGCCCCAGATATATTGGGAATAATAACTTACTATTCCTGTTCAGATAATGCCATGTCTATAACTTATTTTATTGTGAGTTAATAGAGCACATAGAGCTCAGTGTTAAATATAAGCATACCAGTGGTCACTTGAGCTATAGTTTGAATAGTTCATACCAAGAATACCTAGAGTCTAGAGGTAGCCACTTCTTGAGGGTCCAAGTTAAATGGATATTCAAGAAGGGGCACTACATCTATGTTTTGGTATATTTGAATAGTGATATAACATCATTCTTTTTACATGAATTTGATACAGAATAAAAAGTTATCATATTTGCATTTTGTGATATCTTCAGTTTACTAATTCATCCTAGTTTTAGTCCATTCAACATTTATTAAGCATGAGCAATATATTTTGAACTGAAATGAACATTGTGGATAAAGAAATGAAAATAAAATCAATATCACAAATCTTCTTTATAGGCATTGCATTTTAGTGAAGTTAGAGATTATGAGATTTGAGTACAAATATTTATAATATGGATGCCAAACAGATTGGCATAAATGAGTCATGGATCATGGTTGTTACATAGAATTCTAGTGAGGGTAGTAAGTATTCTATGAATGAACAAAAGATATACTGCTCTTAAATGTAATTCAGAACCTTTGGGAATTTTGCATTCAGAAATCACAAGAATATAAATGTACATCCAAAAGACAGAATGGATTGAGACAATCTCACAAAAATACCTGAAAGCATTGGAAATCATCAAAAAATGGCCTAAGTCATTTCCAATCCTCTGCTTCTCCATGAAGAAATATTGAAGCTGTCTATTCTATTCATTTTCTCTTAAAATCTGTCAGAATCTAAACTGTGCTGAACCTTAAAGAAATGAAAAGCAATTTTATTGCAGAAATTCTTAAAACAATTGGAGCAATCCTTATTTCAGTCCAGGTTATTTGCATTAAGATGAATGGTCACTAAACTAGTGTGCATGGGTCTCTCCATCACATAATGCAATTGTGTTATTACAGTGACAGGATGTTACATCCCAATTGTTTTATGATTTCCTGCTTTTTCATTGTTAGAAAACTCATTTTCCATTTTTAGGTTCTTCCTGAGATTACTTATCCATATCATAGATTTAGAATATTAAGATCTGTTCAAAGACAGATATAATAGTACTCCTTGAGAAAATAAATGAATAAACAAAAATGACAAAAAGGAGAAATATTTAAAAACTCAAATGCAGTGGATGCCATTCATCTAGCAATGCCTGCTTATTAAAGGATTGTTGAAGTGTTGAGTTAGGCACCCTTTTTTCCAGTCAGCAAATATATCTTAGGGATTTTCCTTCTAGCTTTAAGAATCCTTTCATTTTGGGTTACATGCAGATAGTCTCACAAAAAAAAAAATGAAAGTTCAAAGACAGTTGAACTTTAACATTTCTTAATAAGTAGAAATTTACCTATTCTTTGAAAGTTGCCAGTCCCTTCTCTCATTAATTGTACTGTTTTTAAATATATAATATTTTTATTTTCAGTTCATAACGTTCACTTCCACAAGAATTTGAATTCAAAATTTTCTCCCCATTACACCCCACCTTGCAACCCAGTACAGCATACGTCCTATCCACCCCTTCCTCCAGTCCGTCCTCTCTTCTGTTACCTACCCTTCTTCCATCTCCCTTCCCTTTTATTTTCCTGTAGGGCAGAATAGATTTCTATACTCCATTGCCTGTCTAGCTTAATTTCCAGTTGCATATTAAAACAAATGTTAACATTAATTCATAAAGCTTTGAGTTCCATATTCTCTCCCACCCTCCCCACACACGTTCATTGAGAAAACAAGCAATTCAATATAGGTCATACATGTGTAACAAAGCAAAGCACTTTCAAAACAGCTATGTTGTAAAAGGCTATCCACATTTCCCTCTGTCCTATCCCGCCCTTCATTTATTCCATTCTCTCCCTTGACCTGTCCTCTCACAACAGTGTTTGTTTCTGGTTATCCCTTTCCCAGATCTCTGCCCCTTCTATTATTTTATCTCTCCTGTCCCCTTCCCCTTGCCTTCCTGTAGGGTAAAATAGATTTCCATATCCAACTGAGTGTGTGTTATTCCCGCCTTAAGCCAAATTCTGTGAGAGTAATCAATTATTTCCTTTCGTCTTCTTCCCCCCACCCCACCCTTCCCCTCCATTGTGAAAGCTCTTTCTTCCCTTATTTATGTAAGGTGATTTGGTACATTCTACTTCTCCCTTTCTCTTATTCCTAGTGCATTCCATTCAACAGTGAATTTTGTTTTTTTTAAGGAATTCTCCCTTCATAGTCAGCTCACCCTGTACCCTGTGTCTACACATATTTATGCATATATATATATATATATATTTATACATACATATATGTGTATATATGCATGCATATACCCATGTACATATACATACCTACACATATATAATATACACATACATAGATACTCGTACCCAAATATATATATACTCCCTCTAACTACTCTAATACTGTAAAAGCTCTCATGAGTTACAAATAAAATCTTTCCATGTAAGAATGTAAACAGTCCAACTTTAATGCTTTCCATAAGGCTTCCTCTTCCTGTTTACCTTTTCATGTTTCTCTTGATTCTTGTACTAGAAAGTCAAATTTTCTATTCAGCTCTGGTCTGTTCAGCAAGAATGCTTGGAAGTCTCATATTTCATTGAAATTTCATTTTTCCCCTTAAGTGTTAAGCTCAGTTTTGCTGGATAGATGATTCTTGGTTTTAATCCTATCTCTTTTGACCACTGGAATATCATATTCCAAGCCCTTTGATCCCTTAGTGTAGAAGCTGCTAAATCCTGTGTTATCCTGATTGCATTTCCACAATACAATTGTTTCTTTTTGACTGCTTATAATATTTTCTCCTTGCCCTGGTAACTCTGGGATTTGGCTACAATATTCCTAGGAGTTTCCCTTTTGGGGATCTCTTTCAGTGAATTCTTTCCATTTCTATTTTACTCTCTGATTTCTAGAATGTCGGAGCAGTTTTCCTTGATAATTTCTTGGAATGCAATGTCTAGACTCTTTTATTGATCATGGTGTTCAGGTAGACCAATAATTTTAAAATTATCTCTCCTGAATCTATTTCCCAGGTCAGTTGTATTCCTCTGTGAGATATTTCCCAGAGTCTTCTATTTTTTCATCCTTTTGGTTTTGTTTTATAGTTTCTTGGTTTCTCATAAAGTTGTTAGCTTCCGTCTTCTCCATTCTAATTTTTAAAGAGCTTCAATGAACTTTTGAACCTCCTTTTTCATTTGGCCCATTCTGCTTTTTAAAACATTCTTCTTCTCATTGGTTTTTTGAACCTCAGTTGTCATTTGGGTTGGCCTATTTTTAAAGGTGCTATTTTCTTCCACATTTTTTGGGGTCTCCTTTAACAAGCTGTTGACTTGCTTTTCATGATTTACCTGCATCACTCTCATTTCTCTTCCCAGTTTTTCCTCCACCTCTCTTACTTGATATTCAAAATCCTTTTTTTTGCTCTTCCATGGCCTGAGATCATGGCATATATTTTTTTCGAGGTTTTGGATGTAGGAGCCTTGACTTTGATGTCTCCTCTAATGGTATGCTTTCATTTTCCTCATCTGAAAGGATAGAAGAAAATACCAATTCACCCAGAAGGTAGCCTTCTATAGTCTTATTTTTCCCCCTTTTTTGGGCATTTTTCTAGGCAGTTACTTGTCTTTTGAGTCTTTGTCAAATGAAGGGTATAATCTAGGGACCTGTAAGTTCTCAGTTCCTCCAAGGTGGCACAATCAAGGGAGAGGAGTTTACTCCTCTCCTGGGCTGCACTTTGGTCTGTGAGCAATGATGAGCACTCTTTTCTGCCCAGAATCTGTGAGTATGATTCCACCTCAAGGGCCTGCACCAGCTCCACCACATCAGCACTTCTCCTCACCCCAGGAATGCCACTCCGTGTTGAGACCCTGATATGTCCTCGATTCCCCCATAGGCTTTAGGCTGAGGATTCCAAAAGTGGATGCTGCTACCACAGTGGCTGCTGCTGGCACTCTGGGGCCAGGTCTGGGACCAGACTGTGTTCCCTTCCCACCCAGGTACAAGAACTTTCTCACTGACCTTTGAATCTCTCTTTGGCATTTGTAGGTTGAGAAATCTGGGAACAGCAGCTGCTGCCTGTGATTCTGTGCTCTGAAGCCAGCTCCAGTCCTGTCTGCACCATGCTGGGCAGACAAGACTAGGTCATGCTCCACTTGTAGCCTGGTGTGATAAACCTTTCCTGTCAGTCTTCCAGGCTGTCTGGGTTAGAAATCCTTTCACTTGTGCTGTTTTGTGGCTTCTCCTGGTCTAGAATTTGTTTAGAGTCATTTTTTACAGGTATTTTATGGGCTATGGGGTGAGAGTTACAGCAAGTCCAACCTTCTACTCCACCATCTTGGCTCTGCCATCTTATTATACTGTTGACATTCTTCCTTTGTGGAGTTGTGGTTCATTATAACTAAAGCATGTCATCTGGCATTAATTACTAATCCACTAATTTGGAATTTATAAGAAGCAACCATGGAATTGTTTGTTTCTCTACTACAGAAAAAGAGAATTTTTGTTCGGCTAAATAATTGAGTAGCTGAGATTTGAGGGGATATCTTGGATTACTTAGAAGAAGAAAGTGTTTTAAGTCACCCAGGATCTGATTTGTATGCAAATAGCGGTAATAAATCCCAGAGAATCTTGTCTGTTTGCTTATAGCATATCATCAAATCGTCTACTTGGTAACACTGTGTTAGCAGCTAGTTAAATACGTTTTTGTGTTCAATAACAATACAGCCACTTTTCTTTTTTATTTTAATAGCAAATATACTTCAATGAAAATTTTGGGTTATACTTTACTCTCTTTTTCCTAGTTGGTGAGAAATTCTATGTTTAATATAAAATAGTACCAAAATAACTCATTTATGCCCCCAAATTTGCATTAAGATTGTCACTACCTTGCAAAAATAAATATTTGTGTTAACCTTGAAAAGCAATTGTATAAAACTAGGTTTTAAAGTTCATATTCATTTTTGTGTCTTTTTATTCCACAAAACATATGTGTTGGAAATCAGGGCAGCCTACTCTGTCTAAATCTAGCACTTTTGTAATGCACACTGTTTTCCTACTACTGTTGTACACACAATAGCCCAAATTAAAGAAGACACAGTCAAAATTTGGAGGATAATTGAATTGAATAAACTGGAATCATTAAATCTATTGAATTCATAGAAACTCCTCTGAGTTTTAGTAACTTATGGAGATCTAGGAAATCAATCACATCCCCACCCCTAACACTGTTTCTGTGCTGCTTAATATGGTGCCAGGTAAATCACAGGCTTGGAGATTCGGGAAAGACTTAAAGGTCCTTGAGTTCAACCTCATCATTTAACAAATTAGGAAAGTGGTTTCGAAAGGTTAGTAAAACTTGAATGTATTTCTCAAAGGCACCTAATTAGTTAGAATTAGAAAGGAGACTGTAACCAGGGGTTTCTATTTCAAAGAACTTATTTAGAAAGAAAACTCATACTGTTTGCCTTCTCTGTTCAATAGAATGTAATTTGTTTTAAAGCAGTGATTTCCAAACTCTTGAAAAATATATAATAAATGTCAACCCCAACATCTCAGATTATACAAAAATGTTAGTCCTGCTCCCAGATTTATTATTCACATATAGATACCTGAATATGACTATTATTATCTAATATTGTACTGAGTTCAAGGGAAACTAGAATGGCATCCTAATTAGTAAAGAAAATCAGCTGCTCCTGATTGTCTGACTCTGTGGTGGAGATTCTAAAATATTCCACAGGATAGCATGAAGTTCCACAACTTATTCCTGAGTGGTGCTAGGGTTCTCTTCCCACACAATACCATTGGGATCAAATAAGAGCATTTTAATTTTGATAAAACTCAGTTATACTTTAACGGATTCGTTATTTCATATATATTCACTTTCTACTGTTGCAAATCACAATTTCTCCATATGTCTTCCTCTATGATTCTTATCCATTTCTTTCTAATTATACCTCCATACCTTCCACCAGAAATATAAGACAAACTATAAACAAAATTTATGATCCCAGGATTCCAAAATATCAACCCACTGAGTCCATTAATGCTCTCTTTTTTTTCTGACTTGACCGCCTCCTTTTCTGACCAAACATATCCTAAGTAATATCCTTCATGTAATTGGTTATGTCTTAATTCAGCAAATATTAATTTAGCTCCCATTATGAGCAAGGCACTATTTAAATGATGAGACAAAAACAACATAAATTCTTTTCTTTTTACAAAGTGAAGAAGATAGTATACATATACAGGAGATTAAGTAAAAAATGTATGCAAGGAAACTATAATTTTCTTTGAAAGATTCACAATTGGAGGGGATCAGGAGATGGCTTCTTGTAGGTGGTGGCCATTGAGTCAAGACTTGAAGGTAGCCAAGAATTCCCAGAAATAGAGGCATACTAACTTCTATTTCCTCTACTGAGAGAACATATGGGGCCAGTCTATACAAAAGTATGTACATATTACAGTCCATTAGCAAACCCCTGGACATCTTTCCCACAATAGCTCCCTTTAAAAAAATGATCAAAAGGATGAGAACCAAATATATACTCCTACTTAAAAACAAGAGTTCTATAACCTTGACAATGTAGGTACTACTTACATTGATACAAGTTGCAAATCTTTTTTATCCTGGTCTAGGGCCTTTAAGAATTTGGAGAGTAAAATGTTCATCAAACTGTGATAAATCTCACTAATAATTCTGATGGAATACGTTTCGTTGATGGACCCATGCTAAAAGTCTTATTTGTTTGGGAAGATCTATGAGATTTTTTTTTCTATTTTTTTATTGCTATTGTATTCTGGAACCCAGAATCATCTCCTCTGTTGATTGAAGTTGGGATATCTCATCATTTTTATGTCATTGAAATATCATGGAGTAATAATAGTAACAAATAAGAATGTACTCTTACACAGCACTTGACATTTTACAAAGGATTCCCTTCATTTCAGTTCCATGAATTTGTGGTAATAATCCTAACTGAAGTCAAAATTAGTTAGATTTTCTTTATTAATTGAATAATTACTTAAATTAATTAATTGAACAATTACTACCTTATACTGTCTTTCACTCTATAGCAATATCACTTTATATTCCAGTGAATAAAATGTTAATGATATTGGGGGATATCTATCTCCATGGCCAGGAAATCTGAATTAATAAATCAATTAATTAATAATCAATTGTCAAAAATAGTTATCTTTTATTATACATCATTCTTAGCAACAGGGACAAAAATGTAAAATAAGGGGAGGCAGTCACCTATCCTCAGGGAGCTTATATTCAACTGGAAAAATTATTTTTATTGATATATTTTAGCTTAGCAGATTATCATTTACTGTGGCATATATTTTTTCTTTGAATTTTTCATGTACTTTCTTTGTTCTTCAAAGCAAAATACACATCTTGACTTCCTGAGTGATTTCATCATTATTTAAAGTCAGAATTAAGTGTAAGAAACTCCAAGTGGCCTTCCTTCATTCCTTCCTTAATTTTATATGAGTTCTGAGACTACAGAAGACAGTTCCTCACTATTGTTTATGAAAGAGAAATGAATATACATAAAATGAACAATTTGCAGCGTATTCCTACATGTTCAGTACATGAAAAGGCATTGTGAAATACCTTTGGATAATGAAGAATTATACCCTAAAATGTTTTTCTAACTCCACTTAATGAAACTTTTTTCTCAAAACTGGTTGTAACCTAGGGAATTTGCTTCTTATGTACTCTTGGAAATGAAAAGATATGTAAAAGGAACCTAAAGAAAGTTGTGCACTATGTATTCCATTAACATGAACTACTCTGGTCAATGACTGTGGGAAAGAGTAACTCCAGTAATTTTTCCTTATAAAAACTAATTTTCCCTGTGTAAATTTATTTAAATAAAACCAATAAAATTTTGTCATGAACTGGATTTCTCTGATGTATTTTAACTATAAGTAAGAGCATTGAGATTCATGACATTTTCCCCCAAGAAAATTCATAAAGGTCCCTTGATATTTCCTGTGCTCACTGATAGACATAAGGCATGGCTTGATAACAGCTTACTGCAATATCATCTACAGAAATTTATTGCCCTTCTTTGACTAAACTTCAACCTCAAACTCATTTGTTTCTCACCTGAGAAATAATATTTAAAGACTTAAGAAAATATTTTAACTTCTGCTATATAAATGCTATCACTTTATTAAAATAAGATATAAAATAATCTCAAGGTATTTTTTAAATGTTTGATAGATTTTCAAGACTTTCTCAAATATACTATAATGAAGAGAGACTATTGCATAGCGAATAGAGTGTTGGCTTTGGAATCAGGAGGATATGGGTTTTAAAAAGTTCTAAACCAAACATCATCTAACATGTGATGTTGACAAGTCACTTAATCTCTCAGTGCCACAGACAACTCTGTAAAACTATAAAAGGAAATTCCTCTGCAGAAGCTCTCTCTAAGGCTAAAATCATGTATGGTCAACCCCAAATACAAAACAAAAATCAACACTAGTCAGTAAAATATTTTTCCCTCTATTAGTGATCAAATATGTGGAAGAAAAATAAGTGATTTGATTTCAGTTTGTATAAATGAAAAATTTACTTGATGTATTTGGTATGTTTATTCTTTTAAAGTTCTTTTCTATTTTAAAAGAAGAAAGTAGGTATATATTTGTTAAATATAACCTAACTAAAAATCATTGTGTCCTATAAACTAAATATTCTAGTTCTTCAAAAGAAAATACTAGGAGAAAATTCCAGTAGATACACTAGAAAACAATTTTGGTTTGGAATGATTTTTTTTTTGCTTCCCAGATACCTAAGCCTTCTAATTTGTGATATTTAGAGAGAATTGGCTTCTGCAGGGGTTTGTTATTTCAGGGGTTCTTTTTACTATTACTATCCAATGTTTATTATTCTTTCTAAGTGTTTAAGCTTCCTAAGACGTTCAGGAACACTTTGAATGTCCATTTTTTGAGGATACTAATGAGAAAGAAGTCAATTCCAAAGATTTCTTTTGCACTGGAATAGGGATGAAAGTTCTTTTTCATCTTGATGGTGTCTCTTTTCATCATCTACTCTTAGCAGAACCTTCTGTAATTAGTCTGTGTTTAATCTCATCTCCTCTCATATTATGAATTTAGTCAAACATAGTTTCCATGCACTTTGTTAGAGTTACCTTTCACTACCTATTATAAAGGTTTCATGCCAATTTCATGGATGTAATCTATCAAAATGCATGAAGCAATTTACCTCAAAATGACATATTTACCTTTCTATCTTGTTCTTTCTCATACGATCTCTTTGTGTTTCTGTAGTTCCTTCTAAAATGTGAATTTGTTAAATGCACCTCCTAACATTTACATCATGTTGGTTTTTAATTTGTGTACTTTTTCAATTCTTACCTATCTATAAGATTAAATTTGTATTTAATGTAAGAACATCTTCACTTTTTCCAGAATCTTAATGTAAGTCTGTCTATTTCATAGTTGATGAGTTGCCAATTTAAGATATTTTGAAAGGAAATGTGTCGAAATATACTAGTGGCATTGCTATTTAAAAAGAAAGCGTATTTAAGTCATAATTTTAAAATTGTTGGTTATGGTCAATATACAGTGATATATACACATACAATAATGACTTGAGGGTAAATAAGTGCTGTTTTATCTTATAATAGAAACAATTTGGGCATTGTTCTAATTGATTTTTTGTCTCCTAGTATGATTCAATGTTACCACCTATCACAGATACCATCAATATGCTGATTCTCGATCTACTGATCTAAAGCAGATACTATTTTCTATTTTAATTAGCTTTTTTGCTATTCTGATTGACTTGAAAATCAGATGACTTTTTAGTAACCAATGGTAAATTTACTTCTAAGTGAGAGTCTTTGGAGACCTCTCATGAATAATGTTGATAAACTCAAAAGCACAAAAGCTTGGAACGTGTGACATCTATTTTTGTCTATATGGAAGTCTTTTTGCCACAATTTCTGGATTTTTACCTGTATTCTGGAATAGCAAGATTATATATTAGCTTGGAGAGATATTATCATGACAGGCATGCCTTCAGCATAAATCTGAAGTGGCAGTAAGTTCATCAGAATGAATGAAACATTGACCATACCTTTGAGATAAACTCACATGCATGCAGGTACACACATGCAAATGTATACAGTACTGTAAATACACTGTAAATTTCTAAAATTGCTATATGCATAGAAAATAAAAATATTAGTGTCTACTTTCTTAGGTAAGCACTATTTCCTCATTTCTAATTTTATCTCATTCAGCCAACGGAAAAAAGAGAAACATTGTATTTCCTATATCAAAACAATGTTGTCATAGTTATTCTTATATATCTCATGGTTTTCTATGCAAATATTATCGACACAAGATATTTTTTCTGATTATTGCTTGTTGATATTGATTTCTTGTTCTGGCAAGGTATAATGCCCACCATGCAATACATGACTGAGAAAAACGATGCCATCAGTAGTTAAAGATATAGCACACACACACACACATACACACACATGCACACACACAAATTTTTCCCTTGCAAATTTTCCTAGAATCAGGTAAGGTCATCAGACATCTTTTACCATGGAATAGGAACCAGAGATGCCAAAAACAGTTGGGAGAACTCTTGATCATATGCAAATCAATGTGTATAATAAACTGACATAATGAGATGTCTTCCATATCTATACAATACAATTCCAAGGGGAAAAAATGTGCCCAGATGGAACAGTTAAAGAAGTCATTGATGTAAGCCTCAGGCTGATAAACAAAGCTTCACTGTATATCACAACACAGCAGGCAGCCCCTCTTAGGTTCTCACAATATACATTTTCATCAAGACATATGCCAATGTAATCCTTCCTGAGGTGTTAAGGAGATGCATATAGTAATGATATGTTAATTACTTTTAAGGTGTCATATAAAAAAAAAAGAAAGAAAAAGAAAAAATCTAGTTACAAATACTGATTCAGTAAGTATTTAGTGTCAGGCACAGTCCTAAATACTAGAGATTAAAAACAAAATCCTGCCACTGATGATTTTACACAGATAAGTCAGTGGCCAATATAAGCAAATAATAATGGGCAGGACATTAATGACTAAGTTGATCAGGAAAACTTTCTGTATATTTGTAATGTATAACTAATTTTCTCTGGGGCTATTTCCCACTATACACATACATACATATATACATATGTAAATATATATATATATATATATATATATATATATATATATATATATATTTCTTTTGTAAGGGTAAACTCAGATGATTGCTATATATACAAATGTTGTGGTAAATAGTTCTGTTGCAGGGATTGCTTGGTCCCCATGAATTCTATTTATATTTATTATACATATCACCAAACCATTCATTTCAGAGTGATACTGAATACTCTTCCCAAATTAGAAGAGTTATTCCAGTGCCTAAGAAATGGCTTACAAATACACTTTTAAGAAATTAACTATTTTGAATTTTGTAAAAATAAATAAATTACGTTCTTTTCTGAGATTAAAGTCAAATTTAGACTCAATGATGGATTAAAAACATGAGTAAGCATTGTGGTGAACAAGGAAGAGGAGAAATGATATTTTTTCTTTGTTTACTTAAAGTTTAATTTGCACAATTAACATTTTTTCTATGACTTTTTAAAGTCTAGACAATAAACAAAATAATGAACCAAGTCTTGATTTTTAACATTTGTTAATTTCTGACATGTAAATGCTTATGATAAAAAAAAGTCAGTTGAAACTGGCTGCCAGCACAACCCTTGGTATATGTTGATATTTATCATATTAGAAACAAAAATATCTTAATATTATGATAAAAAATAGTTTGACCTCCAGGACCCTCTAAAAGGGTTTCCTGAACCACATTTTGAAATTCCTTCTCTTATATGACGCCTATAACTCTACAGAGTGCTTTTTGGTCCACTGTCTTAAAAAAAAAAACATATTACAAGTAATCCTTAAACCATATTAATTCATTCATTTGATAAATATTCATTGAGCAGTTCTAGGAACTAAAGAATTACAAGAAAGAAGAAAAACTTTACCCTTACAAAGTTTATGGTCTGACATATATGTTTATCACTTCTCCCATTACCAAATTTCACTAAGATTTTCTAACACTCACTTTGTGATCATGTCTTTGTTTTTTATAAACATGCTGAGAATATTTCATTCCCTTTACATTTTCAAGTTTCTCACCTTCATTTTAGCATGTTTTACCTTTCTAGCTAGTTGTAGATTTTACTTTTTTGGTCATGACTAATATCATTTTGGTATATTCCTTCATTTCAGTGTAAAAGAGGAATTATATCTTTCCTCTATCTTTTTAGTCTTCTATATCTCAGTCAATATGTAAGGAAAGGCAAAAGACAAGATTCTCGAGAACCATGAAAGACAAATTAGGAGACATTTCTGTTCCCTCCTATAGGCCATAATAAACTGTTAGAACAGTGACTGGGTGGTGTGAACTCTACATGATGATGCAGTTTCATTTCATATTAGTATCTGTGGAAAAGATAAAAGATATTGCTTGGTATAAATTCAGGAAGGTCTGAGTTCAGTTTCAGGCTTAAATGCTTGGTAGTTGTGCATTCCTGATCATCACTCATCCTTCTTTAGCCTCATTTACCTTACAAGCAAGGAAAAGTTTAACTAGTTGGCAGTGTATAGAGTGCTCAACCTGAAGATTTTTCTTCCTAAGTTCAAATCTGTCTCAGACACTCGATAACTTTGTGACCTTGCACAAGTCATATGATCCTGTTAGCCTTGATTGCTCATCCATTAAATGAACTGGGAAAAGAAATGGAAATCATTCCATTGTATTTGCCAAGAAAACCAGAAATGGGGTCAGAAAGACAGACATGACTGAAAAAAGAAAACAACTCAACAACAACAACTTTGGGTAGGTACCACCTATTGATAACCTATGAAAGTAAAATGATTCAGAGGCAAGGATTTAGATGTCAATCACTAAATAAGCATATGTTAAACTTATGAAGATACTGTGCTATGTACTGAAGATACAAGGAATGACAAAAGCATGGTGCTTGCTTACATGGAACTCAGAGTCCAATGGGAGAGAAAATGTGTAAGAAATTGTACATCTAAGATATATACCTTGAAAGTAAGAGGAAATTTCATTGGAAAGGACATAGAAGTGGATGGATATAGATAAGAACTCCTCCTGATGGTGGGATTTGAGATGAGTTTGGAATGAAGGGAGATGTGTAGAGGAAGAACATTCCTGTTACTTGTGGTAGTCACTACAAGGCAATTGATGATGGAGATAAAATATCTTATATGCGGAATAGCAAGAAAGTCAGTGCTGCTGGATGGTAGAATATGCAGGGAAGAGTAAAATATAACAAGGCTAGAAATATAAGAATATACTGGTTTGTATACAACTTCAGAAACCAGAGATTTCCCTATTTGATGCTGGAAGTAATGGAGTACTACTGAATTGCATTGAATAAGGTTTAGTACAGTTAAACCAGGACATTAAGTAATTTACTTTATTAGATTAATGGAAGGTGAATTGGAGTAGGCAAGAAACCTAGACAATGAGAACAATTTGAAGGCAATTACACTGATTGAAGCATGAGGTGATGTGGGCCTTAAATGAAGTTTTGATTCTGGAAGTATGGTGGTGGCTTTGACAGGAAAAAAAAGTTGGGGAGAAAAGAAAGTTTTTATGTTGTTCTGGAAAGATGAGTTAAATTCTGGACTTGCTATATTTGATATTACAATGGAACCTCTTGTTCCAAATATATAAGCAGAAACCGGTACTATGAGATTCGAACTCACAGAGAGATTAGGGCTGGATAAACAATTCTGAGAGTCATCATTTTAAAAAATGATAAAAATTGAGCCATTTAGAGCATATGAGATATCTAAGCAAGGCAGCATAGATTGAGAATAGGTGAAGACAGAACCTTGGCTTGAGGTACACTCATGTCTAATGGGCATGATTTGAATGAGGATTTCTTAAGACACTGAAGGAATGCTTAGATGTATAGAAGGTGAACAGGGTGAATGGTGTCATGAAATTCAGAAGTAAGAGAGTATCCAAGTGAAGATGGTAATCAACACTGAGAAAAGCTGCATGGAGATCAGTAAGGACTGAGAAAAGACCATTATTTGGTAGTTAAGTAAACTTTGGTGACTAGAGAGAGCAGTTGAAGAATTAAGTCAGAGGAAAGATTTCAAAGGTGTTAGAAATTAGTGAGAAATTCCGGAGTTCCCAGGTTCAGGAGAAAATATTGCAAGCAGCTAGAAAGAAATATTGTGGAAATACAATCACTATAACACAAGATCTACCAGCTTCTACATTAAGGGATTGAAGGGCTTGGGATATGATATTACAGAAGTCAAAGGAACTAGGATGAAAACCAAGAATCTTCTACCTAGCAAAACTGAGTATACATCAAGAAAAACAAAGATCATTCAGTGAAATAGAGGATTTTCAAGCATTCTTGATGAAAAGACCAGAGCTGAATAGAAAATTTGAATTTCAAACTCAGGAATCAAGAGAAGCATGAAAAGGTAAATAGGAAAGTGAAATCATAAGGGATTTGCTAAAGTTGAACTGTTTTCATTCCTACATGGAAAGGTAATATTTGTAACTTTTGAAACTTTTGTCAGTATTTGGGTACTTGAAGGGATGATACAGATCTATCTATCTATCTATCTATCTATCTATCTAGAGAGATGATAGATAGGTAGATAAATAGATAGAGAGACAGAGGGCACAGGGTGAGTTGAATAGGAAGGGATGATATGTAAAAAATAAAATTCAGGGGTGAGAGAGGCATATATTGGAAGGAGAAAGGGAGAAATGGAATGGGGCATGTTATCTCTCATAAAAGAGGCAAGAAAAAGCTTTTCCAATGGAGGGGGAAAGTGGGGAGGTGAGAGGGAAAAAGTGAAGCTTACTCTCATCACATTTGACTTAAGGAGGGAATAACATACATACTCAATTTGGTGTGAAAATCTATCTCACACTACAAGAAAGTAGGGGAGAAGGCAATAAGTGGGGTGGGGGGACAATGGAAGGGAGAGTAAATGGGAGGAGGGAGTTATTAGAAGTAAACACTTTAAGGGACAGACAAGGTCAAAGGAGTGAATAGAATAAATAGGGGGCAAAATAGGTTGGAGAGAAATATATTTAGTCTTTCACAACATGACTATTATAGAAATCTTTTGCAAAACTACACATATATAGCCTATATTGAATTGCTTGCCTTCTCAATGGGGATGAATGGACAGGGTGGGAGGGAGAGAAGTTAGAACTCAAAATTTTTGGAACAAATGTTGAGAATTGTTTTTACATGCAACTGGGAAAGAAGAAATACAGGTAATGGGGTATAGAAATTATTGCATTACAAGAAAAAGAGAGAAGAGGGGACAAGGGAAGGGAGGAGTTTGATAGAAGGGAGGGCAGATTGGGGAAGGGGTTATTAGAATGCATGGTGTTTTGGGGTGGGGGGAGGGGAGAGATGGGGAGAAAATTTGGAACTCAATCTTGTGGAGATGAATGTTGAAAACTAAAAATAAATAAATTAAAAAAAGAAATCAGTGAAAAAAGTGAAGCTCCTTAGTGTAAATATCTTTCTTGATGACTTTAAGCATAAAGTTATTTGATGGTAGCTGATGGAAATGGATGAATTAAGTGAGGGATTTGGGGGGCCACCTCTTCTTTTGTGGAAGTAGTGAAAGAGGCGATAATGGGAGAGAAATCTAAGCTATGTAGGGTGTAGAAGAAGGAAGTATAAGTGAAAGAAATTCTTAGCAAATAGTTTCAAATATTTGAAGAATAATTAATTGGACATGAAAGGGTTGTGTCTGGGAAGCTCTCATTCTGCTTTGGAATTGTTTTTAAGTAATTTTGACTGTCTGTCAATGTCAATATTATTATGCCTTTTCAATGAATAGATACAGTGCTCAGCTTTTGGTCTAATTACATTGAATGAATAGGAGCAATAAGGTTTTTAATCCTATAGAATTTGAGTTTGAAATGATTTTGCATTCAGACTGAATTTTTCCATGTCTCTGAAATTAAAATATGTAAAGAAACAGTATTATCTGAAAAACTGAGTCTAGTTTTATAAAAATGGAGAGAGATTAAGTTCCTCAGAGGTCAGACTGAAGTATTGAAATCCAAAAGAACTTTGAAGGTATGAGTTCTGTAATACCATGGAAATAAGATAATTTTTTAAAAAATTGCCTAGTCGTTAGTCAGATCTAACTGTGTCTTAATTGTAACGAGTAACAGTGAAGAAACGAGATACTCATGAGGTGAGAGCCAATAAGCTTTGCAGACAATTGAAAAGATATTTGATTATATGAAATACCTTACAGTCCCAACTTGCCATTAATTGCATATGAATTTAGTTGAACCAAAATATTAAGCCTAGATAAGTAGGAAATCCTGAGGGTTTTTTTTTGTGGCTTTCTTTTGTTTTTGCGACAATGATTCTCTAAGTCTTATTGATTTGAGCCATTAAACCTGATTCCCAGTGGACATTTCTCTTGATTGTTAAGATGTATTTTGAAAATTTCTGGGAAATTAAAGAGTCAAATTTTAGAATTATTCTGTATAAAGAGTTCTCATTACAAATAATGGGAAATTTCATGAATAAAGTCTGTAGGCTGGTTTGCCAATGATATTTCTTGGATTTGAGTTGTCTGTAGAATTTTGTTCCCCAGCTGTGCAATATAAAAAACAACAAAAACAAAATCAGCTCCTTAACTTATTTCTGCACTGCTTCAATAGTGATGGATAGAGTTGTTTTTTTTTTTTCAAATTTCAAATATTGAATGCCAAATGTACAGAATAGAAATGAAATGATTAGAGGAAAAAATGTTCTGCTAGACAATCTCATTCCATTATAAATAAAAGACAATTGTTCCCTTTGAGGAAAGGTACTTGTTTTGTCTTTGCATCCCCTGTAATTAATACAGTTCTTTCCTCACAGTTGGATTGGAAAAAAAACAAAAACAAAAAACCCAGCTTGTATCTTAATTCTGAGTTTTGTGTAAACAGTAATTTTGTAGAATCTATATATCTTATCTTTCATTATTATTTATATTAGCATATGGTTAATTTTTGACACAATTTAGGGCTTATCAAATGGTTACTCTTTAGTGATCAATTCAATAGAAATTACTTCTCTAAAGTTTAACTCTCAGGTTTCATTTTTTCAGATGACCCTAATTCACAGAAGATGACAATAGTGTGAAACCAGCTTTTACCATTTTGGAATGACTTAATGTTTGGAGGAATCAAAGGGTTCTATTTCTAAAAGCAGGTGGCAGAGTGGAGAAAGTCATAGATTTGGTGTCAGAAAGGCATGAATTCAAATTTGATTTCAGACAATTCTGACCCTACTAATCCCTTTTCCTCTGCCTTTTTCAATTTTCTCATCTGTAAGGTGGGAATTATGCAGCTAGATGGAGCAATGGATAAAGTCTTGGGTACTGATCTTCCTAAATTCAAATCTGGCCTCAGTCACTTGTCAGCCCTGTGACCTGGGCAAGTCACTTAAGCTCTGTTTTTCTCAGTTTTCTTAGGCTGGAGAAAGAAATGGCAAACCACTTTAGTATCTTTGCCAGGAAAATCCCAAATGGGGTCACAAAGACTGAAACATGTCTGAACTATAATAACTCTGGGATAAAGACAGAGCTTCCTTTTCAGGGTCTTTGTCACACTGAAATCAGATTATACCTGTAACTGGTTAGCACAGTTCCTGGAGTATATTAGCTGCTTGTTAAATGCTTGTTAAAATTTTAGTTAAAAAATAAGTTCAAAGAGTTTCTTTATTAGAGCCCTGGCTAGTAAGTGCTGATTTATTTTTGACCCTTACAGCTTTTTAGGTATTGTATTGTGCCTGGGTACACAGAGTTGCTTGGATACACAAATCATAAATCTTTTAAAGTATTATGGTGTGTGAAATGTACATGGGGAATGTACAGGGGAAAATGACCAGTATATAGACAGATTGGCAGTTAGTAAGAGATTGAGAATGACATTCTGGACAATATTCTGGAGAAGATAGAATGGAATGGAAACAAGGTTACATATAGAGGGGCTTGCCTTGGCATAAACATATTGGAATCTTTAAAAAATAATTATTTTTTCTTTCCATTATTTTTACATAAAATTTCATATAATAACTTCCCAAAATCTATGTAGTTGGACATGCTAAAAAGTTTACTCATATCTATATATATATATATATATATATATATATATATATGTATTATATATATATATATATGTGTATGTGTGTGCATGTGTGTGTGCATGTATATGGCCTTTTACTCTGCTGATATTGTAGAAAGGAGAATGGATGGGTGGGTTAGCATAACAAAAACTATAGTCTTAGAAACATATTCTGCAGAGGACTCCATCAGAAATGGTTTCACTAAATGTTTAACTAAAGGGTCAAGAGATAAAGCTAGTCATTACTATAGCCCCAAAACTTCACAAATTGAGTGAAAAAATTCTACAGACTATTTGCACTGTAGTGTCAGTCCTATAGCTATAAGAAAATACAAGTAACAAATTCCATTTTTTTTTTCCTGGACATGATACATCTGCCCATATTTCTAATCAAACAAATAAGATCTTGAATGTGAAAGTACTTTGTGGCATGTAAAGTTCTATATTGTACATCATTATCTTCATTTGAAAGGACTTAAGTTGCTGCAAATTTGAGCAATATTTTTTAGCATACTATATTAAAATCTAAAGGAAAATGTTATATTTTTATATTCTATTAACCCAAAGATTGTTTTCAATGAAGTTTGACCAGAAGGTGAATATTTTCACCCTGTTTTACCCAAGACAAGCATTTAGCAGCCTGGGTTGTTCAGTCAATGAGACTGTATTGTACCTGAGTGAAGCACAGCGGGGTCACAAAGGAAAAGACTGAGGAGTAAGGATTATCACTAGTTTGAAATAAGCAATGAATGCTGATATAGCCAGGGAAACACAGGGATGATCTCAAAAGCTTTCCCTTGTGTGATCACTTTTTATGTAATAATTAGCACAGTGTTGTTGCTAACTGATCAGTGACATTCAAACATAAGCAGGATCTTTACATGGGGATAAACTATTTTTTTTTCATGAAGTAATGGATCCAAGGATTCTTAAACCATGAGAAGAATATCCTTTATTTTCTGTTGATGCCTGAGCTGCTACTTCTAGTGACTACTTTTCTTTTTAATTTTAAATTTTAGATAAATACTTAAACATAAGTACACAATAAGAAAAGAAAAAGAAACATTATAAACTTAAATATAAAATAGGAAAAGAAAAAAAGATGTGGGCACAATAGAACATAGGAGAGGATTCAGAATATATAGCAATAACTTATCATTTCAAGAAAGCCTATGTAACAAGTACTGCATGTTATGCTGAAAGCTATCCATCTTTTTTTATTTTGCTTTCTTGTAGGTTTTCTTTTGTTCTCTGTACACTTTTTACATGGTTCTTTTTTTTTCTCCTTCCTCCCTCCTACCCACCACCCCAAGACTACAATTGTGCGTGGGTATATTTATATATTGATATTGATATATGCCTATGCATATACATGTGTACACATAGATACATACATATATATGTGAACATATATTTTCCCTAAGAGATTCTACTCTTAATCTTGTTTTTATGTTTATGAATATCTCTTTTTTTTCCTATTTCTCCCAATCTTCTATTTTACTTCTACCTGGTACCTTGCCCTTTTAATACGTAACCTACCCCCACTCCAGCAATCCCTCCCTTATCCTCCCATTCCCCTAAATCTAAACACTGTTTTGTATACCCCTTTGAACTATTGCATCCCCCTCTTCTAAAGCTTACTTTTCCTTCCATTTCCTAAATGGAATCTAAATCTAAACACCCTAATGAACCCCCTTTTAACTGATTCCCTCACCCTCCCCTCTAAATATTCCTCCTTAATCCTTTCCCCCTCCCTATACCTTTAGAATTTTATTTCTTTGTAAACTTAGAAGATTTTTATACTCTTTTAGATATATAGATATTTTTCCATTTTAAACCCATTCCCAATGTAAGTAGATTCCCAGAACTAACAATCCCCCTCCTCCATCTAATTCCTCTGAATTGGTTCTTCTTCTGGCACCTCATTTATATAATATAATTATTCTTTCAGCTGTTCTTGAATGGTTTTACTTTTTAAAGTCATATCATATTCAGGTCTATTCCAATCTTCTCTTAGTCTACCAAATTGCTAGTAACAATTTTTGACATAGGTCTCATATTTTCCTTACATAAAAGGTAAATATTCTATATTTATTTGGTCCCTTGTAGTTGGTCATTGGTATGTACCTTATCTTTATCTTGGCTCTTGCATGTCAAATCTTCTATTGAGTTCAGGATTATTTTTTTAACAAAGTCTAAAAGTCTGACAGTTGATCAAATGTCCATTTTGTTTTCATTCAGAATTGTGCTTAATTTTGCTGAGTATAATATTTTCGGCCAGAGGCTCAATTCTTTTGCTCTTCAATATATAATATTGTAAGACCTTCAGTCTTTTAGCCAGCACTAAGACCTGTGTGATTCTAATTGTGATACTGTCATACATAATTTTTCACTTGTTGCTTGTAATATTTTGTCCTTGATCTGGGAGTTTGGGAATTCAACTAAAATATTCCTGTGAGTTTTCCTTATAAGTTCACTTTCAGGTGGTGATTGGTGGATATTTTCTATTTCCACTTTATTCTCTTATTCTAATGCTTCAGGACAATTTCCTTTAATTATTTCTTGTATTATTGTATCAAGATGTTTTTTATCAGAACTTTCAGGTACTCTAATTATTCTTATGTTTTCTTTCTTTGTTTAATTTTTCATTTTTAACACAGTTCATATCACATAATACAATTCCAACTTTTGGTCAGATGATACTTCTTTCAAAGCATTTACATTAGAGGCCACAAATGAATTTTTTTTTAACATTAACCAAATAAGATAGAAATAATAACTGTATATGCTAATTTTATATGCTCTTGACCTAATTGTCTCCACATTATTACTAAGAATTAAAGGACCCTAACTTATTGTTGTTGGTCTAAAGTCCTAAGCCAAATAACTTAATTTTAGACTTAACTCTGGATGTTCCCCTACCAACAATCTGTAATTTAATAGCTCTGGTATTAAGCTTACAAACTTTTCAACTATAGGAAATTGCCACCAAGAGTAGGGACATTGAAGGGAAACAATATCTCCCCAACTTCATGTCAACTCCAGGCAGGAGTGGATTGTCAACTTGCATTCAGTCAGGCTATTCTTATGTTTTCAAATTCATTGTTTTCCTTATGAGGTATTTCACTTTCTCTTGTATTTTTTTCATTCTTTTTCATTCAATTTTTTTTTCATTTCATGACTATTCTGGCTTCCCCCTGCCCAATTCTGATTTTCAAGGAATCATTTCCTTCCTTCAGATTCTGCATCTCCTTTTTCAGTTGGCCAACTTTCTTGTCATAATCTTCTTGTTTTTTTGGATTATTGTTATTTTTCTTTATATTTTTCCTCCATCTCTCTCATTTGAATTTTAAAGTCTTTTTGAAATTCTTCAATGGCTGTTTTTGAGCAGATGACCATTTAACATTACTCTTTGGGGTGGAAGAAGATTTTTTTTGCTTCCATATCCCTCTCTGAAGAAGAATCCTGGTCTTCTCTATTCCTATAGAAATATCTGTGGTTCTATTCTTTTTCCTTTGCCTGTGCATTTTTTTGGTAATAATTTAACTTTTTCTAATCACTTCTAGTCTTGGCTGGGGGATGATGCCTCTGGCCTCTGATCCTCTTCACTTCTCCCCTGTCATCTTGAACTCAAACCAAGAACTCCAACCCCTGTAAGGTGCACAGCAAGTAGCATCCCCAACCCACTGCTTCTGCACTCAATGGGCATATGGTGGTTCCTTTTCACCCCAACTCTCCACAGCACAGTTGGGTCTGACATTCCTTGTCAGCAGAGGTTCCCTAGATCTTCCCCAGGTCAGATAACCAACTCCCATCACCGTCTCAAGGATAAAAGTTCCTATGGCACTTCCAAGACATCCTCCAACTCCAGTTAACCCTCAAACTTGCAGCTTATTGCTAAAATGGACTCTAGCCTGAAGATGTTTATCATTCACAGTGGCAAATCTAGTCCTTGGATTTTTGTTAGGCTTCTCTGATTGTCCGTAGAGGACTCCTGTTCTTCCCCTACTCTTATTTGTTTTCATCACTCTATGTTCACTCAGAGGTGCTATTTTATCTTTGTCTTCCTTTTGTAAAGGACAATCTGAGAGCTTGGAATTTTCTGACCTATTCCACCTTTCCAGAATTCTCTCCCCTAGTGGCTACCTTTCAGTGGTAATGATATTAAGATTTTTCCTTTAACCAAAGTTCTTAACTGATGCCTTCTTCAAATCACTAAGAAATGCTTATAGTCATGAATTCTCAAAGATTATGCTAGTTGAGTACAAAGTACTAAAACATTTACCAACCCAGAACATATTCAGATGAGAATCCAGTAATGGTCTGAATATTTGGCCTTGGACAAATCTACTTAGCATCAAGGAGACCCATTACCAGGTTTATCATAGTGTGGTGAATTTTTTGGTCAGGAACAATCAAAGATTAATCTGCTTTGGTGGAAGCAGTACTCTTTGGAAGGCAATATAAGATCATCAAAACATTTGAAGAAATGCTCCATTTATAATGAGAAAGTAGCAACATTAATAATAATTTCCAAGATATATTGGTAATCCTTTAGAAAATGAGTCTATAACAATACTTAAACACATACCCACATAGAAGCAGTTATGTGGTGAATCATCAAAGAATATTTTCATGGAATTCCAGAGAGGAGAGAGTATTCAGAATGATAAGGTAGTAAACTGTTAAATACTTCATAAAATGAAGTATGACAATGATTAAGAATAGGTCATTAGAATGACAATCAGAATCGTTGGTACCTTTGGAGAGAGCAGTTTCAGATGAATGAAATCAGGTTATAAAAATTTGAGAAGCAGGTGGAAAGGAAATGGAGGGAAAACTGTTCTTTTTAGGAATTTAAAGAAGGAGAGATATAAAATAATAACAAGGGGAAGGATAGTAGAATCAAGGTATTTTAAGGTAGGGAAATATTTAGGCATATTTATAGTCATCAAGGAAGGAATTAGAACATAGGGACATTTTGAAGATTATAGAGATGGAGGAATGGTTGTGGGGACAAATTATCAGAGAATATGGGAGTGAACAGGATCAAACATACTTGCAGAGGGTTCAACCTTTTTAAAAAGAAGGGCCAACTGTTCATTATCAATTGAACTAAAGAAGAAAACAAGGACTGATTCTCATGGATATTGTGATATAGAGAAAGGGAGAAAGAAGGACCACAAGGTGAATGGACTTTCTCTCCTCACTAAAGCTATAAGAAGCCCTGTGCTTTGGGGAGGAATGGAAATTATGTGATATGATAGAAACAACTAGGTTGGGAACATTCTATTTCAAAGGACTACCTTACTTTAGTGAAGTCCAAGTTGAAATTACTTACAGTGAAACCAGTCAACTTCTTTTGTTTCTCCTCCATCTCTGCTCTGTAGAATGTGTTCTGTGTGTTCTTCTTCCATCTTTGTTGATGTTAGTAGGAGGAATATGTGAGGAGAAGAATCCAGAATTAGGGTTTGAGAAATCATTAGTATGGAGAGGATATGAGGCAAATGTTTCATAGGTAAAGGTTAGTACAGAGTTGAATTGGCTACCTAAATGGTCAACAGTATGAAATGCTAAAAACTACATCAATGCAGGGGTGGTATAATGAGAAAATAATAAGGTATGGAGATATTTTGAAGATGACAGAGAGTATAGGATTGATAGGGATAGAGGATCATGAGATGATAGGAAGTTATGTTTAGATATAGGAATATCGGTTTTGATCATAGACATGGGGTACTTGTGGGTGAAGGTAATATCCAGGCAATATGCTTCTGTAAAGCAGAGAAGTAAATCATGGTAGTTGAAGAGGCTAAAGGATGCAAAGATTAAGGAACTTGAGGGAACATTAGAAATCATATTTAAAAATCCTAATATAAAGGCAGGAAAGACATAAATGATTAACAATAAGATCAAGATGAAATGAGTAAAGTATGAACAGAGTGGTGATGATGAAGCATGAGGTGAACAATGAAAATTGAAAAGTCTGGAGAAACATTAAGAGATAGAGGAGTGAGATGAAAAAGGAAGAATGGAAGGGCTAGAGATCACCAGAATGATAAAAAGTCTTACAAGAATATTCTGCATCACACAGGTATCAAGAGACACAAAATCAGGGAACACCATCAGAAATAGAACTTTGAGTGTTTAAGATTATAAGGAAGAATCAATTTTGGGCCAAAGATTTGGCTGCCTTGGCTAAAATTCACAGGGCAATTGGGTCATATTAAGTGAGGAAGTTGGTGGCTTAATTTCTCAGAGAGAACTCCAAAGGAAATCAACATGAATATTGAAGTTTCCAAGTATGTCAGTAGATGATGGAATGGATGTCAAACATTTCCAAGGACCATGCTCCTGTTCTTGTGGGATGAAGTGGAGGGAATTCTGTTGCATTTATTTTTAGCTTCAGCCTAACATTCACTTTCTCTGGAGAACTATCTTATGCCACAAAGTGTGTCCTTGCTACTATATTCAACTGGGAATAGGTAGGAAAGCATATATCTCTTCTTTTTATTGCTCGTGATCATCTAAAAACTCACAACCTTTATGACTGGGCCCAGAATAGCATATAGAGACTTGCATTTATAGTGATTTTAAAAGTCATTTGTATTTAACTTTAGGAAATGAAACTGAAACTGAAAATGTTTAGGAACATGTCCAGGCAAAAATCCAGGGGGAATAAAGATGTACATAAAATAAATGAGGCAACACAACCATTGATGACGTGTCACTCCAGAAGATTCATGGCATGGGTTTTCTCTGTTCTAGTGTAAGAAAGCAGAACAGAGAATTCTCTCTGCTTAGAGTTGTAAAGTACCTTAAATTCAGATATCCATAATAGAATGGGTGATAATCTGGAGTGCTACATGCACCTCTAGTATCCTTTATTCTGTTGTCTTCTAGTATAACACATCGTTCAAATAATAATTTCTACTCATTGATGAGTCTTTGTAAGATCCAACAAGGCAAGTAAATTATTAGGTTATTCTTAGTGTACTGCTTGAGGATAGGGTTCAAATGCAGATCTTTCAGCAGCAGGCAATGCATAACCTAAGATCATATATATGGAGTTCTGGATTACATTACGTGAACCCTGGTAGGGGATTCTCCTGGGAAAATACTTAGAAGGGAGATAACTGCTATTGACCAGACTATTGTAACATTGGGTTCTGACATTTGTGGAAATCACACAACTATTTTTGGCATATCAAAGTAAACCTTAGTCCTTTGTGGAGGTAAAAGCTTGCATTCATATAGTCATGAAAACATTTCAAGGTTGCAAATATGTCCTTTGATCATAACATTCTTGAAAAGTAGGTTCTGTTATCCACCTTTAACAGATGAGAATGAGTAGAGTAATGGAGTGACTTGCTCAAGAAGACAAAACTTGTTTCCATCTGAGGCAGGGTACATAGGTAGGTTTTTCAGTCTTCAAGACTAGCACTCTATGCAAGAATTGCTGTCACTCTAGTTTACTTAACAAAATATTTCTTTTTTTCCTAGAGGCACTGTGTATTTGAAAGCAGGTAGGGTTTTATGGATAGCAATATCATTTATGCTTTGACTCTGGGTCCAAGAAGCAAAATGGGAAATATCTGCCTAGGTTCAATTCCATCTTCAAACTAATTCCTCTTGTTTATAATGCACAACTAGTAAAGTAAAATAATTGGGGACACAGAGGAGCTAGGCATCACATATTGCAATCCCTTTCCCTTTTATTCAGTGTAACTCTACCCTAAATGTCCAACATAAATAGATAGATGATTGAGAGATAGATGATTAATAGTTAGACGATAGGTAGATAGATAGATGATTGGAAATAACTAGATAGTCAGAAATTAAACATTTATTAAGCTGATACTATGTGCAAATCACTGTGCTAAGAACAGGAAAATACAAATAAAAGTGAATAAGAAAGTCTCTGTTCTCAAGAAGTTTTGATTCGAATGGGGAAGACAGTTGATAAAGGGACTTGGAAAAGATGAGGGTGTGAAGGATTCCTGAGAAAGAGTTATCTGAGATTGTCTGGGACCTCTGAAAAACAACACAAATAAGTAGTAAAGACATCAAGGATGTGACTTTCCGACATGAAGATGCAGATGGAGAGGAGGTAGGGAAGACTGGAGCTGCTGTGCCTCAAGAAACGGTCTTAATTATTAGATGTAGGGAGTCTTAACTTCTATGTGACTTTCTTAACGCATCTGCATTTAAACAGTTGGTTTCTTTAATCCACATTCTGTAGGCAAAGCACTTAATTTCATAAATAATCTTAATGAAGGCATATAATATGTATGAAAATGGTTCAAGTTGTTTGTCCCAAGTATAATCAAAATACATCTTCAAAATTGATTAGTGGGTTCTAATTAATTTCTACTTTGCTGTCAAAATGAATAGTTATATCAGTAAACTTTCAACTCTTAATTTAGGTTTAAAATCTACAAATGATTCATTATCAAAAGATAGCTTATTCTTTTTATTTTTCTTAAAATTATAACAGATAACTTGTCACTTAATGAGAGGAGCTGTCCAGATAAAAACCTCTGTATGATTTTATTGCACTTTTACTTCCTGATTATTTGCAATACCTGTTCTTTTTCTCTTTAATGTGAGTAACATTTGATTTTATATCTTCGTTAAGTAATTCTTTACAGATGCTAAATTACAGTTGCATACAGAGGAAATACATGTGATATCCTCATAAATGTCAAATGAATTCTTTATGATCAGTACTATTACAATGAATTCCAAACAATTTCATGATAATTAGTGCTATTACGAAGAATACCAAAGGAAGTCATGATAATTAGTACTGGCCCATTGAATAGCAAATGAGTTCAAATGAAGAGATTCAAAACTTTAAAAATATATATATTTTAACTTCTTATGATTTAACATGACACTAAAAGCAAAATATTAAGGTAATTATCTTGCATATTTGCTTAGAAAATTCCATATGAGTAAGTCTTTCTTTAACTGTAAGATTATAGTCAAGGGAATGGGCAACTTTTAAAAGTAAATAATTTGTCAATTTTGTATAAATATGGAAATAACTTAGAAAAATTGTATAGACACATATGTGCATGCACATATCTATGTCTCTGTCTGTCTATCTATCAGTCTATCTAATCTATCCATCTATTATCTATCTACCAGCTACATAAATGTAATGGTGTGGGTAATTTTCAATATCTTCCATTTAGCTGCTAAAGAGACTTTTACTAAAGTAGAGGTATGAACATGTCAACATACTCAGTATAGTCCAGTGACTCCCTATCACCTTCAGTAACAAATACACCATAGTCTGGCATTCAAAGCCATTAACAATATAGTCTCCCCCAACTTTCTCATATTGTAACTTGTATCATATACTCTTTGAATCAGTGACACTCTTCTCCTTTCAGTTCTATGAGGAAGATACTCTGTTTCTACATTCAATGCATTTTTTCTGCTTTTTTTCCTATTTGCCTGGAATGCTATCACTTCTCATCTCCACCTCCTGTCTTCAAGGGTCAACTAAAATTCCATCATCTACAAGAAACCTTTCCCAATACCTTTTAATGCCAGTGCCTTGTATTTATTATTTCCAAATTATTCTGTGCATATCATGCTTACGCCAGTTTGTTTGCTTTTAGTCTCTTCCATCGGATTGTGAGCTCCTTTAAAAACAGGGGTTGTCTTTTACTTTCTTTATATACCAAATAATTAACCCAGCACCTTACATAATAGTTATCCTTGTGGTTGTGGAAACCCTTGTTATTTCAGTTTACATGTGGAATTATGGGAAATCATAGTTATACAGATATAAAATGATACTTTCTTTTGATTTGGACAATTTTATGATTGGAAATGAGGAAAAATGAGGACAGTTATAAAAGAAACATTGATGAAACAGCTCCCATATAAAGAACACTAACTTACAGTAAAGGTGACCAAAATGTTCTGTGTACCAGCATCTAATTTGCATATGACATGTTGGTAGCTGGGAAAACCTAGAATGTTTGTTGAATATGTTATATATATTATATCTTACATGTTACATATTATGTTATAATATATCCTATATTATCTTATTATAGTATACCTGTGACATATGATACATTAAGAATGCATTTTATTAGTGTATCATACATTACTCATATGTATATCTACATTAATTCTATTTTAATAATTTTTCTAAGTCTGACTTATATGGCAGAATTGTAAATTTTTGTTTCACACCACAAGACAGTGGAAAGTCATTTTATATAAGGGAGGTAATAGAATTGTTTAAAATCTCAGATTGGGTCAGAATGAATCTTAAAGTTGGATCTGATAATTTTTAGAACTGTAACCCAGAGAGATTTGTTTCCAGGTGCAGAAACAAACCTGAGTCTTTACTTGCTGCTTCAAAGAGCTAAATGGAAGAAAAATAGACTTTCTCCTGCTTCTGGAAGTTGAACCAAACTAAGGTTCAGAGAAGAGTTGAACCAGTGGATCACTAGACAGCTTCACTCAGGCATGGAAGCACCAATTTCTACTGCTTTAGAGGCAGAAACAACTTAGAGATTGTACACTCAAAGCTAATAAATTTCCGAATGAAGATTCTAGACATAGGGTTTCTATTTTTCTAAGAGAATTTAAAGTCACCTTAAGAAAAAAGATGTGAAATTACTGACCATAGCACCCAGGAGAGAAGTGATTCTTCCCACAAGTGAATTGTTTGTGCTGGTTATTATTGAAGGAGGTTCAGTGTCAGGAAAACTTTCCTAAAAATGAAAGTTGTCCAAAAGTGACACGACTTTCCTAGAGAGATTTTAAAGGATCATACTTTCAGAGATAGAAGGAACTCAGAGGTCAGCAATCTGACTCCCTCAGTTTAAAGGTGAATAAACTGAGGATCAAGGAAATTAAGTTACTTTTCATGATTCCCAAAGCTAGTATGTGCATGAAACAAAATCCATATAATAGACTTCCTTATTAATCTAGGCACTATTATAAACATTTACCTTGATGATAGACTCTGTGCATGGATAGTTTCAGAGGGAAGAAGAAAATGTCAGTGTGGAGGGAAATAGAAAATGCCTAATGCAGAAGTCTTGATTTTAGCAGAAACTTGAAGGAAACTAGAGAATTTCAGGCATTGGAGACAGTCGATGAAAAGTCAATTAGACAAATTGAGTGCTGTATGTGAACAAAAATAAGGAATCCACTTTGGAATGGTCTTTGATCATTGCATTGCTGAGACTAGTTAAGCCATCCATAGTTCTTCAATGTACAATATTGCTGTTACTAGGTACAGTGTTCTCCTGGTTATGCTCATTTAACTTCGTATCAGTTCATACTATTCTTTCCAGGTTTTTTTCCCACCTAAAATCATCATGCAAGCATTTCTATAACAGTACATTAAAAAAAAGATGATTGCACATGAAACTGAAAATGTACCACATACAACTTATTATTCTCTCCAAATATACAACGAAGTTATTGTGTACATTTCTTTTTTTTCTTTTCACTCCCACTTGCTACCAAAAGATACACACACACATACAGGTATGCATATATATGTATATCTAGATATGCACATATAAAAATATTCTACAAATATTTCTTTTTATCAGTTCTTTGGAAGCAGATATAAAGACTACTGCAAGGCTCTCATTTTATAGAGGAGGACATGAAAGATCAGAGAAGGGGTGTGACTTGTTCAAGAACATACAATCAAAAAGTATCAGAGTCAGAATGAGAATCCAAGTCTCCTGATTCCTAGTCCAGTGTCCAATACACTACATTTAACTGCCTTCCTGGGCTATCTCCAACCATCCTGATGAATATCAAGCTACTGGACCCAGATGGCTCAGGAGAAGAAAGTAAGGTTGGTGACCTTGCACAGCCCTCCCTCACTCAAATCAAAGTCAGCTGCAAGTCATGTCATCGTCTTGATGTCATGGTCCTCTTCAAAATTGAAAGACAAATGCAATGAGGATAGTGCCTTTCTTCATATATGCTTTATTTTTAATTTGTACATTTATTGTAATCAAAATTACTTAGTTATTTAAAGTTGTTTTGAAAACAATACTGCTCTTACTGTATATAATGTTCTCTTGGTTCTTCTACCTTCTCTCTTTATCATTTTATGCAAGTCTTTCCATGTTTTCTAAAACTATTGGGCATATCATTTGTTATAACTGTGTAGTACCCCAACACAATCATGCACTTCAGCCATTCCTTAATTGATGGGGGTCGTTGAAATTTCCAGTTCTTTGCCGTAAGAGAGAGCTACTATAAATATCTCATTGACGTTCAGATATAACTACTATTAGTGAATTTCCCTCCATCTTTTTTAAAGAACTTTTTTTATTCTCAATCTCTCTTTTTTACCTATACTTGTTATCTTATCTTCTCCCCTCCCTCCCTCTATTTCTTAGGCAATAAAAGATTGTTTTTGTGATTACTGCTTTGTAACATAATTCAAAATTTGACACTGCTAGGATTCCTTTCATCACATTTTCTTCTTCAATTCCTCCCTGCTTTATTGACTTTTTATTCTTCCATTATAACTTACTTATTTTTTCTAGATGTACAAAATAATTAATTTGTAGTTTAATGACACAGAATAAGTAAATTTATTTAGGAACAATTGCCATTTTTATTAAATTGGCTCATCAAACCCATGAACAATTAATGTTTATCCAATTGTTTAGATCTATTTTTATTTGTGTGAAAAGTGTTCTGTAATTACATTCATGAAGTCCCTGAGTATTTCGTATTCTCTCCATTAATTTTTTCTTCATCATTTATTTGTTTTTTTTGAATATAAATTTACTTATTTAACTTTTTACATGCATTTCCACAAAATTTTGGGTACCAAATTTTCTCCTCATTTGTCCCCTCCCCCACCCCAATACTCCAAGCATTCTAATTTCCCCTATCACCAATCTGTCCTCTCTTCTTTCTTCCCTCCCTTCCTTTGTCCCCCTCTTCTCTTTTGTCATGTAGGGCCAGATAACTCTCTATTCCCCATTACCTGTATTGCTTATTTCCTAGTAGCAAGAACAATACTCAACAGCTGTTCCTAAAACTTTGAGTTCCAACTTCTCCCCATCCCTCCCTCCCCACCCAATCCCTTTGGGAAGGCAGGCAATTCAATATAGGCCATATCTGTGTAGTTTTTCAAGTGACTTCGATAATAGTCATGTTCTGTAAGACTAACTATATTTCCCTCCATCCTATCCTGCCCCCCATTTTTCTATTCTCTCTTTTGATCCTGTCCCTCCCCGAGTGTTGACTTCAAATTGCTCCCTCCTCCCATTGCCCTCCCTTCCGTCATCCTCCCCACCCTGTTTATCTC
>CM053771.1:129215482-129242214 GCA_028658325.1 Potorous gilbertii | reverse complement strand
GCTTCTTCTCATTCTTGTGTTTGAAAGTCAAATTTTCTTTTCAGCGAGCTTTTTCACCTCTTTTTCCACTTGGCTAACTCTGCTTTTGAAAGCATTCTTCTCCTCATTGGCTTCTTGAACCTCTTTTGCCAATTGGGTTAGCCTATTTTTCAAGGTGCTATTTTCTTCAGCATTTTTTTGGGCCTCCTTTATTAAGGTATTGACCCGTTTTTCATGCTTTTCTTGCATCTCTCTCATTTCTTTTCCCAGTTTTTCCTCCACCTGTCTGACTTGCTTTTCAAAATCCTTTTTGAGCTCCTCCATGGCCTGAGCCCATGGGGTATCTATCTCAGATATTTGGGATACAGAGGCCTTGACTCCCATGTCTCTACCTGATGGCAAGCAGACCTCTTTGTCGTCAGAGACAAATGAAGGAATAATTTTCTCAAGAAAATAACCATCTATGGTCTTATTTTTTGTCCCTTTTCTGGGCACTTTCCCAGCCAGTTACTTGATTTCTGAGAGTCTTCTCCACCCCTGGCCTAGATCCGCCCTGCTAGTGCTTGGGGTCTGGGATTCAAATGCTGTTCCCCATCCTCAGGGCTTTTGGCGTCAGGCCTGACTGCTCTTCAATGGGAGCTTATCTGCTGGTTCTCAGGTGGGGGCAGGGCCGCCTCTCAGGCTCAGTTCCCTCAGGGGGTTTATGCAGAGATCTTTTGTAGTGGAGCTGGGGTGGAGCTCCTGCCGGCTCTGTGGGCCGCCTCCTGAGGGGGTCCAAGTCCTGGAGATCCCCCGCTCCCCTCTCAGCCTATCTCTCTCACTGACCTGTGTGTCTGTGGGTGGAGGGACCTTCTCGGCCACCCGGAGATTCAGGTCTCTGAATCCTGCTTGGGTCTGCTGGCTCCTCTCAGTGCCACGTGGGCGGGCAAAGCTCCACGGCAGGGGCTGGGGAAAGGGAGCGCTCCCCAGGGCAGGATTTCGCTCCCGTGTCCGGAGTACCTTTGCGGTCGGTTTTTCAGGGCTCTCTGCAGCAGAAATCTCCTTTACTGTGTGGCTGCGTGGCTTCCACTGTTCCAGAATTTGTCAGGAGTTTTTTTTACAGGAAATCTATGGGCTGTGGATTCGGAGCTATCAAATGTGAGTCTTTCTACTCCGCCATCTTGGCTCCACCCCCCCTATTTATGCCTTTTTTTAGAGTCAGAGGACATAACCCTCAGATCCAGTGCTTCAGTAGAAAAAAACAAAAGGAACTTGGGAAGCTCCTACAAAACACTCCCCTGATCAAACTTCCCACAATGGGCAAACCCATCTTCCTTAATCACATTACTCAGGGGCATTATACTTCTTGATATAAACAAAAACAGCCAAAAGATCCTAATTTGATTGCCATCACAATCTACAAAAATCAAAACACAACAAAACAAAAGCATTTGTAAGGGCTCTTTTTGTTTTCGCAAGTAATTGGAAATTGATGGAATGTCCACAATTGGGGAATGTTTGAACAAGTGGGGATATATGATTGTGGTAGAATTCTATTGTGACATAAGAAAGGACAAGCAGGATAACTGCAGAAAAACCTTGAAAGACTTTCAAAAACAGATGCAAAATGAAGTGAGCAGAAGTAGGAAAACATTGTACAAAGTAACAGCAATATTTTAAAATGATCCATTTTGAATGATTTAGTTATCTTAGCAATACAATGATCTAAGCTAATTCCTGAAGGACTTAGGATGAATAATACTATCCAGCTCCAAAGAAAGAACTGATGGAGACAAGGCAGTTCGAAGTATACTGTTTTAAAAACAAAACAAAACAAAACACTTTTTCTTTATTTTATTTTTGGCCTATATTTTCTTTCAGACCTTGCCTAATATGGAAATGTGTTTTGCATGACTTCCCATGTATGAACTTGTTGGTCTTCTCAAAGAGGGGATATAAAGTGAAAGGGAAAGAACTTGAAACTGAAAATTTTTAAAAAAAGTCATTTTTTGCATTTAATTACATAAAGAGGGAATATGAAAATTGAGAAAAAAACTGAAAAATGGTGGCCAGTGCTTTGCTGGATAAGGAAAAAGAAAGAATAGGTCTACCTCTGCAGATGATAGAGACAGGATGCAGATTGATTTAAATAAAACACTGCAGTGGGAGGTGATTTTTTAAAAATGTTAGTAGAGGGAAGGTTTAAAGATATGGATTTGGGTTGAGTGGGAAGAAGGTAGAATCAAAATAATGTTTTGAATAAAACAAGCCATAGTTACCAGTTACCTAGTTAGCTAGCTAGAATTAATATAGCTCTCACTGCTTTGAAAGATATTATACATACATTTTTTTCATTTAGTATACTATTGATTTTCTTTAAAAAATATTTATAATTTTTAGCAAGAAAACTAATTTTATTATCAAAATTTGTGTTTTAATGAGGTCAAATGTAAAAAAAAAATCTGTAGTAATTATGTGTTGAAAGTCAGCATGATTATATATAATCACTAAGATTACTGACTCATTCCTGAGAGAATTTGTTAGAGTACACGAATAAAGCTTTTAAAATACAAGACATTATTGGCCATATTTTATTTTAATAATCTATGAATAAACCAATAAATGAAAGCCAAAACAATCATGAGGTATCATGTCATTCCTTTTAAATTAGCAAACATGACAAAAGATAGAAAAATTTGGTGTCAGAAGCTGTGGGAAAACAGACATTCCATTGCACTAGAGTAGAGCGATGAATTGTTCCAAATGTTCTGAAAAATAATGTGGAATTATAGGATCCAAGTTCCTAATTTTTTCATACTCTTTGACTCAGAGACTAAACTATTTTCATTTAAATACTAATAAGACCAAATGTTCAAATTACCTGTATGTACTGATATTTTCACAGCAGCACTATTTGTGATAGCAGAAAGTTGGAAACAAACTAGGTGAAAACTGATTGGAGAGCAGCTGAAATGAAATATATTAACATGGCAGAATATTATTGTACCAGAAGAAATTACAAATTTGAAGAATTCTGAGAAATATGGGAAGGGAAATGAAAATGAATAGTGAAACAGAGAAGGAAATAGAAAGATGTTTACAGTAAATCAGTCAGGAAACTTTTATTATATACCTACTATTGTATTCCCTAATCACTGGATTGAGTACTAAGGATACAAAGGCAAAAATGAAACATTGTACTAATGTAAAAATATATATTAAGAGAAGAAACCCTTAAATCAAATATAATTGGCAGTATTGGTACTGTACGGTCAAATTAAAATTTATTAGTTAATGAATTAACAAGCCTTTACTGCATCCTTATCTTATGTCTGGCACCATGCTAATCTTTGAAGACAAAAGCAAGAGAAAAAGACAGTGAAATGGGAGGAGACTGCATTCAAACCATGTACAAACAAACTATATACCGGATAAATTGGAGGTAAACAAGAGAGGAAAGGCTTGGTTGTCAATGGGGATTAGCAAAGGTTTGAGATCGAGTTTTGATTGGGACTTTGATGGAAGGTAGGAAAACTAAGAGGTAGAGATGAGGAAGAACATTTGAGGTTTAGGAGAGAGAAAATCCCTGGAGTTCTAAGATGAAGTGTCTGATATGAAGAATAGTATGGAAGACAGTATCACTAGACATAGATGAGCTAAGGTGTAAGGAAAGTGGAAAAGTAGAAGGTGGTCAAATTATGAAGGACTTTGAAAGGAGCACATTTGATCCTAAACATGATAAGGAGCTGTTAGAGTTTATTGAGTTGGAAAGTGGAGTATGTGACATGGTCAGATTTGCACTTCAATATCCTTCCTTTCTTTTATCAATCTATCAACTACAAAGATGGAAACTGACCTGACTTAGAAGTTATGAAATGGTTTTGCTTAACTGTTTTCAAGAAACGCATTTTTTTTGAGAGACTGTTTCAATATAGGGAAATGTTTGCTGAGTCAAAAATACAAAGTAATAACTTTGTTATTTCCACTGAATTTCCATCCTATAATCTTATCAAAGAATAGAAATAACCCCTAGTATACTCAAAGCTAACCTGAATAAGCACAAGGTTTGGCAGCTTCCACTGAACTGGAAAAATTATTGAGAATGAAGCAAACAATGGACTCTAGGTTTATGTTGAAAACCCTACCTAATTTCAGAGTGGCAAGCCATCATAAAATGGCCACAACCACTTGTGGAGTCAGTCTGCACATATGAAGACAGGTTGTATTTAACATTGGTGGAGGGAGTACAAATTATCATGAATTCACAAGTCATTTGGATATTTGAAGTATGATAGTTTAAATTTGCATTATTTATTTGCATTTCATATAAAGAGATTACATATTCTCAACTGAAATTCATAAAAGCACAAACACCCCCTGAGGCAAGCAGGACAGATTTGAAATTTATGTGGGAAATGTTGCACTTTTAGGTAAGAACATGACACTGTCATAACTCATGGATATTAACTCTTATTCTTTGTTAGAATTCCTTTTTAGAGTTTTATTTATTGAATGTAAAAACACTAATGCATTATTTTATATTCAAAAACAGCTTTTAATAGCATTTTATGCTTGCAGTATTTCAAAAAATGATTTTGTATATCTATGTTACAATCCTTGGAAATACATATTCTAATCATTTCACAGAGAGAGAAATCATGTTTCCCTCTAGTAATGCTGTGGTTACATGATAGTCAACATGCATAGTGTTAATTTACTCCATATTTTCCTTTTCTGCACATATAGTAAGGGGCATTAACGCTTATGAGAATAAAATCTCTTTGAGGTTAGAAAAAATATACTCTCATCTGATTTCCATGAATAGCAAGAGAAACAGCAGAGAAATGGAAAGGAATAATCAATCAGCATGAGAATTAAATATGCTAATTTATCATCTTATGAAAGTAGCAGTCCTATTTACATTGAGAGAATCGTCTCAGTAATTATTCCCTGAGCAATTCAAGATTGTACAACATGTAAACTGACTTAATATGGGATCATTTGGGGAGGAGGGGTTCAAGGCTCTTCTTTCTATCATGAACCACATCAGAGAGCTTCAGAGAAGGGAAGGAGGAATTCCTGGGCATTTGAGATGCTCAATTATACCCATGAGCAGAAGGGAAAGTAAAGAGTAAATAAAAGTGTACCTGCTGAAACATGAGATTTAATTATTCTTATCGTTTTCTTAGGTTCCATAACTGATGCTCTTAGCGCTCATAAAATTATCCACCCTTCTTAAAAAGTCAATTGCTGTATTTGTCTCAATGAACTTTTATGACAGAGAACTCTAGAGGTTCACTTTTATCTGCATAAATTATATCAGTTTAAAAATTCCATACTCTTTCATTTTCTTGAATATGTTCTTGTTCTTAAGGGATGGAGAAGGCCAGGGAGTGTTTTGATTTCTCTAAATCTTTACAGCTTATCTTTTTTTTCAAATCAAATATGATTCTTTAGTTAAATCCTTCTCATATGCTGTGTGTGGTTTGTCCTTCGTTCTCTATGAGGACCATGATATCAGTTTGATGATGACATGACTTATAAATGAATTAAATTTGAGGGAAGGAGGCAGTGCAAAGTCACCAGGCTCGCTTTCTCCTTGAGAACCATCTGGGTCCAGTGGCCATATATCAGAATGTAGTTGAAGACCTTGGCTGTTTTATGCTAAGGTCTTTCCTAATTCTCACTTTGAGTGAGGCAACTCCCATTCAGTGAATAGGCCTCTTTAAGAAGTGAGTCAAGGAATGGTCCCTTTAATCTACATCTATATATTCATACACACACACACACACAGACACAGGCACATAAAGACACAGGCACACACACAGACACACAGATAGATACAGACACAGACACACACCCACAACCCATACCCACCCCTACCCCCACTGGAAGGGCAGGGTCCTTGGAGTCGATAGCCAAAAATGAAACAATTGCTATTGACATCCACTCTGAGCCAGGAGGGTGCAAAAAAGAACCATTAAGTGCTAATGTCTATGCAATCTCCCTTTTAAATCTACAATTTGGTTATAGGGACTATGGCAATGTCTATGGGAAAGGCAAAACCTTGGGCAAAGTGATGGCACTTGTTTTAATGGAAATAACTATTCATCTTTTATGCTTGTGTGAGTTTCTATTTTTATTCCAAATCTGATACACTTCCTATTTTACCATAATTTCCCTCAATGAACAATATTATGAGAAGTATTCTGTACAATTGGTAAATTATGTGATACACAATAGAAACATGTTAGGAGTTTAGAGAAGTAAATTCTAACCATGATTAGTATGAATTGTAAACATAAATAATGAAAGTTTGACTCTGATTAAAAAGTTATGGTCCTAAACAGGATCTCCCATGTGATATGTTCTCCTCTTCTTGAGAGGAAGAAAACTGAATTTTTCCCCTTTTGATCAGAAAGTTTAAATTGAAAAATTTTGGGGAAAAACACACTTTAATCTAACCATTTTATTTATGAATCCACATTGTAGATTTAAGTAGTAACAAGACCTAGTAAGAGTCAGATCTGGACCCCTTTTCATACTGAAAAAAGTAATACAATAACATAAACAACAGTTAGAAAAATAAGATCTTAAGTAAGAAATTTCTGGATTCAAATTGTATTTCTGAAACTTTATATAACAGTGGACAAGTTACTTAACCTATTTAAGTTTCATCCATAAAGTCAAAGGGGGTTGGACTACATATACTATAATGTTACTATTAATCTCTAAATCCAGGGTGCTATCTTTCTAGGATTTGCCCCATATTTCTTGGCTTTAGACCACTGAAATAACTGGGAAGAACAAATTGTAAAGCACTGTTCAGAAGCCTTCCCTGACTCTCCTTAGTTTTAGGTCCCTCACCCTGAGATTATCTTTAATTTATCCTGTTTATATCATGCTTGTACATAGTTGTTCACCTACTGTCTCCTGCCTTAAGTTATGAGCTCTTGACAGCAGGGAATATTGTTTTTCCTTTGCTTTTACCCTGCACACTTTGCATAATACTCAGCATATAGTAGATGTTTAATAAATGATTATTTACTTGACTTGATAACATGTTCAAACGGTTTTTCTTTTTTATTTGTAATTTTTAAAATTTTAAACCTTAATACAAAATAAGAAGAAAAGAAACAAACTTAAATGCTAAAACTGAAATAATACAAAATATGAAAAGACAAAAAGCATTGCCATGTGCACAGCAGAATGTGAGAGAAGCTTAAAAATATGTAACAATAAATTTCCTTTTTAAGAAAGCTACACCAGGAGAATCTCGGTTTGTGAATTTAATTCTTTCCAAGATTCTGTTCATCTTGATATTTATTTGTATTGCAAAGTGAATTTTCTCATAGAAAATAATTTAAAGTCAGATGACCAGTACCACATCCCCAAAAATATTCATATAAAATAATCATTTATAATTATAAGTAAATTTTTTGTCCCTATGGCACCTAAAAGACTCTAGCAATGATTAGTACCCAATATAAACCAAAAATTAAATAATCTATACTTTACCTTTGAGAAGAGTCATGGTTGGCCTGAAGGAGATAAGAGGAGGAGAAGGAAGGGTTATTCCTTGGAAGGAGACTCTCCTTCTGTAAGAACACAAGGAACTTCGATGTTGGGAGTGTTCTCTCTTAGGCTACTTTCATTAAAAGTAAAACTAACACAACTGCCTTCACTTACTTTTCGTGTTTTAAAATCTCACGTTGGACTCATTGATTTTTTCTTTACAATTTTGCAAAAAATTTTTACTAGTCCAGTGAAGCAAATGTAAACCAGGTTACTCGTAAACTCGTATAGTATTTCTACTATACAATAAATATTACATATTTTGAGAGCTGTCCATCTTTCCTTTGCTTCCTTGTAAGTTTTCTTTTCTTCCTCTTGTGTTCATTTCTTCTTTGTTCTTTCCCCCCCCTTCCATCCTCCCCACCCAGAAGGCTACAATTACACATGCACACACACACACAACACACATCTATGTAGACAGATATAGACAGATGTAGATATTATACACATATATATATATTTATATTTACCATATATATTTATATGCACATATACATACATACACACACACACTTACACAAATATACATAATACACATGTAGCCATATAAGACAGTACTATACTTATTTAGCCTCTCTTTCTCTGAGGGCAGAAAACCTCTTCTTTCTTAAGTCTGAGTCTTTCCATATTTATCTAAGTCCACCCACTCATCATTTTCTAGCCACAGTAATATTCCAGTCTTATACTGCTGTGAGACCCAGAAAATTAGGATCTTTGGCTGCTTTTGTTTTAGTAAAATCAAAAAGTATAATGCCTCTATTTGAATGTGATTAAAGATCTTCCCCACCCATTTATAGGCCTGCCCACTGAGGGAAGCATGATTTGGGGAGTTGTTTTATATGGGGGTCCCAAGTACTCTTTGTTTTTTTCTGTTGAGGCACAAAGTCAAAAGATCATGCCCTTTGGCTCTGAAAACTGTATAAATACTCTGAGGGTGAGGTTTTATTTTAGGCTTAGTTTTTGGAAGAAGGTTTGTGTGCCAGAATGAGACTTTTCCCCCTGAATTAATTGAATGATATATGTGCTTGATTAAAGTTAACCTTTCAAAAGTTGTCTTTCCTTTCAGAGAAGCAGATCAAAGAATCTGTAATTGCAGGACCCCTTGTGTATGTCAGGGTGCTTATTGATACAACTGCCTAGTTGTTTCAAATAGTCCAAAACAGTGTTGATAAATATGACTGATGTATAGTATAGTTTCTCTCTTTTTCTCTTTTGATTTAATCTATTTTAGGCTTAACTTTGTCTGAGATCTTCATTACTACCTACCCCTGTTCTTTTCCTCCTAACAAATTGTATTTCTGTTTTTATCTTATGTTTGTGCATATCTATTTTCTATTTCTCCTGACTTGTCTATTTTATTTCTACTGATTGTCTTCTACTCCTGTTACTTAAATATATCCCTCCAACCATCCCTCCCTTATCTTCCAGTTCTCATTAATCTAAAGACCCTTCTTTATCCTCTTTAAGTTATTCTCTTATCCTCCCCTCTGAAGATCCCTCCTTTGTCCCCTTTGTATCCCCTTAGTGTTTTATTTTTTTCTGAATTTAGACTTTTATACTCATATATATACATATATGTACATACAATGTACATATGTACACACATATACATAAATACGCATACATACATACATACAGATAGATAGATACATAGATAGATAGATAGACAGTTCCCTTTGAACCCATTTTGGATGAAAGTAGATTTCCACAACTACCAGTCTTCCTCCCCCATCTAATTCCTTTGCATCAGTTCTTTTTCTTGTACCTCACTTCAATAAGATGAATAGTCTTTTTAGCTGATCCTAAACAGTTTTACTTTTTAAAGTTATATCATACTCACATCTACTTCAATCTTTCTTACTAGCTACCCAATTAATAATAACAATCTTAAAGCTAAACTTTACATTTTACATCCATAAAAAGCAAATGATCTGTCCTTATTGAGTCCCTTGTAATTAATCTATGTCAAATCTTCCACTAAGTTCAGTTTTTTTAATCCTGAAAGTCTGATGAATCATTGTGTTCATTTTTTTTCTCAAACCATGTTTTTAAAGGAAGTTAGGTTTTGACAGTCATGAGAATACTGAGTGGAGCCATTTATTTTCACATCTCTTTCAGTAGCAATGATAGTATTGATTTGACTATTGTGCACAAAACAAGAACAAAAGATTGAAAGGACAGTGTATCATGACAGCATTGGGCTTGGTAGTTAAAGACTTGTAGGGTAACAGTAATCATTGTAAGATGACTTGGTAGGGTAGACCCTCTTGTTATTGTAGATGTTATATACAACAGGTTGAAGTTCATTTTTATTGAGCTAACCACCAATCAGGACACACAATTCATGGCCAGACTAAGTAAAAGGAAAATGGAGATGGAAGAGAATACTAACTGGAGAAAATAGGTAGTATTACTCTTCTATTTTTTTGGGTGAGATTGTACATGAACTAAGCACTGAAGGAAGGCAATGACTGTTTCTTTTAAACATAAAGATTCTGAAAGATAAATGGAGGGATTAGTGAATTCCAAGCTTGGAGAACTATTTGTGTGATTACATGGTAGCAGGATGTAGTATATTGAGTTCGGAAGACATATGGCTTGAATAAAGAGTTTATGTGGTTATAAGTACATAAGGCTGGAATGGTATATGGGACCCAGACTATTGAGAGCCTCATGTTTCAACCCAGAGAGTTTCTTTTTTTTATTCTACAGGCATGAATTTCTATGATGGTGCTTGAGCAGGTGAATGCTAGTCCCAATTTTACATAAGAAGTTAATTTTTATAGGTTTTTGAATGAGGGATTGGAAGAAAAAAGACAACAGAGAGTAACCAATTTTGAGTCAATCAAGGTAAAAAATGACGGAAGCCTGATCCCGAACGATTGTTTTTTGAATGGAAAACAATATAATGGAAATAAGAGATGGTATGGAGGTAGATTAGATAAACCTTGACCATTAATTAGATATAGAAAGTCAGGAAGAGGAAAGAGTCAAGAATTATTTAGAAGTTTCTTACCTGGGTGACTAGAATGATAGTTTAGTGGTTCCTAAGAAACAGGGAAATTTAAGTAGTCATGGTTTTGGAAAGATAGAAGAGTGAGAATATAAACTTTTCCTTAGACACGTTGAGCTTCAAATGTCTATGAGTCACTCAGGAAGAAATATCAAGATGACAATTACTGTATTTTTTTAAGAGTAGAAACTTCCAGTCTCTTTTAAAGCTGGAAATAGTAGGCTAAGCATACTTTGACTTGTCATCTACGACACTAAGGCTCTTGCAGCTGTTAAAACTCTCTCAAGTTTCTCATCTTCACTACTTGTTTATTTGACAGACAGGAGATGTGTGAGAACTCTGCACATAGAACAAGCTCAATAAATAGTATTGACAGCTCAGTGTCTTGCAGAACAACAACAAAAAACCCAAGATTTTGCCTGACATATAGAAAGCTTAATAGCCCTCCCTTCTTAGGCCCCATTAATATGTTTGCCTAGGTATTGATTACTATGTGTCAGCTTTACTCATTGTTCAGGGGTAATGAGGTTATCTTTATGCATCTTGCTAGAGTCTATCACAAATATGGCAAGTAAAAGAAGTATTAAATAAGTAATAGCCATGATCTAGTGATCATAGAGCATGCTATTTCTATCCTATAAGATCTTCTAAATTGGATTTCTTCAAATCCTTAAGTAATCATTTTAGCCACTTGTGATTGTCAGTCAAACAATTTCACCCGTTAAGCAACAATGATTTCCCTCTTTTAACCACAGATCAGATAATCTGACTACTTCTCTAGAGATACTAAAACTGATTTTCTACTTTCATTATGGCTCTTTTATCCCAGTGATAACAATAGTGTTATTTTGCTAGCCCACCTTGGTCCTCCATATGTTAAGTGTGCCTTGGTAGATGTTACTTCACATTCAGACATGGCTTCTGGGTATTATTTAACTTGGGAAAATTAAGGTTAATCGGTGTCTTAAGAAGATCTTTGAAACACTTGGAAGAGTGTTTTTCTCTGCTATCACTTTGATCCTCGGAGAACTAAAAGTAATCTGGGATTTTGGTGTGTCGAGAGAATTCTTTAAATTTTGAATCTAACTCTTCTTTTATCTAAATAAGAACTGAGGTTTACATTCTCTTTCTCTTGAATATCACCACCACCACCATCATTATCATCTTCTAGAACTATTTTTGGCTTTATTCCATTCTCTTCTTGTCTGAGGTTTCTTGTCTACTGAATACGGGTGCCGTTGGTATTACTAATTAACAGTTATGCTACAGAAACAAGCTAATCCATGGCTATTCCCTCTTACTCCCAGCCTTTCATATCCAGCCTCCTATTAATTGTGTGGGCTGAGCAATTTTTGAAAATATTGTAACTGACATTGTTTTAAATATAAGGACTTCCTTTTTTTTGTTCATATAACCTGATACATGTAAAAGAAAAAAAAGGGTTACTTTCTTGGCCAGACCTTTTAGTTTTCATTCATCACTGCCTTAACTCCATCTGCCTGTTGGCATATTTCTTCCTGTCAAGGACTGCTCCTAGCACTTGCCTTTAAGCAGGAATTGCATTCATTTTTGACAAGACTTGGCCTAAAGACAAAACCATTCATTCAAATCAATAAACCTCACACAGCAATTGTTGACTAAGCCAATACCCTTTTTTTCAAAGGAGAAAGTCAATGCAAGCACTGCATAATTTTACTAACCAACATTTAAATCAGTTCCTCCGTGTAACTTTGTGGAAGCCTCTCAGAAGGTAGAAGTCTGAGTTCTACCATCTTGTGGATGTTCTAGTGATTACAATTTTTCATTTCTTAAGGGTTCATCAATTTAAAGACTACCTCCCTGCTCTTCAGTCCCCCTTGATTAAAAATGAAACCCTCATAAAGAAAAGATCGCCTGACCTTAAATTACCAGATAAGTTGCAGTTCCCTGTCAAAAGTAAGTACTTTTCTGTAAAGATCCAGGAATGATATTAAATTCTAGGCATGGCTGTATGCAAATTTTGTGTATTTGTGCAAATAAACAAAGAAAAGTGGTATGGTACTGAATCTGGGCAAGAGCTTATAATTTAATTTGGTTGGACCATAAAGGTTGTGTGAAGGGAGATAATATTAAAAAAATCTGGAAAGTGAAGTGAGAGTCAGATTGAGATTAATTCAGAAAGAAAGACAAACGATCAGCCATAGTTTTTCCATGGTAAGAGAACCTAAAATGTAGAGGCGTCATCTAAAAGCTCATATAATTTGGAAGACTGATAAATAAAAAAAAAATATCTTCAATCTAAGTGGAAGATGAAAAGGAAAAAACCTATGATCCATTGATATTTTTGACTTTCAATAAAGGAAATGCAGTATAATTTAATATATGGAAACTCTGCTCAACTCTATCATTCATACCCACTGTCAATTGTGTCATGTAGAGCAAACCTCTCAGTTTATATACTATAACATGAGGCCCACAGAGGATTAAGGATTTGCCCAAGGTCACAAAGGTAATCCATGATAAATTAGGGACCAGATCCAGTTCTCTCTCTCTCTCTCATTCTTGCTCTCATCTTTGTCTTTGTTTCTCTGTCTCTGTCTTTCTGTGTCTCTCTGCATCAGCCTGTCTCTCACTCTCTTTGCCTGTCTCTCTCATTCTTCCTCTCCCCCCTCTCTCCCCTTCCCCTTTTCTTCTTCTCCTCCTCTTTCTTTTTGTTTTTGTTCTCCTCTTTCTTTCCTCTTCTCCTTCTCCTCCTTTCTTCTTTTCCTTCCTTCATCTTCTTTTTCTTTTTCTTCTCTTCATTCTTCTTTCCCTTCTCCTCCTCTTTCTTCTTTTTCTTTTTCTTCTTCTTCAACTTTTCCTCCTCCTTCTTTCTCCTCCTACTCTTCCTTCTTCTTCTCCTTTTTCCTTCTTTCCAAACTCTCACCTCTATCAGTGGCAATGTTCGCATCAGGACCACATATTTCCCTAGCTGACCCTGAATCCTTAGCAGTTTTCTTTTGCTTTGTTCTTTTCTTTCCTGATCACAGATCACTTGCAAGTGATATTAAGTAATGGATGTTTTAATACCTTTGAGTAACCACATGGTTTAAGAATTTTATATTTGAACTTCAGTCTGCCTACCAGGAGCTGATTTCTGTAAGAAAGTACTCCTTAGAGGAAATAAGCACCTCTACTTGGGAGATTCTATAGCATAACAGATTAATAAGAGGACAAACCATTCCCTGACTTGCTTGGGAATGTATCCCATGATGCTACCCTTAGGTGAAAGTGAAATATGACATGAATCTGTCTTTAATTTTGTAGGGCTAGGGTGGGTAATAAAGAGTACTGTGTCAGGGGTGGATATTTCCTCCTGTGTGGCCTATAAGCAATTTAAATTCAACATGTTTGAGGCAAAACTGATCTTCTCCTTCCTTTAACCCACTCAAATGTGATTGCTTAAACATCCCTATTTCTTTGGAGGGTATGGGAAAACTGAGGTAGGCAGAGGTTGTGGCTAGCTCGTAGTCACATAGTTATTTTGTAAGGCAGGAGTTGAACCCAGGATTTCCTAATTCCAAGACAGTATGCTGTTCACAACTCTACCTAGTTGACTTGGGATAGATAGTCAATAGGAAATAAATATGTTGAGGCACCTATTATTTGCCAAACATTCTGCTAAACACAGATTCAAATAAGAAAAAGAAAAACAGTACCTTACCTTAAAGCACTTATAATTTAATGGATGAAGATAATACACAAAATGAAGCTGAGAAGGGCAAGGTTTGGCATGTGGGTAGAGGTAGGTGTGTGTGTGTGTGTGTGTGTGTGTGTGTGTGTGTGACCAGAAAGTACCTAGAATCAAAAACTAGCAGAGCAGCTGGAAAAAAAATGAAGACTTGCCATATAGTGGTAGGAGTATATGCTTATGTAGAAATAGATAGTGCATAGAGCACATGTAAGAGGAGCTCATGTGGTAAGGATGGCTATTCTTGTATGACTCAAAGGGTGGTAGAACAGACATCTCTAGCTTCTCCCTCTATCCTTAGCTGCACCAAACTTTCATACTTGCAAAGAAGTGACGCAGGAGATTGGGGTCAGAGGCCACTCTACTCTCTGTAGACAGAGGGGTAGAATTAAATCTATCTGCTCTCTTCAATGTTACTTATCTAGGGGACAGTACCGGGTTTCATTTATCTTACTTTTTATCATTTTGTCATTTGCTGTGGAAGGACTCCCAGTTCTGTATTTAAGATCTGACCTCTTTCCTACCTAATGCCAGTTCCATAATGAACACAAATAAAAATTTGCAAGGAAGCCCATTAATCCAAATCTTAGCAAAACAGAAATTAGAGAAGGGATACATAGGAAAATATGTGTGTGTGGGTATGTTTATATGTATATTATATATATATATATATATATATATATATATATATATACATATATATATGTATACATACACACACACCAAATAATATAGAATGAGACAACTCTCCCAATGGTGTGAGATAACAAAGTTCAATCAAGAGTGAGTGCCCTAGAATTTTATATGATCAAAATAAGAACATTCGAGAAAAATCATGCTCCAAAAGTCAGGTGCATGATGTTCAATCTTAGAATTAATAAAGAGCATGAAACCAAGAAGCTAACTAGGTGAACCACAAATGTAATCACTGTGATAAAAATCAATGCACTTGTTTATTTTTCTCAGTTGAAGCAAGACAGGAAAAAAAGGCCTAAAAGGTATATAGATCTTTACAAATAGATTGCATAAAAAAGTGTTTGGGGAAAAATCATAAATTTAGCTTATCTAAAGAGTGCTTAATAAATGTTCAGAGATTACCAATGCAGAGAAAACCTGCGATATAATGGATGCATCTTGTTCTTGTTCAATTTGATACCAGCATCAATGAAATGAGAAAGAGATATTTTCTGCTTTATTTTCTTTTTAGAAGCAGGATCTAACATACTAGTTGGCATAAAAATTACCCTTAGAATAAGTCAGTGGCGTAATTGAAGAGATTTTTAAAACTCATACAAATAGGTATCATTCCTTGGAATTAAAATTTTAACAAAAGGATATTTAGAGATACATATTTGCCCCTTTCACCAATTAAAATTTGCTCAGCAGAATTGTACAGTTACATTTTAAAAAAATACTACATTTCTGAACTTCTATTCTTGATACTTTATCTCTAAACTTGACTTGTGTGTCATATTGATCTTTGCTTCCTTTTCCCACACCCCTAGTTTCCTAAAGCCCTTCATGAGTCACCTAGACTCCAAAGTTTCCAAAAGCATTTATATTGATGGCCTTTTTCAACCTATTTCAATCAAAAATGTACCCTTTTGCCCTATCAACTCAAAAACCTACTGGCTGTGAATAATATAAAAATCTACTAAATTTCGAGTCCCTTGAGTAAGAAAATTAGTCTATTTTCATGTTAAAATTGTATGACTTTTAGCAAGTGACTTTCCAGAAACACATTTTCTACATTCATTATTTCATTCAAATGGGTAATATTATTGATAGTAATTTCATTTTTAAGAATAAATCCAATTATCTCAAGGTTGTCAAAATTTATACAGGGTTACATTCTTGGGAAGGTTATGGCTCATTGAGAAGTTGCCCTCTGATCTTTGGTTAGGTTGACACTACAATAGACTACTTAATCAGAGACAAATGCCAATCACTATTGTTGTCTCCCACTATATATGCCAGATTTACATTCACATACACATATATTTATATATGTATAATATATGTATATATGTATGTATATATACACACATATTCATACACATACATTATATATATATACATACTATATATATAGTATTTGCCGTCTAACCCTCTTTATTGAAAGTTCTTGGGCTCTGTAGATTGCCAATGGATATACGAGAATAGTAACAACAAAGTTGACGAATGCAAGAAGAAATGCATAAGCCCCTGATATTATTAGAGCATATCTCTCTGAGTTGGACAATAATCTGTCTCCTAGAGTTAAGGGTGGTAGCTTCCCAATCGTTATTCATTGTTTGCTCTATGTGATCAGTACACTTCTATTTGCAATCATTCAAACCTCTGATGCTCTTTTTGTTGGTTCTTGTATACAATGCTTAATCCACCTTGGTAGCTTAAAAGTCTACCATTCATCCTCACACGACCTTTAGAGTCTAAATCTCTAAGTTTTTTCTAAGGGCATAACCTTTGTATTGCCCTTTAATTTTTTAAAAAAATAATTTTAATATTTATCTGTAATATTTTTTCTTTTAAAGTTTTATGTTTTAGATTCTCCCCCTCCCTCCCACCTATTTTAGAAACCATTTATATTTCCTGTGAAATGTTTCAAATTTTCTTCTATTTTTTTTACCTTTTTGATTTTGTTTTACTGCTTCTTGAAGTTTGATGGAATCATTAGCTTCCCCTTGACAAATACTAATTTTTTAAGGAATTATTTTCATTGTTTTAATTTTTATTTATTTATTTTTAGTTTTCAACATTCATTTCCACAAGATTTTGAGTTCCAAATTTTCTCCCCATCTTTCCCCTCCCTCCACCCCAAGACAACATGCATTCTGATTGCCCTTTCCCCCAGTCTGCCATCCTTTCTAACACACCCCTCTCTTCCCTTATCCCCATCTCTCTTTTCTTGTAGGGAAAGATAGATTTCTATACCCCATTACCTGTATTTCTTATTTCCCAGATGCATGCAAAAACAATTCTCAACATTTGTTCCTAAAACTTTGAGTTCCAACTTTTCTCCCTTCCTCCCTCCCCACACATCTTCACTGAGAAGGCAAGCAATTCAATATAGACTATATGTGCGTAGTTATGCAAAAGATTCCATGGTAGTCATGTTGTGAAAGACAAACTATATTTCCTTCCATCTTATCCTGCCCTCCATTTGTTATTCTCTCTTTTGACCTTGTCCCTCCCTAAAAGTGTTTGCTTCTAATTACTCCGTCCTCCTATTTGCCCTCCCTTCTATTATCCCCCACATCCTACTTATCTCCTTCTTTCTGACTTTCCTGTAGCGTAAGATAGATTTTCATACCAAATTAAGTGTGCATGTTATACTCTCCTTGAGCCAAATGTTATGAAAGTAAGCTTCCCTTTTTCCCTCTCACTTCCCCCTTAAGCTTTTCCTTGCCTCTTTTATGAGAGATGGTTTGCCCCATTCCATTTCTCCCTTTGTCCTCCCAATATATTCTCTCATCTCTTAATTTTATTTTTTTAGATATCATCCCTTCTTATTTAACTCACCTTGTGCCCTTTGTCTATATGTATATAATGCCTTCAACTACCCAAATACTGAGAAAAGTCTCAAATGTAACAAATATTAGCTTTCCATGTAGGAATATAAACAGTTCAACTTGAGTAAGTCCTTTATGATTTCTCTTTCCTGTTATCCTTTTCATGTTTATCTTGATTCTTGTGTTTGAAAGTCAGATTTTCTATTCAGTTCTGGCCTTTTCATCAAAAATGCTTGATAATTCTCTATTTCATTGAATGATCATTTTTCCCCTTGAAGAATTATATTCAGTTTTGCTGCGTAGGTGATTCTTGGTTTTCATCCTAGTTACTTTGACTTCTGGAATATAATATTCCAAGCCCTTCAATACCTTAATGTAGAAGATGCTAGATCTTATGTTGTCCAGATTGTATTTCCACAATACTAGAATTATTTCTTTTGGGCTGCTTGCAATATTTTATCCTTAAATTGGAAATTTTTTGAATTTAGCTACGATATTCCTAGGAGTTTTTCTTTTTAGATCTCTTTCAGGAGGCAATTGTGAATTCTTTCAATATTTATTTTACCCTCTGGCTCTAGAATGTCAGGGCAGTTTTCTTGATAATTTCATTAAAAATGATGTCTAGGCTCTTTTTTTGAACATGGCTTTCAGGTAGCCCCTTAATTTTTAAATTGTCTCTCCCAGATCTGTTATCCAGATCAGTTGTTTTTCCATTGAGATATTTCACATTGTCTTGAATTTTTTTTTCATTCTTTTGGTTTCGTTTTGTAATTTCTTGGTTTTCCATAAAGTCATTAGCTTCCATCTGCTCCATTCTAATTTTTCAAAAACTCTTTTGTTCAGTGAACTTTTGAACCTCCTTTTCCATTTGGCTAATTCTGCTTTTTAAAGCATTCTTCTCTTCATTACTTTTTGGGGCTCTTTTGCCATTTGGATTAGTCTATTTTTGAAGATGTTATTTTCTTCAGCATTTTTGGGGTCTCCTTTAGCAAGCTGTTGACTTGCTTTTCATGATTTTCTTGCATCACTCACACTTCTCTTTCCAATTTTTCCTCCACCTCTCTTATTTGATTTTCAAAATTCCTTTTGGGCTCTTCCATAGTCTGAGACAATTGCATATTTATTTTGCAGGTTTTGGATGTAGTAGCCTTGACTTTTACATCTTCCTGTCATAGTATTTTTTTGTTCTTGCTCATTGGAAAGGATGGAGGAAAATACATGTTCACCGAGAAAGTAACTTTCTATAGTCTTATATTTTTTCCCATTTTTTGGACATTTTCCCAGTCAGTTATTTGACTTTTGAGTCCTTTGTCAAGTGGAGGGTATATTTTGGATACCTGTAAGGTCTCAATTCCACCAAGGTGGCACAATTGAGGGAGGGGAGTTTACTTCTCTCCCGGCCTGTGCTCTGGTCTGGAAGCAACCACAAGTTTTTTTGCCCAGAATCTGTGAGTAGGGTTCCCTCTCCACAACCTCTTCCAACTCCACTATGCCACAGCTTTTCCTTATCCAGGGGCTGCCACTCAGAGCTGAGATCCAGATTAATAGCTTGATTACCAAAGGGTCTTTAGGCAGAGGACTCCAAAATGGGATGTTGCTGCAGTGTCTTCTTGTACCCTGGGACTTGGGCTAGGGCTAGATTCTGCTCCCTTCCTCCCCAGCTATAAAAGCATTAAAGCTGTCTTTGGCATTTGTGTGTTGAGAAATCTGTGAACCACAGCTGCTGCCCATGATTCCACGCCCTGAAGCCCACTTTGGTTCTGTCTGTGCCATGTCATGTGACCAAGGCTGGGCTGCACTCCACTCTGATCCTGGGGTGATTGACCTTTCCTGTCAGCCTTTCAGGATGTCTTGGGCTGGAAATGTCATGCACTCTGCTTTTTGTGACTTCTGCTGCTCTAGAATTTGTTTAGAGTGATTTTTTTACAGGTATTTTATGGACTATGGGGGTAGAGCTTCTACAGGTCCATCCTTCTATTCCACCACCTTGGCTCCTCCCCAAGGAATTATTTTCTTTAGTGAGCTTTTGTAACTTTTTTCCTATTTGACCAAATATATATTTTTAAAGAGTTCTTTTCTTCAATCAATTTTTTCTATCTTTTTTCCTGATTTGTCTTGTTCTGCTTCTAAGAGGTTTCTTTGTTTCTTGAGTTAGTTTTTGTGCCTCTTTTGAAATTAGGCTCTCTGACCCCTTCTGTTAAGATGTTCATTCAAGATGTTCATTTCTTTAGTATTTTTGTGCCCCCCCCTTTTTTGTTACCAAACTGGTAATTCTCATATCATTATATCATTCTTATGTCATTCCCTTTTCATTTTCCAATTTTTCCCCCTACAATTTTTATCTCTTGCTTTAACTCCTCCAGCATAAAACTTCTGATCTTGAATCCAATTACCATTTTTCCTTGAGGATTTACTTATAGAATTTTTCATATTGTTATCTTCTAAGTTTATATCTTGGTTTTCTTAGCTACTGTAGTAGTTCTTCATGGTCAAATTCTTCTAGTTGCTGTTTCCACATTTTCCTAGACTATTGCATTTGAACTTTATGTTGTAATTGGGGTCTACTGTCCTGGGAGTGAGGAGGCACTCTGTCAAGCTTCAGGCTTTTTCTTGCTAATGTTTTCAGAGCTAGTTCTGGGGGTCTGCCTCTTTTCACAGCTTCTGAGACTCATCCTTGCTTAATTTTCCATATTTATTGCCTTTTCTTCTACATACATTCTGCTGAACAAAGCTGAGGAAAATCAGGAAACCATGATGATTGGATTTATTACAAAATTATGTTACATAATTTCAACAAAATCCTTACAATGACAAGGAAATTCTTTTATACCTCCTTAATTAAATCTCTCTCACATTCATCATCGTGGCTGTTTCAAACCTTTTTATTTCTCCCCAAATATCTCATTACTCCTCTTGTTTTCCCTGCCTCAGTTGAGAATATTTTCTCAAGTTTTAGTGAAAATATTAAAACTATCCCCCAAAAACTCCTTTTCCCTCATTTTGCATCATCTGGATGCCTTCTGCAACTATTTGCTCTTTCACCATTTTTCTGGAAAAAATAGGTAATCCTTTTACTTAGCAAGGCAAGTCCCCGTACATGTACAAATTGCATCATTCTCTTTCATCCTCTAAAGCCGATTGATTGTCCTTTCATTATCCCTGCTTTCTTGCTTACATTTAATTTTTCTTTGTCTATTGGTTGTTACCTTACTGTCTAGAAAAATTCCCATGTCTTTCTCTTCCCGAAAAAAATGTTCACTTGATCCATCCATCCCCATTACCTGCTTCCCATATCTCTTCTTCTTGTGACTTGTCTCCTTGAGACATTTTTCTGTAACTGACATTTCTACTTCTTTTCTTCTCACTCCTTTTTTATTCTCTACAATCTGACTTCTAATCTCATTATTCAACTAAAACTGCTCTCTCCAAAGTTACAAATCATCTCTTAATTGCTAAATATAATGACTTTTTTAAAAAAAATTCTCCTCCTTTTTGAACTCTCTGCATGCTGTTACACTGTCAATTCCCTTTTTATTAGTGTTCTCTTCTATCTATATTTCTCTGAACCTTCTCTAACTTGTTTCTCTTTTTACCTCTTTGAATCATTCCTTCTTAGTCTCCTTTGATGAATCTTCATCCAGGTCATGCTCAATCAATCTCTGTGTCCCTGGGACTCTGTCCTGATTCCTCTTCTCTCTCTGTATTACTTGGTGATCTCTTTAATACATATGTTTTTAATGATCATTTCTATAATGATGATTCTAAAATCTACTTATTCATACACTCTTTCCTGTCTTCTAGAATACCACCTGCAATTGCCTTAGACATCTCAAAATTACATTTTTTAGGCATGTCCAAATCTATATGCTAACAAACTGAATTAGTGATCATTCTGTCAATACCCTTTTCTCCTCTTAAATTCCCTAATACTGTCAAGAGAATCACTGACTTCCCAGTCACTGAGTTTTGCATTCATGACTCTCATGCCTTACTCCAAGTAGCCAATCCTTTGCCAATTTCTATTAATTTTTAGCTTTATAGTATTTCTCAAACATACCTTCTTCTTTTCTCTGAAAACAGTACTATCTTGGTGAAGTCCCTCATTAGTTCCAGCCTTGATTATTGCAATGCCATGGTACTTGGTCTTCCTGATTTCTGTCCCCATTCCAGTTTATCCTCCCCTCAGCTTTCAAGTTAATCTTCCTACAGTATAGATCTGACTATGTCACTCTTCTAATCAATAAACTCCAGTGTCTCTTTCAGGATCAAATATAAAATTCTCCTTTGGGGGTTCAACATCTTTTACCTCCTGGTTCCTCCCTACCTTTGCAATCTTCTCATATCTTATTCATTTTCATGTACTTTGTGAAAAAGTGACATTGGCCTACTCACTGTTCCTTATACAAGACACCCCACCTCCATATTCCTGAAATTTGCACTGGATATCCCCTTTGCCTGAAAACTCTTCCATACCAACTCTACCACCTGACTTCCTTGGATTACATCAAGTCCCAGCTAAAAACCCATATTCTACAGAAAGACTTTCCTGATTTTCATTAGTGATTGTACCTTTCTATTTATTATTGAATATCTCAAATTTATTTTGTATATATGTTTCTATATAATGAGTTTCATATTGTCTCCTTTTTCTAGATTTTGAATTACTAGAAAGGAGGGACCATCTTTCAACTTTCATTGTATCCCTGGTGCTTGGCATAATGACTGACACAAAGTATTGTGTGCGTATATACATACATACATACACACATGCATACCTTATACACACAAACATATCTATATGCATGCACAGACACACATGTATATACATATGGACACTAACACACATGAATACATCTACATACATGCATACAATATACATATACAATACACATACATGCACATATATATATGTGAGTGTATGTGTGCACATACCTAATTTAGAAGAACTGCTGAATTCTTTCTAGAATTTCTCTACCCCTTTATTTTTTGATGAACTAACTTTTAATTAACTTCATGATTTTTGAAAATGCTTATGATGAGCACTGAAATATGATATGACCAAATATATCAGGAAATGATCATTCTTATATCCTATGAACATATGATAAAATAAATTTCTTTTCCCTCCCCAAGATAAAACAGTGATCCATTATTCCAGTGGTTACCCCTCCCTCTTACCATTCAGTATAATTTATATCATGCAGTTTATTTGGTGGGAAGTCTACTTCTTAATTATTGAAAAAGAATATCACATTAAGAGCATTTTTGTTAAAATAGTGCATGTAGATAATTTTAAATCTTTGATTCTTAGCACCTCTTTTCCCTTTCTGACACCTTACAACTGTTACTATGTCAGCAGATAGAATATATTACAGGATTAATGTCCATTTAAAAATCTATTTCATTTTTTGGCTACTATTCATTTCCTACATTTTCAGGTAATAGCTTGCTTAGATGAGCTATAAATTAAAAAAAAGAAACATGTGGAGCCCTTTTTCATCTTTATCCCTTCCTTAATTATTTTTTCTAGTTTTTAGTTCATGTTCTGAAATGACTGTCATGTTAGTACTTAATAATTTTTGACTTATTACAATACTTATTTTCATTCTTAAATGTTGTTCAGTGTATGCAATATCAACTAGTTTCTATTTTTGAGAAACATTAATAATAAATATCTTGAAACTCTCAACATTCTATAACCTTTCATTTCTTTCATTTCAGGTTCCCCACGCAAATATATTACATGTGATCTCTCCAAATAAGATTGCATATGAAAATTGTTTTGAAAAACTTAGTACATTATAGGAATGACAGTTATTATTTTGTTTTTATTATTAACCATAATTTGCAGTTTTGTGATATGTATACCTCATATTAAACCAGTTAATATCAATGTATAATTGGACTTGTAAATGTATTTTTGATTGTAAATTTATGCATAAAATTTCATTCTGTTTTAAATTCGAGTAGGTTTCAAGACATCTGGAAATACTTCTTTGGTAATTTTTTTTCCCTTGTGCTCACCATGAACTTTCCAAGAAGAAATAATTCAGTGAACTGAGGAATGAATTCTTTCTCCTATCATACATATGATAAAAACGTCTCTTATAATCTCTTTATTCAATTTTCTCAGGACTTTTTTTTAGTATTCTTATTATTAAGCTATAATTTCTTTAATCACACTGGTTTCACTGACAGTAAATATGCCCACAAATACCACCTTAATTTCTCCAGTAGTCCATTAGGTTACTGGTCAGATATCTCATATTTTAATTACCAATGCTTGCACTATTGTTTTCAGGCAATCTAAAAACTACATGGTAATAATTACTATCTAGTTCTCTTTCTACCACTTTGACATTGTTGATGGCATGATGTGGGTTTATGGGGGACACAAAATTTAGGGCAATTTGAATTTTTCTTGTGTTTTTTGGGGAGGGATGAGGTGACCAAATAATTCATTACCCATTGAATAAACTGTTGCTGATTGGATCCTGATGACTTATCTAAGCAAGTTCCCTCACAAAAAATAAATTATATTACTGAAACTGTACGTGGAGATTTTCCATCGGTCTTCGTTCATCAGAAATTACACTGTCTAAATCATACCCTTTTATCCATTAACTATAACTTACTTAACTTAGTAATAAAATATGTTAGTAATTTTCAATTGTACTATATCTCTCCTTGCAACTCAAAGGCCAAAAAACCTTAAAGGTCCAATATTTCCAAATATAGGAGTTTGCTCCAAGCTTGAGCCATTCAACCATATACTTCTGAAATAGAGTGTAATGAAGAATATAGCGGACAGTAACTCATGAGCTCTAAGTTCAGATCCTCATTCATACTTAACCCTATATTCCTCCTGTAAAGAGTTTTTTAGTTCTCACTCTGTGAACGGAACTGGGCTAGAAGTGCAATGGAAACAAATGACAAAAATAAAATACTGCTTGCTCCCAAGGAGCTTGCATTTTATTGGTAGATTCAATATGTTAAATGGTAAATAGTTACTAGAGAATTTTAGAGGGAGGGAATGGAAACACTCCCTAATTCATTCACAGATCATGCCTCAACAGTTACTGTACACATCAGTCATTTGGAAATCAGAATTTCATTTTTCCATACAAAACAATGCTTTAGATACTGGCTACGTTCTGAGGATAACCTATGAAAAACATACATAAGTTTTTACTTCCGTTCTTCAAAAAATCTGTGTGTGGTTTCATCACTTTTTTACTTCCTCTAAAAACAGTATATATAAATCTTCCCAACCTGAAGAGAAAATCCTTATGAGTGATGGGAGACTAGCAAATATAATTAAAGTCCATATATACCAGTGTAATAACTGATAAATATGCTGAGTCTATCTGGACAACAGTATGACAACAATCACACATCCTATTGTTGGGCTCAAAAATGGCTATTCAGGACCTTAGAGAGTTTGTTCTCTCTATTGCTGTTCCTTGATCACCTTGCTGCCATAACACATGATCACGTTCAGGATGCAGCCCAGGATGTTCTTACTCTAATAGTAACAAGTATTCCTTTGTCCCTTTTAGTCTCTCCTCTCATATTTTAGAGTATTTATCATTTCTGTTGCTGTGATTCTTGATCCATGCCAGGTTTTGAGTATTTTTGAACATGTCAATATTGATGAATGTGGGGCAAATCTTGGGCTGGCAATATTCTGTAGCAGAAGTGGCAACTGGGGAAACAAAATTGTGTTACTCTGTCCTCTGCTCTCTTGGCGTTAGGGATGATGTTCCATTAGTCAGAAGAATAAATGGTCATTATTTTTGTGACAATCATGATGGTTGAGTGCTCATAAACCAGATAACCATGATTCAGAGGTGTTAAACATATGGGCCACAGAACGTGGACTGAGCCATATTAATATGTAGTTCCTATCTGATTTCAATGTTTTGGTGCACTAACAAAAATACATAAACACGTGTGTTTTTCTGAGTCAACATAAGCCCATGGGCATACTTATGTTCAAAATTGGTGGCCTACATTTCTATTTTTATTTGACACCACTGATTTAAGTGATTTCTGTAGAGCTGAAGTCATATTTTAGTACTATGAATCATACTATTTCACCGGATTGAGGGAATTTTATTTTTAAAGTGTATACACACACACACACATACATACATACATCCATACATACATGAATTTGTACTGATAAAAAGGGAATATATTTCCCCTTATAGAGTGGTATAATAGAAAGTATACTTATTAGTCTCAGAATTTAAATATCTGGGTTTAAACCTTATCTCAAATACTTACTAGCTTGCAAGATACTGATCAAAATTCTGACCACTTTGGATGCCTGGTTCTTCCCCTGTTAAAATGATAAAAAAAATAATTAATAATACTGCAATATCTGCCTCACACAATTGTTAAGTGAAGAAAGTGCGTTATAAATCTCTAAGTACTATAAAAATATGAGTTATTAGTAGATTGTGGAATTACCTTGAATAAAGTAGAAATTGTCTTAGCACATTTAGACTTGACTCCAGATAAGAGAAAGCTCTTCAATGTGGCATGGACTGCCTTCAAAGTTTGGTGAATACCCCCTTCCTCCAACGAAGGTTTTCAAACAAAGGCTGTGTGACCACTTATCTGGAATATTGTGGCGGAGATTCCAGTAAAGGTTCAGGTTGGGAGAGAAAACTGCTGAGCTTCTTTCCAACACTAAGATTTTGGGATTCCTTGAGTCTTCCTCTAAACTATCCCTATCTATGTATCTGTATGCATGAATATGGTATATGTTTGTACATACACATATTTACATTGCAATTGATTATACTAAAATTCTGATCCTTTCATGGGTAGGCCGAACTAATATAATAAAAATGACAATTCTACCTAAATTAATTTACCTATTTAGTGCCATACCAATTAAACTATCAGATAATTATTTTCTAGAGCTGGATAAAATAATATCAAAATTCATTTGGAA
>CM053771.1:129162397-129214982 GCA_028658325.1 Potorous gilbertii | reverse complement strand
CATTGCATTGCCTGCCTTCCCAATGGGAATGGGTGGGGAGGGAGGGATGGGGAGAAACTAGAACTTAAAGTTTTAGGACCAACTGTTGAGTATTGTTCTTGCTACTAGGAAATAAGAAATACAGGCAATGGGGAATAGAAAGTTATCTGGCCCTACAGCACAAAAGAGAAGATGGGGTAAGGGAAGGGAGGGATGAAAGAAGAAAGGGCAGATTGGTGATATGGGTAATTAGAATGTCCAATGTACCGGAGAGGGGGGAGGGGACAAAGGGGGAGAGAATTTTGGAATCCAAAATATTGTGAAAATGAATGTAAAAAGTTAAATAAATTTATTTAAAAAAAAAGATTATCAAGGGATTAATTGTCAACTACTGACCTAGGGGTCAACTTTCTCAAAAAAAAAAAAAAGGCATAAATACTCTGAAGGTAAGGTTTATATTGGGGCTTAGTTTTTGTAAGAAGGTTTGAGTGCCAGATGAGAACTCTGGGAAGCTGCTTTATGGAACCCCCCCAGCTTTGAAAATGCATATGTCAGTGCTTTCTTCTCCGGAAGGTGGACCTATCTTTAATTACGGTAGGGCAGAAGAGGCCACGTCTGTTGACTTTTTGATTTCTTTGTATTTTCTTTGAGGTTCAGGGTGTTGACTTCCCTGGACTAGGTGAATGGTACATGTGCTTGGTTAAAGGAATCATACATGTGCTTGATTAAAATAATTTAACTCTTCTTATTACTATTATAGTTACTATTTTCATGTTCAAAGTTGACTTTCCTTTTATGAATGCAGCTCTGAGCACCTGTGAAGGCAGGCCCCGCTGCGTATGTTGGGGCGCTTACATATAGGTCCTTTTACTTCGATCTCTTTGGGATTCAGACATAGTAGTGGTATTGCTGGGACCAATGATATGCACAGTTTTATAGCCCGTTAGGCATAGTTCAAAATCATTCTCCAGAATGATTGAATCAGTTCACAGCTCCAGCAGCAATGAATTAGTGTCCTGATTTTCCCCATATACCCTCCAGCATATTTTCCCTTTTTGTCAGTCAATTTTGTAAGTGTGAAATAGTACCTCAGAGTTGTTGCAATTTTCATTTCCCTAATCAATTAATAATTTAGACCATATTCCCCATATGACAACAGGTAGCTTTGTTTTTCTTTTCTTAAAACTGTCTGATCATGTCTTTTGACCAATTGATCAATTGAGGAATTAATCCCATTCTTATAAATTTGACTAAATGAGGCCTTTGTAAGGGCAACTTGCTTAAATTTTTTATTTAGTCTTAAATTTTTTCCTTGTCCATGCATCCAACTGGTAAACTCTTCTATAGTCCCCCCAATTTCCTTATGATATCATTCTTTATGTCTAAATTATGTACCTATTTTGACCTTATCTTAGTATATGGAGTGAGAGGTTGGTCTATAACTATTTTTTGCATTCCAGTTTTCCCAACAGTTTTTATAATACAGTGATTTCTTATCCCAAAAGTTTAAAACTTTGGGTTTATCAAACACTAGATGACTATGGTCATTTACTACTCTGTATTGTGTACTTAATCTATTCCATTGAACGACCTTTCTACTTCATAGCCTCTGTCAGATTGTTTTGATGATTACAACTTCATACTACAATTTGAAATCTTGTACACACCTTCCTACATGTTTTTTCATTGATTCTTGACTTTTTCTTCCAGATGAATTTTAGGTTTTTTCCCTAGCTGTATAAAGTATTTTTTGATAGTTTTATTGGTATGACACTGGATTAGTAAAGTAATTTAGATAGAATTACCATTTTTATTATATTATCTCAGTCTATTCTAATGGTAAGGGAATTTGAAGATCTTTCCTGCCCCTTAATAGCCCCCTGTGACCTGCTTGGAGCTTTAGCCCAGCCCACAGTTTGAGGTATTTGAAACCTGTGACGAGAGGAGCTTGCTGAATGGATGGAGCAGGAACAGAGAGTGAGACAGAGCTGAGAGACAGAGCAGTCAGAGTAGAGCAACTAGTGAGAGTGGGAAAAGTGGTGATTTTGCCTAAGGGAGCTGGTTTGTGGGGATTCTTGATGGAGGGAAGACTTGGAGATGACTGTGGTCCCTTTATTGGTAATGTGTACAAACTTCATCATTACCATAGTAGAATTGGCTTTATAGGATCTGGATGAATATTTTGATTTTTGTCTATGAGGAAGAGAGTTTATATTTTGTGAATTTACCCTTGAAATATACATTTATATCCATAGCAGCTGCTGTGGGTATCCCATTGGCATTACGCTTACCCACAAACAATCAATATTTCTTGTTTAGATATAACATTAGTTTATTTGAAAAGTGTTTTGCAATTTTGTTCATTAATAGTTCTTGGATTAGTCTTGGCAAGTAGACACGCAAGTATTTTATATTGTCTACAGTTATTTTAAGTTAAATTTCTCTTTCTATCTCTTCTTGATAGACTATATTCATAATATATGTAAATACTGATATTTACTGGGTTTATTTTAGATCCTGCAACTTTGCTGAATCTGTAAATTACTTTTAATATTTTTTAACTGGTCTTCTAAGATTCTCTAAGTATACCTAACTATACCATCATATCATCTGCACTTATAGCTTTTTTTATTGCCTATACCAATTCTTTCCACTTCTTTTTCTGTTCTTATTGAGTAATTATGGTAAAAATGGCCATCCCTATTTTAAATCTGATCTTATTGTAAAGGTTTCTAGCTTATACCCATTATAGATAATATTTGCTGATGATTTTAGTTTGACACTACTGATCATTTTAAGGACAACTCAATTTACTCCTATATTTACTAGTGTTTTCAATAGGGATGAATGTCATGTTTCATCTATTATCTATTGAGATAATCATATGATTTCTCTTGGTTGTATTAGTGATATGAGCCATTGTGATGAGAACTGTCTTAATATTGAGTCAGCCCTGCAATCCTAGCAGAAATCAGATCAGGTCTAGTTTGATGTTTATGATATATTGCTACTATTTTTTTTAATTCTTTGCATCAATATTCATGAGGGAAACTGGTCTATAATTTTTTTTCTATTTTTGATATTTTCTGGTATAGGCATGAGCATCATAATTGTGTCACCATTGGAATTTCGTAGGATTCTATAATTTTTCCAAATAATTTATATAGTAAAAAGTAATTACCATTTAATGTTTGGTAGAATTCACTTGTGAATTCATCTGGTATTGGGAAATATTTCTTTTGACTAATGGCTAGTTAATTTCTTTTTCTAAGTTACAATTATTTGAGCATTCCCTTTCCTGTTCTGTTAATCTGGAAAGTTTACATACTTTTTAAAAATATTCATCCAATTCACTTATATTTTTAGTTATTGTCATATAATTGGGCAAAATACCTCATAAGAAATGTTTTAATTTCCTCTTCACTGGTCATGAATTCACCTTTTTTTTTTATTTTTGATGCTTTGGTTATTCGTTTATTCTCTTTTTTAAAAAAACATTTTTTTTCAGAAACTAAACTTTGAATTTTGTTTTCTAGTTCATTTTGATTACTTTTAATTTTATTAATCTCTCTTTTGATTTTCAGTATTTTTAAGTTGGTGTTTAATTAGGAGTTGTTAACTCATTTTTTCAATTTCTTTTTTATTGCATGACCCATTCATCAATTTCCTCTTTCTCTATTGATGAATTTAGAGAAATAAATTTTCTCATAAGTACTGCTATGCTATGTTGCTTCATTGGTGTCACTCTCTTTAATGAAATTGTTTCTATGATTTCTTCTTTGACCTATTCATTCTCTTGGATTAGGTTATTTGATTTCCAATTAATTTTTCATTTATCTTTCCATTGACCTTTTTGATGATAATTTTATCGTATTTTAATCTGAAGAGTTTGCACTTAGTATTATGCTTTTCTACATTTTGTTGTAAAGTTTTTTAGCTCACATACATGGTCAGTTTTTGTATAGATGGTATATGCCACTGAGAAAAAAGATATATTCCTTTCTTTTCTCATTCATTTTCCTCCATAAGTCTATTGTATCTAACTTTTCTAAAATTCTATTCTTTAATTTCTTTTTTCTTTATTTTATGATTAAGTTCATCTTGATCTCAGAAGAGTAAAATGATGTCCCTGACTAGTACAACTATTTCCTCTTGTAACTCAATTAAATTCTCCTTTAAGAATTTGGAGACTATTATATTTGGTACATAATGTGTTCAGTTCTAATATTACTTCATTGTCTATGGCACCTTTTTAGCAAAATTAGTTGCAACATCTTTCTCTTTTAACTACTCTATTTTTGCTTTTATTTTCTCTGAAATCATGATTGCCATCTCTGTTTTGCTTTGTTTTATTTTGTTGTGTTTTTTTTCCAGGTGAAATACAATAGATTCTGCTCCAACCCTTTATTTTAACTCTCTGTTAAAAGTGTGTTTCAAGTGTGTTTCTTGTAAACAATATATTGTAGGATTCTGGTTTTATTCCCCTGTACTATCCATTTCCATTTTAGGTGAATTGATCTCAATTACATTCCCCATTATATTTACTAATTAGTGTATTTCCCCCCATGTATTCCTTCTATTATATATTCCTTTGAACTGTCCTAAAATGATAAATTTCTCAGGAGTTATAATTATCATCTGACCATGTAAGAATATAAAAATATTTTTACCTTGTTGAATCATCTATGATTCCTCTTCTATGTTTACCTTTTTGTACTTCTCTTGAGTCTTGTTTTGAAAGTATAAAGTTCCATTTAGCCTTTGTCTTTTCATCATCTGGCCTCCAATTCTGACTACTACCCTCGTAAGACAGACTTTTTCTCCTAACCTGCAAAATAGTTCTGGCCTGAAAGTTTGTTTTGTTTTTTTTAACCTCAAACTTTCATTGTTTCTGTTCTTTCAGAATTCAATTTGAGACATTATTTTAAAATTGTTTGGAGATTAATTTGGGGAAGCTCAGGTAAGACCCTGCCTTTATTCTTCAATCTTGGCTCCACCACCCATTTTTATGGTTAAAGCCTCAATCTAGTCCAAGATTTTATTTTAATATAATATCATTTCATTGACTTATACTGAATTTTCAGACCTCTTCATAACCTAGATCCTTTTTTACTATGGAAAAAAAGTTACCAAAGTTTATTTTTTGAACACAAGTATAAAATCGGGTGTCTCTACTAACTTACATCTTATCAGGTTCAATCCAAGGTTCTTTCTCAGTTGCAACTGTATAATTCAATCTGTTAACTAACTTAGCACCCTCCTCAATTTGTTGTCACCTGTGAATTGATAAATCCTAAAATACTTGATCTAAGTAATTTATTGCAATATTGAATATCATAAACACCTGAAGCATTTCCTTGAGAACTTTCTTCAAACTTGTCCTCAAAGCATATGTGAAGTACTCTGAGTATGACTATAGTTTACTTGGTGTTTCCCCTAATACATTTTGAGATCTTTGAAAGAAAAGACTGTCTTTTGCCTCTTTTTTATCCAAATTGCTTACTACAGTGCCTGGCACATAGCAGGTACTTAATAAATGCTTACTGACTGGCTTACATGCAACCATTTCCAAATCCATCTAATCGTACTTCTGTCTAGTCTATATCTATTCATACTTTTCACTAAGATAACATGAAAACAATAAAGTGTTTTAACTAGAATGTTGGAAAGAACATCTACAGCAAGAAGTCTGTTAATCTACCAATTTTGAAATTCTGCCCAAAAAATGAATAAGCTATATCTAGCCTAAATTATTCTTAGGAAAGTCACGTTGATTCATTGTTACCACTTTCTTTTCCAGGTTTTCATTAACAATCTTTTTAAATAATGAATTCTAGAATTTTGGCAGAAGCAGAAATTAAGTTTACCAGATTTCAGTCTTCAGATTCTTTTCTCTTCCCTTTCTTCAAAACCAAAACAAGACTTGTCTTCTTTTTTTTCGGGAAATTTCTTGCTCTCCAGAGCCTCTCAGAATTTTATCAGAGGAAATAACACTAAAAATATCGATTAGGTCTTCAAGTTAATTCTGTCTTTCATCTGACTCCTTCCCTTCTGAGAACATGGACTTTATTGTTTTCTGTTTATACATCTGATATATAACAGAGTACTTGACATATAATAAATACTTAAGAAATGTATTTTAATTCATTATTTCAATTATTAGAGGAGTATTAATAATGCAACCTCTGGACTATCTATCAATTTCACAGTAATTCTTTACTATCCATATATGTGACTGTCACTTCCCCTTCCCCCTCTTTCTGTCTCTCTGTCTCTCTCTGTCTCTCCATATATATATATATATATATATATATATATATATATATGTATATGTATATGTATATATATATATATATATGCATAGAGATTCATAAACATACATATACACATTATTTACTGCTTCATGAATGCAATTCATCATGAATAATAGCTAACCATTATATAGCACCTTAAGTGCAAATCATTTTGTAAATTGTGTCTCATTTATCCTAACAAAAACCCTGGGAGTTTGATAGGTGCTATCATTACCTCCATTTCACCCCTGGAGTAGACGGACATCAAGTTACTTGCTCAGGGTCACACACCTAATAAGTGCCTACTTCCATTTGTGAAACTCTGAACTTCCTGAATCCAGATTCAGTGCTCTATACTCTGTGCCACCTAGTTACCTATATTATCTACTTACACCCATTTATTTATGTAGATTTCAAATTCCTGGTGCTGAGCTTTGTTTCTAGTACATAGATGCCCTTTATGTTGCAATATGGCTTATACACATCATCTCACTGAGTCTTCAACTCTTTAGGTAAGTACTACATTGAGCACTACAGTTGAGGGAACTGAGGATGAGAGCATGACTAACTTGTATGTTAAGCAACCTGATCCAATAGGCAAAACTCCAAACTTCTACTTACTGTTGTCCGTCACGACAGAGTATAGGGTGTGTTCCAGTAATACCAGCACCTCTGGCTGCTTTCCATTTTTAGTGTCTACCTTGTAGCTCCAAGAATCTGAATCATGCATAGAAGCCACAATCCAGTAAATCATTTTGGCAGACAGGCAAAACCAGATTAAAGGTAATTGAGGGATCTCAAATACATCACTGAGTCAGGTGGCTTTCTACCACAAATATACAATGACTTCCCTTAGTGGAATAGATGGATGAGAACAATTTGTTCTAATGGCCACAATGGCAGCTGAAGCAAGTAACGTGAAGCACTCAGAGCTTGGTTAGACAATGAAAGCACCAAGGTCAGCCACTGTATCTTTCCTTATCACCAGTCATCTTGACTCTGTCTGGCCACTGGACTATGACTCTGAAAGACAGGGTGAGGCCAACAAGTTCTTGTAACTCTGTCGCACTTAAGTACAATTTATGCATGAATATCACACATACAATTTTAATATTTTTACCTGTATCAACATCCTTTGGCTACAGGCAAGTGATGAAACAAGAGTTGCAGATACACTGAGAATCATAGTCACAACCCTATATACAAGTGGCCCAAAACATATGGTCAGAAATCTCCCTGGAAGCAGCAGTGAGATTCAGCAGTATCTGAGTGGCCTTTTAAGAATCACAGTGCTCACCACTGGTATGAGGAAGGGACTAGAAAATGTTCCTTAAAAATTGTCTGCTTATCCAACCTCAGCCTGATTACCTTAGCAGGTGTGGATCACACCCTGTGGTTCCAGCACCACATACATAGACACACACACACACACACACACACGCACAAAGTGTACAAAAACTTCTACAAAGGCGGTTTCATTCAACATCAATACATGGAATGTGCACACACTTATGGACAAAACAAAATCCTGTGGGCCTGAAAAATGAAATCTTTGTTGTGAGAGAACCCAGAAGGTATAGCATCCAAATAGCAGGCCTGACTGAAACAACACTGGCAAATAAAGGCCACCTTACTGAAGTCAGAGCTGGTAATTCATTTTTTTTTCTGAAGTACCTGCAGTCAAAGGGAGAGCTGTGAACCTGGTGTAGGTTTTGCAATCAAAACAAATTTAATCAACAAGCTTACATGGCTACCAAAAGGAGTGAATGACAGGCTCATGACAATCTCATTGCCACTTTCAGTAAAATGCCATGCCACCATCATCAGTTCCTATTGATGCCATTCCCATCATGATGAACCCTGAAGACATGAAAGAAAAATTTTAGGAAGACCTGGAGACCCTTATTATCAATGGACCAAAACAAGACAAGCTTATAATTCTGAGTGAATTTAGTGCTAGAGCTGGCTTAGACTACTCAGACTACTGTGGTAGGAAATCCTTAGGAGGAAGGGAGCTGTAGCAACAGCAGTGGTCAGTTACTACTGAAGACTTGCACATTTCATGACTTTCTCATAGCCAACCCTTTCTTCTTGTTACCTAAATGAAATAAAACTTTTTCAATGCACCCTCACAGCAAACATTGATATTTAATAGATTATGTAGTTGTGCAGAAAAGAGACAGCATATGGGAGTGCTGAAGGCAATGTGTGGAACAGAGTCCTGGATTAATCATAGAATTATCCTCTCCAAGCTAAATATTCACATTTTTAAAAAGTGGCAGCTCCAAGGCAAAATGAGTAACAGAAGAATTAATATTAACAAATAAGAGAGCTTTTCTGGGTGGGAACAGTTTGTTCCTAAACTTGGAGGGAAAGTTGATCTAACATACAGTTGGCAATAGTATAATAGAAAAAGAGTCGGCAGCTTCCAGAGATTTGGTTAAAGCATTTGCTCATCTGTTTCAAAACAGATGCAAATATAAAGACTGGTTCAAAGAAAATTGTGGGGAAATTCAGAAGTTTATAGATGAAAAGCAAGAACTCCACAGGGTTTACCATCAGGATAGCATTTAACACCATCAAAAGTAAAATACAAGTGAAGCTTAAAGAGATGCAGGATTCTTGACTCAGTAAGAAAGCATTTGAGATTCAGTTTTATCCTGATAGTAAAAATCAAACATGCTTTTATTATGTCCTGAGAATTATTTATGGTCCAAAGACCTATGGTACATTTCAACTACTCAGTGCTGATGGAACCATATTGATTAGTGATAAGGACATGATCCTAGAGAGATGGGATGGACACCTACATAGTGTTCTCAACACTCTGTCATCAATCAATGCTGAAGTCATTGATCATTTACCCAGGTTAAAGTCAATCCCTCCCTAGCTGAAGTTCCAACTGAAGAAGAGGTTCTGAGTCCCATTTGACACTTCTCATGTGGTAAAACACTTGGTGCTGGTTCTATTCCTGCTGAGATTTACAAAGTGGTGGGGGAGGAAAGTGGTCCATTGCTTATACTGAAATTTTCTGGGTTATATGGTGAGAGAAGGTTATCCCACAGGACTTCAAGGATACCTCCATTGTCCATCTCTATGAAGGTAAAGGAAATAGATTGTCCTGTGGCAATCATAGGATGGTCTCTCTTATTTATGGCTGGCAAGAATCTTGCCTGAATTCTCCTTAATAGACTGATCCTTCACCTGGAAGATGGTTGTCTAGTTGAGAGCCAGTGTGGCTTCAGAAAGGACCAAGAAATTGTGAATATGATGATTGCTGTCCAACTCCAGGAGAAATGCCAGAAGCAGAAGAGAGGTATGAACAGAATATTTGTCAATCTGACCAAGGCCTTTGATACTGTCAATCATGAGGGCTTATGGGAAATTATATAAAAATTGGACTGACCAGAGAAGTTCATCAGTATTCTATGTCAGTTTTGTGACAGTATGATTACCCCAGTTCTGAATAATGGGCAATGCTCTCATGCATCCCAGTCACCAAGGGAGTGAAATAAGGCTGTGTGTTTGCTCCCATGATTTTTAGCATGATGTTTTCAGCCATGTTGTCAAATTCCTTCAATGAGGGCAAACACAGCATCAAGCTCAGCTACCACATTGATGGTACAACTTGAAAAGGCTGCAAGCCAAGACTAAAGTTCAGGGAGTGTTGCTGCATGGCTTTTTGCTTGCAGATGATTGTGTATTTAATGCAACCTCTGAAGCTGAGATGTAACAAAGTATGGATCAATAATCTGCTACTTGTGCTGATTTTGGTCTTACAATTAATATCAAGAAAACACAAGTGTTCCATCAGACAGCCACCCACACTTTGTCAGAGCTAACTCATTGTGGGAGACTCCAAAGAAAAGAGATAATAGACTGACAACCAAATTGAAGATCTACTGAGCCATTGTGCCAGTTTCATTGTTGTATGCCTATGAAACCTAGACAGTATACCAGCACCATGCCAGGAAAGTGAATTGCTTCTATTTGAATTGTCTTAAGAAGATTTTGAAGATCACCAGGCAGGGTAAGATAGCAGACACTGAGGTCCTTTCTCAGACTAAACCGATAAATATTCAAATTCTACTGCAGAGAAAGCAACTAAAATGGGCTGGTCATATTTTGAATGTCAAATGTATGCTTGCCAAAAGTACTATTTTATGGAGAATTCACACAAGGCAAGTGCTCACATGGCAGTCAGAAAAAGCAATACAAGGACACTTTCAAAGTCTCTCTTAAGAACTTTGGAACTGATTGTATGACAAGAAAGAAATTGCACAAGACCACCCAGCGTAGCATTCCTCGTTGGAAAAGGTGCTGTGCTATATGAACACAACAAACTTGAAGTAACTAAAAAGAAATTCAGAATGCACAAATTTAAAGAATCCACCCCAAATATACACATTGACTATTTGTACCTGTCCTGTAGTAGAGCATCCCATGCTCATAGTGTTCTGATCAGTCACAATTGGACACACTACAACTTGATTCTAACATAGTGATGTCACTTTGGTCCTCTGGAAGAATGAAGGACAAGAACCAGACCAGAGCAGATCAGCCACACCATAAATCTGTTAGGGTCCTCTATTGTTGAATTCTTATTCTTTTGAGGGTTTTTCCATATGTCAAGACTATAAAGTTCCTTTGAGGCAGTAATACTGCTTCCAGGGATGTATTCCAAATATATCATAAAATTGGGAAAAGGACACGTGTACAAAAATGTTTATAGAAATTCTTTTTGTGGTAATCAAGTACTGGAAATTGAGGGGATGCCCATAAATTGGGGAATGGCTGAACAAGTTGTGGTATATGAATGTGATGGAATACTATTATGTATGCTATAAGAAATGATGAACAGGCACACTTCAGAGAAATCTGGAAAGATGTATATGAATTGATGCTGAGTGAAGCAAGCAGAACCAGGAAAGCACTATACACAGTAATAGCTACAGTGTACAAGAATTGATTTTGATAGGTTTAGCCCTTCTCAGCAACGCAGGACCTAAAACATTACCAATGGACTCATGATGCAAACTATCATTCATATCCAGAAAAAAAGCTATGGAGTCAGAATGCAGAATGAAGCAGATTATTTTCTATTTTATTATATTTTGTTTTCCTCATGGTTTATGCCATTCATTACAAATTGGTCTATGTAACATGACTAATGTGAAAAGGTGTTTAATAGGAATGTATGTATAGAACCCATATAAGATTGCATGCTGTCTTGGGGAGGGAGGGGAAGAGAGGAGGAGGAAATTTAAAACATATGAAGTGAATGTTAAAAACTGAAAATAAATGGATTAGTAAATTTGAGGGAAAAAAAACAAAAACAAAGACTATAAAGTTGGAACTCCCCAAATAATCACATTATTTTCTGTGTAACTCAGAACCACCAGAATCACAAAATTTAAGACTTGGAAGGAACCTCAACAGCTATCTAAAGTAAACCATACATAAAAGGAATTCTACTATATCATAACTGAAAAGTGTCTGCTGAGCTTCTAAACATCTTTGGAGTTGAGGGGTCATGACAGATGGAGAGAATCACCTTTCAAGAACACCTGTTCCATTTTGAGCAGCCATACAAATTAAGCAAGTTTTCCTCACATTAAGTCTAAATTGGACTTTTTCCACTTCCACCCATTGCTCCTGGTTCTGTCATTTGGCACCAAATAAGTCTAATACCACATTTCCATGGTAGCTTTCAAATACTTGAAAATATTTATCAAGTGCCTGAATTATTTTCTCCAGGTTCAATATACCCATTTCTTTCAATCATTTTTATATGGCACAAATTCTAGGCCCTTCACTACATTGATCACCCTCCTCAGAACACTCTTTAATGTATCAATGACCTTTTTAAATTGTGGTTCCCAGAATTAGACATGATACTCCAGATGAATTCTGATATGGGCAGAACTCAATCATCTCCCTATACTAAAAGCTGTGTCTCTTTAAATGTACTCCAATTTTGCTTTTTTTGGTTTCAATTTCAGTGCTGGCTCTTACTAAGCTTGTGGTTTGTTGAAAATACTTCTTTTTGGAGAACTGATAATCATGTTACCACAAAGATAATTTTTTGTCCCCAACATGGGATGTTATATTTATCCATAATGAATTTAATCTTAATAGAGTCAATTCAATGATCAAACCTGTTAAGCATTTTTTAGATCCTGTCATTGCATGTATTAGTTGTCCTGCCCAGATTTCTGTCATCTATAAATCTAAGTATACCTTCATTAAAGTTATTTATGAAACATGTTGAACAGGAAATCCAATCATAGATCCAGAAGAGACTTCATGCCCAACAGACATTAAACATAAACATAAACAACTATTTTAAGTCAAACCAGTCAATCAATTCTTCATCCATTAATATTAGAGCTTAAAATATATCTCTCCATCTTTTCCATAAGAATAGTGAAAAATATTTCAACCAAAATTTTGCTAAAATCTAAGAAAAACACATCCAGAGCATTCCTTTAGCCTAGTAGTTTAGTAATCCTGTAACTAAAAGTAAATGGGATTAGTCAATTGTAACCTATTCGTTGTTGAAACCATTAGGGTTCATTTTAACTATTATTTCCCTTCCTAGATATTAATCAACCATGTCTTTAATGTTGTGATACAGAATTTTCCCAAAAATTTTAGTCATCCATTGGCCAAAAGTTTTCTGTTTGTTCTTTTCTATATTTTTTTACATCCAGACTTTTAACAAATAAGAAACAAGTCTACTATTAACTATTCAGTAAGAATTTATTAACCATTTTCTCTGGGCCAGACACTGTAATAAACATATAAGTACAAAAGTGAAAAAAATCTTTGGGAATGTGTACATTTTCAGAGAGTAATGAGTAGATAAAATTTGCATAAGTAGAACTATAAAACACATGGTTCATTAAGGAAAATATAAACTGAGTACTTGGCATATGGATATAGTAAATTTTAATGATCTCATGAAAATAGAATCTTTAAGGATTCTCGAAAAAATACCTACAATGCATTATTATTCCCAAAATGAAAATTACAAAGATTGCCATCAGTATTGTTCCTAGAATCATTAGAGTCATCAGTAGAATCGTTACAGAAACTTCACAACTCAGTCAGGTCCATCTGACTTATTTGTAAATGAAGTATGAAAGCAAGAGAAGTCTTCACTCATCAAACAGTAGAAAATCTCACTCCTGCAAGCTGTTTGGATTCAGTCATTTAAGCTGGGGCAAGGGAGCAAAGGGAAAGGTATTCTATTCAATGAGTTAAGCAAGTTAAGGGCGAGGGAGGGTGGAAGGGGCAGCTTAGTAGACACTTATAACACTTGATCACCCACCTTGTATGTGTTAAAGTCAGGATCTGAACCCTGGTTTCTTCTGACTTCAATTCCAATACTCTTTCAATTACACCCATTGTACCTCATTAGAAAAGGTAAAATGAAAATGACTGTTATTTAAAAGTTATAAAGTGTCTGTCTTTAATTACTGTTTATTTCATGCAAGATTCAGGATAAATTTTGCTTCCATTCTAAGAAATTTGAAGGACTCATTCAAAAATTCAAAATATTAAATGTTTTAAAATGCACTAGTAGCATCTGAACACAACATGAAAAAGTTCAATGTGTTCACACTGTTATCAAATAATCCTTGGCAACATCTGCTTACAGTACTTATTCTATAAATGTTTTTAAGTAACGTACTACAAATGCTTGAACTTCATGTTCCATACATGTGTATGCATTCGTTGTACAAAAGGGATCTTCTTCCAAAGTCCTTCCTGCTTATGGAGTACAGTGTAGTCAATTCTGAAACATCTTTCTGCTTTATCAACTTAAAAAATACATTAATTATAATGAAGTTTGCAGAACTATAAGCATGCCTTGTGTTTGAGGGAATATTATGCAAGCAAGAGCTCATTTCTATCAATATTGGCAAGATTTGGTGGGGAGAAGATGTAGGAATATGTTTAAAACTGCTCTGCACTTTCTGACATAAACTGAAATACAATGAATCAGACATGGCATGTAATAGTTTACAGAACAAAAAACAAAAGCAGAACAGTGTTCTCTTAGAAGTTCTTGACCCGCAATTTCCTTGGTGTGGGAAAATAAAATTAAGGAAATCCCCTCTACCAACGAAGAATATCAAATGTTTACACTTCATAGTATTGCAATGCTGTCTGTTGCACAAAGAAGTTAAGTGACTTGCCCAAGGTCATGCGGCTATTACATGTCAGAAATGGAGATTCAGCCCAGGTTTTCCTGATTTCTCCTCCTAAAACACCAATTATCTACTGGACATTTCAAACTACATGTCCTAGAGACAGATAAAACTCAGTAGTCCAAAATAGAAATTATTTTTTTACCCCACAAACTCATCCTCTTTGAAATTTTCTTCTGTTTAGGCAGCGAGCTTTCTCTTATTTTTTCTGGTCTTTATTTTTCTTTTTATTCTTGTTCATCAATCTCTCTCACTCTGTGTGGTCAGTATGTTACCAATTTTCTTCTAGTTTTTCTTCCACACCTTCTCTTTTATATTCTTCCTTTTAACTAGGCACAAAACAAACACCTTCGTTTACGTCCCCATCACCTCTATACTGGACTGTATCATTGAACCCTGCCCTCCTTCCTTCCCTCCCACCGCCACTACTGGTCTCCTTGAGTCAAGTTTCTTTCCAATCCAACCCATCCTCCACCTATGAAGTCAGTTTCCTTATGTGCATTTCTTACCATGTGACTCTTCTATCAGTAAATTCCAGTGATTCCTATTTTTTGTAGGATAAAATATGAACTTCTCTGTTTGGTTCTTAAAATTAGCACCTACCCCAAACCACCCTTTCAACCTCAACGACTCCCCTTTTCATAACCAAATTTGCCTTCTGTCTCTCACACATTGAATTTTATCACTCATGTCAATGCCTTGCATTGGCTGTCCCCTTGTATTCCAACCCCATGCACTCCTTTTTCATCTCTGCCTCCTTCAATATTTAAAAAATCTTTCTTGCTCTCCCCAGGAACTGCTATACTCTTTTTCTATGTCATATTTTACAACCTTTAATTGATTCTCTGTGTATGCATATATGTATTATATGCATGTGTATAATTATAAATGTGCATGTTATCTCCACCTTCATTTTAAAAAGTTCTTTCAGATACATTCGTTGTCAGAACAATTCTGAGGAACATAGCACAAGCAACGTTGTTCCCATTTTGTAGATGAAGGGCTGAGAATTAGGTGAATTTAATGGCTTACAGGTCAATTGAGGTAATAAAAGGTAGCACCAAAATTTCAAGCTGACTTCTAAGTAAAAACAGTTTAGCACACTTTTCATGCAAAAGACTTTTAAAAGTTTATGTGTGATTGTTGATTGCTCCTATGATAGTAAAAAAAATGCAGAGTCAACAGGAAGCAAAGCTGTGAGAGTGAGTGAGGGCACAGGGTATATTTTTTTTCTAAGAAATAATTACCAGGATCTAAAAGAATAGTAATCAATATTTTTTTCCTTATTATTCCTTCATATTTCTTTGCCTGATGAATTTACATAACCACAGCCTTCCATCCCCTGTCCCAAAATGGATTAGGGTTATTGGCAACAAAAAAACATTTTATTCAAATATCAGATTAAAAGTGCCTGAGTACTATTTAGAGTTAGACTCAGTGCAGAACCATTGTTATAGTCATGCAAAATTGTACCAGAATTTTCACTGAAAGGGGGTAGGGAGATGACCAATGCAGAGGAAGAAGAGGTTGGATAAAACCTGGGTTTCTTAGGTATGGCTTTCTTGTGGTGCTTCAAAATATGGGAGTTTCTTGCAGTTAAGCATTCTCCAAATCTGGGAAATTAGAAAGTGTCCATGGCCATTTAGCAAGGAAAAACTAGTGTGAATAATCTCTATGCATTGAGACTTATACCTAATATAAAATTATAGTAAAATGTTGCCAGTCAAATATATGTAGTTAATTGTATTTGAAGGTGATAGTGGTCTCCAGATCCAACAGCTTGCAGGTTTAGCTATTGACCTGAGTTAGAATATACAACCCTCACCCCTAAACTGTATTTTTGGGATAGTCTAAAGATCTGTGCTTGAGGGAACTGCTTGGGAATGTGGCCATTGGGAGCTGAAATACATATGCTTTGTTGAGAGACACTTGCAAGAATTTTTTTTTGATTCTAAGAGCCCAGAGACCTTGCGGGAATTGGGGATATAAACTAATGTGCTAGTTGCACTCCAGTTGATTTTCTAAGAACAGCAGGTATTGCTTGAGCTTAAGAGTTTTAAAAAGAGGAACAGATTCCACTCTTACTTGTGAACAGTAAACTCATTCATTCATTCATTTATTCTCTCTGTTTATCTCTGTCTCCATGTAACTTTTTGTTTCAGTCAGTCTACATATGTATGTGTGTGCCTGTGTGTATACATACACATATAAATCTCTGCATATGCATGTGCCTATATGTATGTGTGTATTTTTCTGTATTTCTGTATTTATTTATGTATCATCCTATTCTCTTGAGTCTCTTCCCTCTTTAAAATACCACTGATTATACCTTACAAAGCCTCACCCTTGGATCTCATCCAATATCTACTTATCTCTTTCCCTCTTACACAAGTGGAGAAAATCATATAACCATTCTGATTCAATCCACTACAAACAAATTATTCAACCACAATAAGGTCCTCATTTCCCCCATAAGCAATCCTTCTACAATTCCTTTATCAACTCACTGCTCCACTTCCCACACCTTCCAAAACTTTCTATCATTCCCCAAACCTCCAATGGCTCCTCCCTACCCAATTCTCGCAGCTGAAAACCTTGCCTTAGATTTTACAGAAAAAAACGGTCATTCTCTGAGATCTTTTCTCCCTTCATCTCATAATCATTCAGATATCTTCTGCCCCTATCTCCTCCTTCACCTTTGCCTCACATTAAGAGATGGCCTTATTCTTTACCAAGACCCTCCTTTGTACCTGTATAAGCTATCCTTTTCCATCTGGACTCCTCCAAGAATATCACCTGTCATCCCTATGCTATCACTTACCTTGAATTTCTTCCTGCCCCTCAACTCCTTCCTACAAATATGCCATCCTCTGAAACCTCTTACTTGTTCCTTTCATTAACTATAATGATAGTTATATCATTCTCCTACCCTTTGTGACTAAATTCTTTGAAAAGGGTACCCTTCTTAGGTCCTCCATTCTCTCTTTTTCAACTTTCCTCCTACAGTCCAGCTAGCTACATAATCATTCTGAGAATTTCTCTCTCTACATTTACCAATGATCTCATAATTGATAGATCCAATGAGTTTTATTAATTCCCATTCTTCATGATCTCTCTGCAGTCATTAACACTATTGATCACCCTCTTCTCCTTGTTACTCTGTTTCTCACTTTTCTAGACACTGGTCCTCTTCCTATGAGATCACTCCTTATCAGTCTCCTTGGTTGAATCCTCATTGAGGTCATACACTCTCACCATAGAGTTCCACACAGTTCTGTTCTGGGTCTTCTTCTGTTCTCTATATCACTTCAGTTGGTAATCATCTCTATCTAATGATTCTCAAATCTTCTTATCCTGCCTGACCTCCAGTCTCACATTTCTACTTGCCTTTCAGATATTTTGAACTGAATGCTCAGGAGATATCTTAAACTCAATATGGTCACTATAGAACTCATTATCTTTCTTCCTACATATTCATCCCCTCCTAACTTTCTTATTACTGTTGAGAAAAATGATGTCCTCCCAGTTCTTCAGATTTGAATCCTAGACTATGTTTCATCCCAGATTCCTCACTATCTGTCATCCTTATATTATTTTTTTTTTGCTAAGGCTGGTCAATTTCACCTTTGCAACATGTCAAATATATACCCTGTTTTTCCCTGACACAGTCACCACTCTGGTACAGGCCCCCATCATCTTACAACTGGACTGTTGTAATAGCCATTTGGTGACTCCACCCTGCCTCAGCTCTCTCCCCTCTTCAATCCACTCTCCACTCAGTCACTGAAGTGATTTCCCAAAAGCAAGGTATGATCATGTAACCACCTACCCCCTTTCCAGTCTTCTTGAGTCTTACTCTCAACACATACTCTTCAATCCAGTGACTCTGACCTCCTTGCTGTTCCACAAATAAAATACTCAATTTGTCATCTCTAAGCATTTTCTCTGCCTGTTCCTATGTATGCTCTCCATTTTCATCTTCATCTACTAGTTTCCCTAGATTCCCTCAAAATTCATTTAAAATAGTATCTTCTACAGGAAGCCTTTCTTGTCTTTCTCAGTTCCAGTGTCTTTCCTCTTTTAATTATTCCTTTTTATATTGCACATTGATTTTTTTTTACATATAAGTTTACTTGTTGTCTCCTCATTTGATTATGAACTCCTTGAGGGCAGGGAATGCATTTTGCTTCTTTTCTTATTCTCATTGCTTAGCATAGTGCTTGGCACAGAGCACTATTTTTCTGTTATTTTTTTTCCTCCTAAGAATATATATTTAAATTACTGCCTTTTCTCTTTGTTGTTCTTTCACTTTATTTGTTGTATATCTTACTATGTTGAGGCAATAAAAGGAAGCTGGGAATAGCAATTACTACTCACTCAGGATTTCTTATCAGCTAGGTTTGTTGTTTGTATGTGTGTGCTCATGCACATGTGTATAATACAAACATTTTTTTTCTGAAAGAATTTCAAGTATGTATATAATCCAAATTAAACTAATGCTTTTTTCTCTTCTTTTTTAAATAAAGCTAGCAAACTTAAGAATTTGTTAGAAATATGAACAAATATATAATATTGCATATAAAAAACCTGAATAAATAATAATTATCAAGAGAAAATTTATTGGTTTGAATTTCAGCTCATAACCTTCTCATTAGGTCGACTACTTCTCATTGGTTAAAAAACACTAAAAATGCCAATAGTCAGATTCAATATCTTTATTCATTTGCACATTTTCTATTCACTGAAATAAAAAAATGCTTAAACAATTTGGACTTGCACTTCTACAATAGAGCTCATGGAATCTTCTCATTTTCATTTTCTGTCCAAAGTTGGTATCGATTTTAATATGTTTTAACCATTTGCTGATCTGTCTCCATAGAGATGGTTCCAAAAGTCATGCTTTATATAAACCATTCCTTTCTTCTATATTTGGGTATTATCAGAAGCTCATAAACAAGAATTTCACAGAGTGACAAAATGTCAGATTTAAAAGAGGTGTCAGAGGTCTTCTAGTCCAATGTATACTCAAAGACCCTAAAGTGATTACACAGCCTCTGCTTGATATCTAGTGATATAGAACCCTCTGTCACCCATAGTGTCCTACTCTGGTCTGGAGGAGCAGAGAATGAAGAAATGTTTCTTTCTTAAAACTTATACCTTCATCTTAGAAAATTCTGCTATTAATGGTTTAATAGAACCAGTATAATTTTCTCCCACAAAATTCAATCTTTTGTATATTTGAAAACTTATGCTATGACCTCCAAGTGTTTTTTGTTCAGGAAAAATAGTTTTCAGTTCCTTCTGCTGATCATCATAATGCCATCTTTTCCAGTCTTCTAGATTGTAATCTACTAGATGCACTGCTATTTCATCTTATAATCTTATATTCATAACTGATAACAGGTTTCCAGATGTTTGAAAAGAACAGATCTGAGAGTCCCTTGCTGTTTTGGTTCTTGAGTTCTTTCAGTTGTATCTGATTGTTTGTAACCCCACATTTAGGAGTTTGGTTTTTTGGCAAAGACACTGAAATGGTTTGCATTTCCATCTCTAGCTCAATTTACAGATGAGGAAACAGAGGCAAACAAGATTAAGTGACTTGCCCAGGGTCACACTGCTAGAATCAGAGGCCTGATTTGAATTCATGAAGATGTGTCTTCCTAATTCCAAGTCTGGTGCTATATTCCCTGAGCCACATATACAATTGAATTTACAGTAGAAATAGTATTTTTGGTTGTCTTTCACACTGCTGATTCATACTGAGATTGTAGTCTTAACTTGCGAAGTATTTTTTCACCTTGGCCATGGTCTCATCATGGCTACACTATCCTATATATGTGTAGTTAATGTGTCAAAATCATGTTGAAATGTAACTTTATCTTTCTTATGTTTTATTCTTTGAAACTTCAGGATATCTTCAATTTTGACTGGCATGCCTTTTATGACTTTACCCAACTAAATTGAAATGGAATAAAAGACATTATTAAGGACATGTGAGACCCAAAACATTTTAAAACACAATGATGTAACAAAACAAGTGACAACGCCTGTGTTACCTGATCTATAATAATATATCAATCACTATGAGAACCATAAAAGATCTCCCTGCATTGAAGATTTATTGGGGAAAAAATGAACAATTAAAGTACAGCATAAGAAGGCATGAATATTTGCAATTTACATTAGTGGAAGTAATAGTATCACTGATAAAATTACAAATCTCTTGAGTATTCCAGTACTTTGATTCAAAGTGAGGAATGATTAGAAAATTCTGGGCATTGTGGGAAGGTTAATGTGATCGTTTGTGGTACCCATCAAATCACGTCTTTGATGTCACTAACTACTCCATTTTGACCTAACGGATTCCCTTGCTATTACTAGTATAGTTCCTGGTAATAACGATGTCATCATTGTTTCAAGTTTCAATTGTATCTCCCACAATTTATTTCCATAATAATATCTTTGCTTAACAAGTCAATTTATCTCAACATTTATTATTATTTGCTGAAATATGCTGTACTTCAAATATTGTGACAGATACTGAAAGTGACATGAAACTGAATCAGCTATTCCTGTTAGCATCAAGATGAGTATAGAAGAATAGAAATATACTCACCTAGAAATAATAAAGGTTATATGCAAAGAATTATGAAACTATCTAGACCTTTTGACCCAGCAATACCACTGTCAGTTTGGTTTCCCCAGGTAAACAAGGAAAAAGGAAGAAGGAAAAGAACCTAGCTGTTCTAAAATATTTATAGCAGCTCTCTTTGCAGTGATAAAGAACTGAAAATTGAGGGGATATCCATTAATTGTGGGATGGATAAACAGGTTGTGGCATATGATTATGATGGAATACTATTGTAAAATGGTGAACAGGTTTATTTTAGAAAAACATGGAACAATTTGAATGAAATAATGAAGAGTAAAGTAAGTAGAATATCATACACAGTAACAGCATTATTGGTCAAAGAATAACTCGGAATAACTAAGCTATTCTGAGTATTATACATATGCAAATCAACTACAAAGCATCTATGGAGGATGCGATCACCTATAAAGACAGAAATGATAAATAGAAATATGCATAGTAGTGTGTGCGTGTGTGTGTGTGTGTGTGTGTGCGCGCGCGTGTGTGTGTGAAATGGTGGTCTTCTCCAGTGAGGGGTGGATAGGGAAGGAGGGAAATATTTCAAAATTTAAGATGCACTAAAATTAAATTTAATTAAAAAAGAAATATTAAAGATTTACCTATCAGAGATGGTGGGAAAAACATTTTTAAAAATTTTAAAAAACTGTTGTAAGAGCAAGAAGAAAGAAGTTATTTATGACAAAGGAAACAAAGAAAACTTAATGGAAAAACTGAACCCTGTAGCAAGAATAGTATGTTAAGAGATGAAGATGAGAGGGAATGGCATTTTAAAAATAAGGAACAAATCATGAGAAAAGGGGAAGAGGCTGAAGTCAAGAAGGTATTTTCTGAAAATCATAAGTAGTCCTATTTGATTGAAGTGTAGCTAGCTTTGAAGTGAAGTAAAGAGAGAGAAGTTTGCAAGGAGCACTAGTAGGGAAAGTTGAGATTGTCAAGCTTAGTGTGGATCCTATTTTATAGGCAGCAAGGTATAGCTAAAATTTTTTAATGAAGGAGTGATATGATCTAAATGAGGCTTCTGGAAACAAAAATGAAAGAAAGGTGAAAGAAAGAAGGTTTTAGAGACATATAAACCAATTGAGTGGCTACTGAAATAAGCCAGATAATGGATGTCTGAATTGGAAACTATCAGTAGAACAAGAAAAAATAGATGCATCTTTAATTTTGTATAGATAGAATGGATGGAATTTGGTATCTGACTGGACAAAAGAATGAGGGAAAGGAGTTATGGAGGATGACAAATTTAAAACCTTAGTATTTGGGAAAATGATGGAGCCAGGGACAGAAATAAGAAAGACAGGAAGTACTAATTATGTTGGTGAGATTGTGAGTCTGCTTTTGAACAAGTTGAGAAGGAGGTAGTATGTAATTCTAGAGCTAAGAGAAACAATTTAGATCACAGATACAGAATTGAAGTTATTTGCATTCATCTTTGTATGGCAGCTTGTTTGTTTTTGTTTTCAAACATCAATATTTTTAACACATTTATTTTTCTTATGGGATTCTAAACCTTTTGAACATTTTATGAAAAAAATCTTAGATTTTAAAATAATATTATGGAATATGTGATTCCAAATTTATATTCTTGTTTATTTACAGCCATTTTAACACTGAAAAATAATTGTATTGTCTTATGTTTGACTGAAGGTTGCCTCTTTTTTATAATAGCTGGAGGTTACATTTAGAACCAGTTTTAGTTTTATCATTTTAAACTTTTTCCTAAAACAGTAGGGATTTTTGTTTAGTGAAATATTGATGGGGGTAATGGATAGAATTTTTTTTTAATTCTGAGAAATAACCTTTAAGATTCAATTATTTTACTCTTATATTATTCAAATATTCTTTGAATCCATATTTGAGAGGCTTTGAATGGTATACACAAATTTATACTTGGGAGGCTTTGAATGGTGTCACTATTTTAATAATACAGATGCAGAACAGAAAGGTGATTATGTTTTGAAATATGTAAGCTGAACTATCAAATTATCCAGGTAAATATAACACTATGGCAATAGTATTTTGGTAGATTGCAAACTCTTTTGAGAATATGTTTTGCTTAAAAAAATGATGAAATTTCAAAAAGAAATTTGTGAGTCCATTGGAATCAAGGAAAGTGCTTAATAAATACCTTCTCATTAAATTTTCCACCTTTGAGTTATGCCAATACGTCTTAAAAGCAAAGCACACGATTGTGATGTGGTACAACCATTCTTTCACAGTGCTACGTATAGATATTTAAGTTTTTGAAATGTCTCATCTTCCAAAGTCTCACTCTGAAAGATATATTGCATTGCAGAAATGACAGTATTCCCTATAACCAGTTTAAATGAATGATCATTTTTTATTTCTCTTTTTTAAGAGAGACTGCATTAGAAATGCTCATGATAGGGTATCTATCACTAGGAACTCACTGTCTGGGCTATATTCCAGTCTAAAATCATATTTTTATAAATTCAATAATCTTCTTTGTAGACTTGGTGGGTTTTTTATTTAACTCTGAGTCTGTCATATTATTTTAGGGGATGATTTCCTTTTTTATTGATTTCAGATAACAGATTTAAGATTTCACCTTTAGAACTTAAAGAATAGAAAGAAAGTTCTACGTTCCAAATAGGAAACTTCATATTCTCCCAATACCAAAAAATGAAGCAATGGAAATACGTTTAAATAGGCAAGAACATTAGCAAACAAAATTTCTACTTTGATTACTGTTATATCCAAAATATATCACAGTAAAACCTACACCACTACTTTGACCACCATCTCCCCTTAGACCTGGAAGGAAATAATCCAGGACTCTTAACACAAGAGCCTTGGGAATAGTAACATCCCCCAGACCATTAGACCTCCTTTCATTCCAATCTCTCATAGACCCCTTTGAGGGGGAGAAAGAAATAATTATGAAGAGGGAGTCTAATTTACTCATTGCCACCAGCAAAAAATTGCTTGACCAACTGCCTCCAGCAGATTAATAGGCTTAGGAGCCCTGGGAGTGAAAGTACATTCAGATGAATATGGGTGAATTTTACCCATTTCATATGTTTTCATATTCAGAGTCAGCATCCAGGGGAGAAATTCCAGGGGAGAAAGAGCCAGACATAATTACCAATTTCTAATAAGTTGCCACTAATAGGACAGCCAAGCTAGCCTATGTGAAGTTGGAAATCACTCTGAGGAGGCAGCAGGAGCCAGCATGTCATACCACTACTTTAACAACTATCTCAACTCATGCCCTGGTGCAGAGAGCCCAAGAGTCATATATGCAACTCAACCACCATCCTAGAAAGTAACCCCTGTGAATGGGCACCTACTCTTCAGGAGTTATAGCTGTATCTATTAAGGGCACAAAAAGTCCTTGACACTATCAGATGAATCAATATAAAATGCTGATATATTTTATCAGTGTGAATAATATCAAAAAAGAGGCATTAACATGGCCTTGCTACTTTACCCTAAAGATTATGGAGTCTTTCCATGTGACATGTAACTGAAACCTTTCATTTGTTGTCTCTCCTTGAGAGCAGTTTGTCTTTTTAAATATCTACCACCTGCCCGTCAACTGTGAAATGGCTGAACATACTGTGGCACATGATTGTAAAGAAGTAGTATTGTATTATAAGAAACGATAAGGGAATGATTTCAGAAAAAAACATTAAAACTGATGCAAAGTGAGCAGCACCAGGAGTTCACTGCAAACCATAATAGCAGTATTCTAATAGTGATCACCTGTAAAAGACTTACCTATTCTGACCAATGCATTGATCCAAACAACTCCAAAGGACTCGTGAGAAAAAATTCTGTTCTTCTCCACAGAAAGAACTGATAAACTCTGAGAGCAAACTGAAGCATGGTTTTCTCACTTTATTATTTTATTCCTTTTTTTGAAATATGGCTAATATGGAAATATATTCTGCATGATTTCACATATATAATTGCTATTATATTGCTTGTCTTCTTAGTGGGTAAGTGAGGGCAGGAAGGATACTAAGAATTTGGAATTCAAAAAAGTTAACGATGGAAAGTAAATAAATAATAAATATTTTAAAAGCATAAATCTTCTATACCCAGTGCTTACAATGCTTTTCATGTACTAATTGCTTAATAATTTCTTTCTTAGTTTATCCATTCATTCATTCATTCACAGAATTATAGAATGCCAGAATTTAAAAGTACAACAGAGGCAATTCATTCCAATACATGTTACAAAATTAGTACCCTAATTTTAAGAATTACAGAATCTCAAAAACAAAAGGGATCATGGAAACTTCCTAGTCCAATTTATAGATAAAGTGCTCCCTCCACAATATATCTGGCCAGTAATCATGTCATTAATCTATTGATTAAAGGCAGCCAATGAAGGGAGAACCATTACTTATAAGATCCAAATTATAAGATCCAAACACTAAGTAGATCTAATTATTAGTAGTTTTTTTCCTTTCCTTCATGACAAAATTTGCCAATTTGCAACTCCAATCTTTTTACCCTATTTCTGCCATCTTCACTCAAGCAGATCAAAGCTAGTCCTTCTTACATATCCCTCAAATATTGTTCCTCTCCAAAATGCAGAACCTCCCCAGTTTCTGCAACTATCATACAATGTGAACTCCAGGCCCTTTAATACCCTGATTACCATTTTTTTATTAAGTACCTACTCTGTGCCAGGCATTGTACTAAGAACTTTACAAATGTTATCTCATTTGATTCTCACAACACTCTTGTGAGAAATATTATTAACCTCATTTTATAGTTGAAGAAATTGAGGCTGACAGAATTTAAGAGATTTGTCCAAGTGTCTGAGGATCAAAAGGAACTCAAGTCAACCTGATGCTGGGCCTAGTGCTCTACTCACATTGCCACCTCACTGCCTTTGGAGGCCTTCCTACATGCCATTATGCTTTGTAATATAGAAGATAATACCTGGGGTGTAGTCTGACCAGGGGAGACTATAAAGTTGCCACTGCTCTAGTCTGGAACAAAATGTCTCTAATAATATAGTTTAAAACAATATAAATTTCCTGAGTTTCTGTATCAATCATACTGTAAGGTCAGACTGAAGTTGAATTCCACTATGGAGAATGGCTTTCATTCTCCATAGAAGCACTATGAGAATCACTTTCAGATGAGCAACTAGGTAGGCAGAATTTTCCCACCTTATCCTTGTGAGACAAATTTTTTAACCTAAAGAAAATTGTTTACATTTGTACCTTTTAAGATTTCTTCCTGTTAGTTTTGGTTCATTGGTCTAGCTTGTCAGGACTTCTTGAATCTTGACAATGATTGTCTTTGGGTCATGTACAAATTGTGTAAGAATGTCATCTACATGTGTTTCTAAATAACTGCTAGGAATGTTAAGTAGCATGAAAAATCCATTCCCAGGATCCTCCACTGAAGAACCCCTTCTAAATTGATTTAGCAATATTAAAACAATTTTTTAATTTCATAATTAAACCAATTGTAATTTCATATAACTACAGTAAGAAAGAATTTATGAAATCCTTTCTTAGAATCTAGGCAAATGAAAACAAATAAAACAATATACATGATGATATTGATAATTCAAACTGGGAAAAAACTCAAACAATTTTGAATTGTTTGTAAATATGATGATCAATCTCAATCCTGTAAAAGAAATAAAGGACTGCACTATTCCCCTTTCCTTGGGTGTGGAGTGGAGTGGGATACTATGGATATAAAATGCTGTATATGTCATCTGATATGATGGCTCTATGTATTTTGTTTTTTGCTTAACTATATTTCTTTGTTTCAGTGGTAAGTTCCTTTGGGGCAGGTTGAAAAAGGAGAGAGAAATATATCCCAGAATTATTTTGATGCCAAAGCCATTAATAAAAACATTTAAAGTAACATCTACATATCATACAATGGCACTGCTTTGATCTATGCATCTAATAAGTTTCATGAGAAGAAATACTGTTCTGACATTCTCAAAACAAGTCATGAAATGTCATGTCTTCTTGGTCTCAATGAAATTATGACGACTTTTGAAATTATTTTCTTTTCTAAATGTTCACTAACCTTCCCTTTAATAATATATTGAAAAATTATTTCAGGAATCAAAGACAATCTCTTTGACCCATAATTCCGAATCCATCTCTTTTTTTCATAAATTGGGACATTTGACCTTCTCAAGTCCAGAGATACATTTTCCATTCTCTATGATCATTGTTGTTCCTGTTAAATCATTTCAGTTGTGTCAGACTCTTTGTGGCCTCACTTGGGGTTTTGTTGGAAAAGATACTACAGTGGTTTGCATTTCCATCAGCGATGTTATAAATTCTTTTTTTAATGAGCCCTGAATTATTAGTACAAGTGCTTTTTGTACCCAACAATATAATTTGTTTGAGTGAAAATAATGATATGAACTCATCAAGAGTTGGAATATATAGCTGGAAATTATATTACTATCAACCAACAAGATGATGCTGTGAAAATAACAGTGGATCTTAAGTCAGAGTGCCTGGATTTGAAAGTACATTTCAAACCACCCAAGAAACATTATTGCACAATACTTATCTGTTAGATTGTCAAAGCAAGGGAAAGCAGGAAGCATGCATTAAACACTGGGTTAAGTGCTGGGAATTTGAATAGAAACAAAAAGATAGTCCTTGCCTTTAAGTATCCTACTAGGAGAATATATAACACAGAAGAGAGCTGAAAAGTTGAACAATGTACCCCCTCCTTTTCTCTGCAGTGAGGGACAGTGAAGGTACAATTATGTTGAAGTCTGTGAAGAAATAACCTGATCTGAGAGAGGAATGATGTTTAGCTGACATGGACCTTTGCCAAAAAATGGAAGCACTGGGAGAAATTGACCAATAAGACAAAGAGGTGGCACCCAGAAATATATTTTGCACACAATAGGCACTTTACAGTTTTCTTTTTGTCGAATTAGTTAATAGACAATTAAAACCCCTCAACTATATTCACCTCACTAGAATGAAAAAGAAAAAAGTTAAAAGTTCCAGCACGGGGGGAGAAAAATCGTACAAAAGATTTTATGACAAGAGACATTCTACTTAAAGCTTTCCTATACTTGAGAGGTTTTGTTAGAGTTAAGATAAATGGAAAGAGTAAGTTAAGTGGTCTAGCAGTAGTCAAAGATAAATTTAATGCCACGGGTTGCTAAATCATCAGGATTAACCCAGTATTTTTCTTAAGGAATTGAAGACCTGTGGCATTTAGTTCCACTTTTCTCGGGCAATGCTGATGAAACATTGTAGAACAGTCTTTCCCTTCCTGAACTACAGTGAACAAATCTGCTTGGTGAGTGCAAAAGTTTCCAACAGCATCAATTCTACAAGAGCAAAGGAATTGATTGTGAGACAAATCTTCCTTTACTCTCTCTCCTTTTTCTCCTCCTCCATCTTCTCTGCCTATAGTGTTGTCCAAACTCTTGTGTAGTTCTCCACTAAAACCTTCAGGTACCTGGGAAAAATAAAACACATACAGAAATATGCCTGTACACACAATTCTTTCCCTTCCATTTCTTTTTCCAGAAAATTCCTGAGAGTAGAATTTGACATTGTAGTTATAGTAAAGCAATTAAGTCATGGTTGAAATTACCCCAAGGAAACTTCCAGGAGCCAAAATGGTAGAGCAAGCAGTAAATTGCTATCACTCACCCATATTCACTTCCTCCATAAAATAGAACCTCCAAACAAATCTTGGAGCAACAGAAACAGGAAGATGGGGTAAGTAATCTTTTAACCCAAGACACTTGGAAGCTTGGCAGGAAAGGTCTGTCTCCCTTGAGTAAAGAGGGAGTACAGCCCAGTATAGGAAGCATCCTGGCAAGTCAGCAGTAAGCCCCACCTCAGCCAAATAGTGGGAGATCGTGATCCCTGGTGTGGTGGAGCAAACAAACACCAATATTAAGACCCAACAGAAGAGAAAACAAAAAGGGGTGGGAGGAGGGAAGAAAACATAAAGGATTCAGTGGAGATGAACTACTTGCTTCCTTATATGGGAAGATGATACTTGCAATTTTTAAAAATTGTACCCTTAATAGTGCAGTTAGAAGGAATAAACAGAGACAGAGGGCATGAGTATGAAGTGAATTTAAGGAAGTGACATAAAAATGATTAAAGGATGAGAAGGAGGCATTTGCTGGGTGCAGAAAGAAGGGAGAGGTAAAATGGGCCAAATTATTTTACATGAAGAGATGTCAAAAAATCTATTAAAATGGAAGAAAAATGGGAAGGTAGGAAATAGGCATTACTTGAACCTTATATTGGTTCAAAGAGGGAATAATATACACAATCAGTTGAATGTAGAAATCTATCTTAAGTGATAGGGAAGGAGGGAGGGAAGGGATTAAGTAAAGAGGAGGACTAAGAGAAGAGAGAGCAGATAAGGGAACATTGTAGATAGAATCGAAACAATGTTGCAGTGGGAAAGGATGAAAGAAGAGTAAAAACAAACAGGAGGAAATGGAGGACGAAAGGTAATATACAATTTGTAATCACAGCTGTGACTGTGAAAGGTATGAACTCTCCCATGAAATGGAATTGGATAGCAGAGTGGGTCAAAAAGCAGAATCCTACTGTATATTGTTTAAAAGAAACATGCTTGAAGCAGAGAGACAAACACAAAATAAAGGTAAGGGGCCAAGAGCAAAATCTATTCTGCTTCAGATGAAGTTAAAAAAAAAATCTGGGGCAGCAATCCTTATCTCAGACAAAGCAAGAGCAAAAATAGACCTAATTTAAAAAGATAAAGAGCGAAACTACATCTTACTGTAAGGTTCCATAGACAATGATATTAAATTAAAAGGTTTTTGCAAATACAAAACCAATACAACAAAGACTAGAAGGAAAGCAAAAAACTGGGAAACAATCTTTATAGAAATTGTCTCTGATAAAGGCCTCATTTCTCAAATAGATAGATAAATGAGTCAAATTTATAAGAATACAAACCATTTCCTAAATGATAAATGCTCAAAAGGATATGAGCAATTTTCAGATGAAAAAATCAAAGCTATATATGGGGATGTGAAGAAGTGCTCTAAATCACTTTTGATTAGAGAAATGCAAACTGAAACAACACAGAGGGACCACCTCATACATATCAGATTGACTACTATGACAAAAAAGAGAAAATGATAAGTGGTGGAGAAGATGTGGGAAAATTGAGACACTACAGCACCATTTGTAAATTTGTGAACTCATACAACTGATCCAACTGACCCAACTGAGGAGCAATTTGGAACTATGCCCAAAGGGCAACCAAACTGTGCAGACCCTTTGAACCAAAAATATCATGACTAAGTCTGTATCCAAAAGAGAAGATAAAAAGGGGAAAAGGATCTGCATGTGCAAAAACATTTAGAAGAGCCATTTTTGTGGTGGCAAAATATTGGAAATTCAGGTGATACCCATCAATTGGGGAATGGGTGAAAAAGCTATGGCACATGAATGTAACGGAATACTATTCTGCTGTAAGAAATGATGAACAGATTTCAAAAAAATCTGAAAAGACTTCTATGAACTGGTACAAAATGAAATGAGCAGAACCAGGAAAACATTGTACACAGTATCAGCAACATTGTGTGATGATCAGATTATGACTTAGTTATTCTTAGCAACACAATAATTCAAGACAAGTACAAAGTACTCATAGAGTAAATGTTACCAATCTCCAGAAAAATAACTGATAGACTCTGAATGCAGATAGTGTTTTTTTTTCTTTGATCTATTTCTTCTTTCACAACTGTGACTAATATGGAAATATGTTTTATATGATAGCACATGTATAATCTTTACAAAATTGCCTACCATTTTTGGAGTAGGGGAGGGTAGGGAGGAGGGGAGAGAAATGCAGAACTCAAAATCTTTTAAAAATGAATGCTAGTAATTATCTTGACATGTATTTGGGGAAAAAATGGAATATTATTACAAAAGAAAGTACCTCAAGGATTTTATCCACATAAAATGGTATAGAATGAAGAGAATATAATTTCCTCCACAATGATTTTACCTTTCAAAACATGAATTAGGGCCAGAGTAGTAGACTATTAACTTTTAAAGATATATTTTGATTCATTTATTTGTTGATTCATTCATATATAAAACATTTAGTAAAACCTAAGTTGAGCAGAGCACTGAAAAAATGCAAAATTTAGGTGAGTTAGTCCTTAATTTCATGAAGCATAAAATCTCTCTCTTCGTCCTTCCTTCTCTTTTTCCCTTTTACTTTCCCCATCTCCCTTCCTCCCCCCAACTACACACACACACACACACACACACACACACACACACATATATACGTATATATATATACGTATATATATATATATATATATACACATATATTCATTTGTGATTAATGAATACAAGAAGTACAAAATGCTATATGTGTTTCAGATATGGGGATGAGACAATTTCAAAAGCCTTCCAGAAGTAGGTACCATTTAAGGACAGATATGGTTTCAGTAGATCAAAATGAATGGGTCTTACATCATAGAAAATGGAATGAGGTAAGGAAAGGTGGAGGAATTTGTGCCCAGGAAGCAGCACTATAATAAGATGATAACAGAATATCAATAAATTTATAGCTGCACTGTCTCTACCTTGGAAAAATAGAACAAAAATCACTGGAGACAATTTCATTCCTAGACAGGTATATAGGTTTTGGATGAGCCATATTCTACACTCTTGTTCTTACCTATTTTCTTCAAGTAAAGTCTGGTTTAAATTACCACGACGTTCAACATTAGAAAGGTGAATATTCCTGGAGTGGAGAGTCAAAGAAATGTCATAAATCTACAAGGTGCACTATCATTATTTAATAAATGTAATTGGATAGAGATAAAATTAACACATTAAAAAGTGATCACGTGAAAATGTGAATACAAAATGGAAAAGAGCTATGAGAGTAGGGTATGTGAAATCAGATGCTTGATAATCCAAAAGCTAAATTAACAACTGCTAGTATTTACACAGTACTTTCAGCTATTCAAAATATTTTACATGCATTTACCCAGTAAATCCTCAACAGCTGTGTTTGGTTGATGTTGTCATTATCTCTATTCTATAGATTAGAAAACTGAGGCACAGTGTAGTAACTAATTTGCACAGGGTCAAACAGCTTGAACTCAGGTCTTCCTGAACAAAGGCTTGGGTTCTATCCATGTTGCCACCAAACTACAATTGAAAATGTCATCCTTCTAGTGAAATCTTTAAAATAATGAAGTTACTTGGATGTTGTGGTTGTACAATATTAAAATATTTCTTTAAATATGTTAATATTTGATTTATAATTTTATTACTGTTTTGTTATAGTTTATTGTTTTAATAAAATGTTTAAAGAAGTAGTTTATGTATTTGTGACATAATTCTTTAGATGAATGCCAAATTAAAAGGGCCTTAACACTTGATTAGGGAAGCTAGGTGGTGCAGTGGACAGAATCCTGGGCCTGGAGTCAGGAAGACCTGAGTTCAAATCTAACCTCTTACTAGCTGTGTGACCTTGGGCAAGCTACTTAGTCCTGTTTACCTCAGTTTCCTCATCTATAAAATGAACTGGAGAAGGAAAGGGCAAACCACTGAAATATCTTTGCCAAGATATCCCAAATGGAGTCAAGAAAAGTCTTTGTAACAACAATATTTTAATTACCTCAGACATAATAAAAATTGACTCTATATGATTGTTTCCTTCCTGCCTTAATTATTTTTTTCTTTTCAATAGTATTTTATGGAAAGACAAATTTAACACTTGTTTTTAAATGAAATTTTGAGTTCCAAATTTTCTCCCTCCTCCTTTCCCTTGCAAGTTGTATATGTGCAATTGTGTAAAACATACTTCTTTATTGGTCATAATGTATAAGAAGAAACAGAGCAAAAGTAAAAAAAAACTGCAAAAAATAAAGTAAAAATAATCTTCAGTCTTCATTTAAACTCCATCAGTTCTTTCTCTGGATGTAGATAGCATTTTCCAGCATGAGTCTTTTGGAATTATCTTAGATCACTGTATTGCTGAGAAGGGCAAAGTCATTCATAGTTGATCATCATACAATGTTGCTCTTACTATGTACAATGTTCTTCTGATTCTGTTCACTTCACTTTGCTTCAGTTTTTGTAAGTCTTTCCAGGATTTTCTGAAATTGGGCTGTTTGTCTTTCTTATAGCCCAATAGTATTATACCATTATATCCGTATACCACAACTTGTTCAACCATTCCCCAATTGATGAACATACCCTCAATTTCCAATTTTTTACCACCACAAAAAGAAATACCATAAATGTTTTTTGTATATGTTGATCCTTTTCACTTTTTTTATGATCTCTGGAATACAGACCTAGTAGTGATATTGCTAAATCAAAGGATATGCAGTGTTTGGTTGTTCTTTGGGCATTGTTCCAAATTGTTCCAAATTACTCTACAGAATAGTTGGAGATTATTTCTCCATTCGCAATTTCACCAACAGTGCATTAATGCCCACATTTCCCCATATGTTTCTCTAACATTTAGCATTTCTCTTTCCTGTTATATTAGCTAATCTGATAAGTGTGAAGTGGTACCTCAGAATTGTTTTAATTTGCATCTCTCTAATCAATATAGATTGAGACCTCCCTTACTTACATTTTGTTTGTGACAATGAGCTGAGACCATCATTAAATAAAAGATGGAGACCATATTAGGCTATATTTGAGACATTTTGTGCCTCTTCCTATGATCCTAAACTGTTGGCTGCCACAAAATCCAATTTCTTTAACAGTAACTTTATTTCAATAAGGTTATGTAATTGTGAAACTTGGAATACCATGTTCTTACAAGAATTAATAACGGGCATACATAGGCTGCAATCATTTATCAAGAATCAGAAGTCTAAAAGAAACTATGGAAAAGGTTTTGAGGACATGTACAAGGAAAATTATGTGGGTTAATCAATAAGAATGACAGAAAAAAGTTGATTAGCCTAAATTGAACACTGTTACCACTACAATTTTAAAAGTTCCCAAAGGCCTCTAGTACATTGAGTAGATAACATATGGAACTATAAAAGAAAAACATGTATTAAAAGCAGTGGGGATGAGATGTTCATGTACATATGTTCATGAGATGCACAGGGATTGTCACCCATGTTGTTAGAGGAGCACTCAGACTGATGAAATTATGGATCCATTGAACTACAAAAGTCTGGGATTAGTCATCATTTTTGCTGGTTTAAACACTTTAAAGCAACAGTATTTTCTCTTTAAAGATCCACTGCTTACTTCTTTGGCACTCTTTCTAATGATTTGTCAATCAATGTATTGAGAGCAATTTGCTCCAGTGGTTTGGTATTGTACTTTGTGTGGAGCAATTCTATAACAGAAAACATTAAGGCTACTTATAGAAGTTTTAAGATTTCAATAGCATAACCACTATGACAAGTCAATGAATAGAGCACTTAATTCTTTTTTTCTACTTCAGAATGTCTTATTATTTTAACTGAACCACATGGATTAGTGGCTGAAATCTGAGAAAAGAATATGTTTTACCTAGGTTCAATGAATACATTATGTCATCAAGTTCATATTCTAACAACCATCTTTCCTGGTCCACCACAACTTGGCACTACATAGATGCCAAGGTTTGGTTCTCATTGAAATTCTTCATAAGAATATGACATTCAAATGTCTTCATTTTAAGGGAAAATGGGTAAATTCATCCAATTTTAGATGTCTTTGTACTTTAAGTTGTGTGAAAGACAATATTGCCATATCACATTGAAATTCAGCTGAGTGGGTTTTACATGTGGAGACGAAAATGCTCATCCTGCCTAGAAATATATTCAAAGACTTTCACTTTAATTATAACCCTGCCTAGGATTACATTTCATATGTCCTATATTTAAATTGAATTCGCTTGAAAATGAGGAGGCATGATCTTTTGTTTAACTAAGGTGTACTACTACATTTTCTTAAGGGGAAAAAAACATAATGTGGTGACCTTTAAAAGAAATCTTTTGGGTTTTTATTGAGGCAGTAAAATATAGTACAGCATATAGCACAGGACTTTCTATCAGAAATGGTACTCTTGTCTCCTACTCTTACAAAAAATTAAGCTTTACATATATGTTGATTTTTATGGATTTTTTTTTAAGATTCACAGATCTTAGAGTATATTTTATTTATACAGCAGCCAAATCTCTCCATGTTCTTTTTGACAAAATTCTAGCTATGCTTGGATAATATTGGTTTTAATTAAACATTCTATCTTTCAGATAGTGAAAAATGAGTTAATGGTAATTTATTCATCTGGAGAAATCAGGGTGTTCTCTCTCAAATCTGCAATTAATGATAGATTCTTTGTGATAATCATGTCCATAAAGGTTAAGAAACAGGTATTGTTTATTTTAGGGATATACTGTACCAACAATATTTTAAAGGCATAATACATATCTGAAATGGTAACAAATTTCAAATTTCTGTCTATTAGTATATCTTTAATTGATGCAACCTTCTTGAAGGACTTGGAACTTATACACTAAACAGAGAAGGAAGGAATAGTTCTGTGGCTGAAGATATATAGTATTTATGTCATTCTCTCTTGTTAATGAGTCCGTTGAGAGTAGTTCTATTATAAAAGGTGCAATGCCTATCTATTACTGGCATTTTTGCCTATGCTAATGAACAGTCCTATGGGGCATCTGTCCCTCTTGAGAAACAGGTAATCCTATTATCGTTAATAAGTTACATAGAAAACACCAGAAGAAGAATATTCTCTACTGTTTAATAATGAAACCTACGCATTTTTTCAGAAAAGAGAATTGATTACCCTCAAAATTAACATCGACAAATTAAAAGTCATACCTAATTTACTTAAGACTAATGCAATAAAACAGATGTACATGGTGTGTGGGGGGTGGAGGGGTGTCTGTTAGGTGGTTTGATTATAAAAGAGAAGTGTAAAAACAGATCTGTCTCTTCCTCATGACCCATTCCCTATTCCTTCTGAATCTCATTCTCTCTCTCCCCCACAATGAGATACCATGTGATTTAGGAAAGACAGAATCTCACAGAAGACAAAACAGAAACCATGGGGTCAAATTCATACTGGAAAAGGAGTCTCCTGTACAACACACCTAATAAGTGATTACACGGTCCTTACTTGAACATCTCCAAAGGTAGGGAAACCAATTTCTATCATTATCATGATTTTTCCTCTTGTCAAGTTGACCAGGTCCATGAGAGATGTTGTGTTTATCTTCCCAGAATTTGATTTGTGATATCAGTGCTTCAGAAGTAGGAACAGATAAGGCACGCCACTTGCCACATGTACGCACCCATTCGCCTGAGAATCCTTCCCATCCCTCACCTCTGTCCTTGTGACCATGCCCAATACGATTTCACTAACTTCACTGGCTGAGTAATTATTCTGGGACAGCCACTGCAAGGTTCCTCATAATCATCTATCGCAACATTGCAGTGCGAAAACAAAACAAAACAAAACAAATTAGAATTTCTTTTAATTTAAAATTTTTAAAGAAATGTTCTCCCAAAGTACCTTTTCCTCCACAACATATACACATACATACATATACAACTATATGAATAATATTCCAACTGCTTTTGGTTCCCCTAAGTAGAAATACATCTGAAAATAGATATTTGAATTATTTATTTATAATGAAAACTTTAGTATTTTTGCTTTATTTTCATTTCTGTTTTGTTTGTTTTTAAGCCTTTATACAAAAAAGTACCCATTATAATCTGGGAGAGATGGCATCTCTTTCCAACTCCTCCAGTCATTTATTATGTGATCATCAGTGCTATCTTTAGTATTCAAAAGATTTATCCAAACTGTGGGATCTTTTTCCTAATATATGCCAACAATTCTCCCCTCTGTAAACACTGACCTCGCTGGACAGGATAAAGTCAAGGGGAAAAAAAGTATCATTGTGATGACTTTTGACAGAACTTTCATTCTGATCATGGCTTGCAAAATGGGGACATTAGCTCAATTTCTGTTAAATGTATTATTTTGGGCGAAATATCATAGAAATTTAAAGGTTTATATTAATCCATTTACATGCTGTCAAAAACAATAACTTCAAAGAAAACAATTGAATAAAATACTTCCTTAGGCTAATTCATTTTGAACTTCTTTGTTTCACCCTACAAAATTCCTCCCCACCTTCATTTTAAAAAATTTTACTTTACTAAATGCCAGCATCCTTCCCATAGAAACATATGCTATATATCCTTTTTACCCTATTCCTGTATTCTACTTAACTCATTATAAACACTTTAAGTGAAATATAATAGGTAAGATTTACCACGTCTCAGAAAGGAAATGCTACATTTATAACTGTATTTTTATAGCTAAAAGAATACCCAAAAGGACTTGCATTAAAAAACTATAGGTATCTCCCATTTCCATTTTGAAATTGAAATCTGGATGCTGGAGGGTAGATACCAATCAGAATGTGTTATTCAACACTTTGTTGGGAAAAGAGAGCCCTCATCAAAACATAGCTGGGGTGGGGGTGGGAAGCCGCCTGAGGAGAGAGGAGACTCTATAGGATACATTACCAAGATTTGCTCAGTCTTTCTCCCCCACACAATTTGTTGTGGTTGTTGTGTTTGTCCTTCATTCTGGAAGAGAACCATGACATCAAGATGATGACATGACTTGCAGTTGACTTTGATTTGAGTGAGGGAGGGTTATGCAAGGTCACCAACCTTACTTTCTTATCCTGAGTTATCTGGGTTCAGTGGCCTGATATTCATCAGGACTACTGGAGATGCAGGACAGCATGACTTATCATAATGTGCTATTTATCTTTACATCTATAAAATTAATCCCTACTCAAGCACGTGTAATCATATAATCCAGTAGTCAGAAACAAAGAATTCATTGCCATAAGGTATCCAGCTTTTCACCTATAAAATCAGCACTTGTACAGAATCCATCATGAACTCAATGCTCCAGAAAAACTGGCAAAATCTCCATTCCATAGACATGAGGTTCCATCTCCTGTCTCCATTCCCGAACTGGTCTTCTATCTTATTTCTGCTTCATTGTATTTCTAACTTCCTTTAAAGAACATTTCAGTTGCCATTTCCCAGTTTCCTATCCATTAACAATTGTTGTATTCTCCCTTACCCCCAGAATCAATTCTTAATGACTTTGAAAGTTTAATGAGGATCTGGTACGTGCACCCTCCCCAATGTAGATGCTAAGTTACTTCTTCCAAAAGATTCATGATCACGTATAAGGGAAATGATTTGGAAAGACAGAGAACCATAAATAGATATTCTATAACTAGTCTAAGTCAACTAACCATGTTGTGAATGGGAAGCTCTTTGACTGGCTGTTGAGCTTCTGCCATGGCTTTCCTGCCCCAATTCTTTTAGCTACTTCTTGTATACTCCCTGGTAAGATAAATTAAGGGAATAGGCCTTAAGATCTTCTCCCCCATTGGTGTCACAGGGCTCCAGAGAAATAGGCCTTGTTCTTTTGACATTGCATTTTTGTTCACCTTCTAGGTAAAAGGAATGGAATGTCTTTAATTTGTGAGTTTCAAAAGATGAAAAAAAGCAAGTCACAAGAATCAAGAAAAAGAATTCCAGGTGAGGACTTGTAGACAGTCAGGCATTGATGCCACAAAGAGTAAGGTGTAACTTTATGGACTTTGGCCAGTGAAGCTGTGGGCCTGCCACATATGAGCGTGAGTTTGATGGGAACTATGCAATGTGTTACCTGAGTTAATTTTGAACCTACTCCTTCCCAAGAGCCAAAGAAGTATGAGAGAGAGAGAGAGAGAGAGAGAGAGAGAGAGAGAGAGAGAGAGAGAGAGAGAGTATGCCGCTCATCAGTGTTAAATGGTTTAATGGAATTGAGGTTCTTATCACTATTGCTTCCCACAAAGTGGGAAACATAGTGGGGCTCACACTAAATATTGTAGTAAAACGGTTCCCCAAAACATTTAGGTTACCACATGGAACGGTTACCTTATGGAACCATAGACGGGAGATGTAGCCTTCCTGGCTCTTGCCTAGCAAACAAGAACATAAAATCTGCATGTATATCTTGTATTTACTTATATTTGCAAGGTCTTTTTTGTTTGTTTTGTTTTGTTTTCCCTTGTGATATAAGTTATTTGAGGACAAATATATTTTTCCTTTATATCTCTGTATTCTCAGTGGTTAACCTGGATCCTGGCACATAGTAGCTGATAAAAAGAAATGCTTGAATTCAAAAGAATTGAATCATTAAAGATCCAGGACAGTGGTGACCTAGTTGGGGTTGTGGGACCATCACCACTCATTCAACTGTGGTGCTGGTCCTGACCAAATCAACCCTACTCAGGTTTAGGGACTGAAGACCTCTTCAATATATTGCCTTCAAACTCCACTCTAACCAAAATAAGTAAATCTCAAAAACTGTGACAGAGAACAAGACCCTGAAGTGTCTGAGCTGCTATATGATATACAGAATTAGTGACCACTATCACCATATCCTGAACTATTACTATTGCCTGTTCTCCCATTCCCGGTTTTAATCACTTGAATATTCAAAGTTAACTGGTCATGTTAACTAGTAAAAGTGTCTGAGGTGTGATCTGAACTCACCAAGATGAGTCTTCCTGACTGTAGGTTGAGCACTCTAACCACTGCATCACCTAGCTGCCCTTCCTGATGTATAATGTTTGCCGATTTCCAAAGTGTAAATGCTCACCTTACAATATAACAATCAGCTCTGAAGAACAGGCTCCAGCTGACTCTGGTATGCCCCTAGTTGTATCTAACATCAGGGAAAATGTTTTTAAGTGTTATTATTAATGTTATTGTCATCAAGGAGATGCAGTACACTTAAAGACCACTTAGTTTTGTGTGAAAGGAGTTAGTCTGAATCACAAATTTGGGGTCATGCAGGGTGGCAGTTAGGGTTCAGATCTTTCCCCTGCACCACTCCGCTGCCCACCCTTTTAAAGAAGATAAAAAAGATATTCTTCACAGACTTTTTTTTTTTTACAGACTTATTACTGATTTCTGCTTCACTTCTTCAAAAGATTTCCGGAGGAAATCAACCCCAATGCATCTTGGGAAATGAGATGCCAGTAAAAGCAGGTAAAGGAGGCAGGAAGGATTAATTTTAAGAGATTTAATGATCCTTTCAGATTCATTAACAAGGAAAAACTTGTTAAAGAAGCATCTACATGGCAGAGTTGATAGAGCACTAGATTTGGAGTCAGAAAGATCCAAGGTCAAATTCAGCCCCTGACACAACAACATGGAAGGGAAACAAGGCCTGTGTCACCTACGTGCCAGTGTCACCTATGTCACCCATCTACCAATACTACCTGTGACAGCAATTTCCACATGCCACACATGTAATATAACAAATACCACCTTTGTTCCCTAAATAGGAATGTCACCTTTGACACCTATCGTACACATTGCCTTTCTACAATTATCAACAGTGTGCTAATGTCATGTCACCTATGAGTGTATGTCACCTATCCACAAATGTCACCTCTGTTAATGCCACCCTTGTCACCTATCTGCCAATGGCACCTCTGTCACCCATCTGTCAATGCCAATGGGAGTATATGTAGGGGGTGAAATTGCAAATCAAACCCCTTCAGAGGATTGAACAGAGACCAAAACGGGTCTGACTTTCCCAGAGTGGAGTGTATCTGGGGAATGGGAGTGGAACTGTAGGTATTTGGATTGTTAGTGACCATATGTTAAACTAGACATAGAGACGGACAAGAGACAGTGACCTTTCTAACCATCAGAAGTATCCTGAGGTGGAATGGGCCACCTGAAAAAGAGTGGCTTTCCCTCCTTAGAGGTCAAGGCAATCAAACAAGGAAAGAAGAAAAGAAGACATATATATATATATATATATATATATACACACACACACACACACAAGATTATATATGTGTCCATATAATTGTATGCATGAAATATAAAAGAATCAAATGTACAACAAAATTATCATGCTAATTTGTTTTTTCTTCCCTCCTCCCTGCCCTATAGATGGCTACCATTAGATATAAATAGGTATATATTTTAAAGTATTCATATATATATATATATATATATGTGCATATGTGTAATATATACCTATATATATCAAAATGTAGTCACCCTGTTTGTCTCTTTTAATTATATCTTAGTCATAACGTTGTCTAAGATTATAATTTCTATCCTTGTCTTTTTTTTTGCATCAACTACAGCATAATAAATTCTACTCCAACCTTCCACTTTAACTTTGTGTTTATCTCTCATTTTTAAAAGTGCTTCTTGTAAACAACACTGGATTGGATTTTTATTTTTAATCCATTCTTCTATCCATTTCTGTTTTATAGGTGAGTTTGTCCCATTAAGGGCTATTTGAGAATTTTCCCCCTGTCTTATTTTTACTCACTATTTTCTTTCTCAGTCTCTCTTTTCACCCTATTTCTGTAATCTTATCTCCCTCTACTCTCTTATTTCCTTATTTCATCTTCCCTAAAAGTCTCTCTTTATCCATTTACTTCACCTTCCTAATCTTAATCAATCCTCCCTTCTAAACGTCCCTCCCCAACCCCATACCCCTCTATAAAAGTTCAGAAGATCTCTATATCTCTTCAGATACATGTTGTTTCTTCTTTGAAACAAATGAGAGTAAGGTTCCAAATTATCAGCCCTCCATGCCTACCTGCTTCCTTCGTATAATTTCTCCCTTTAAACTTTTCCTACTCTTTTTTTTTCCTTGCCTTTATTTTAACTACATGTGTCCTTCTATTTTAAGTGTTTCTCATGTAAACAACATACTGTTGGATTCGGGTTTTTAATCCATTCTATCTACTTCTAATGGATGAGTTCATCCCATTCACATTAACAATTATGTTTACTGTTTATTTCTTTATTCAGTTTTCTTCTACTTATCTTTCCTTCTTCTTCTCTTTTCCCTGTTCATTCTCAAAAGCCTATTTTGCTTCTAACCACCACTTCCTTCAATATGGTCTATTTTTCACTTGCCCTTTCTCTTTTCCCATCCCTTCCTATTTTCTTGTTAGGTAAGATAGATTTCTATATACAACTAAGTGCATGTATATATGTATGACTCTGTGGGTGAGTATACATACATATATATGTATATATATGCTCACATATATATATGTATATATATGCTCACATATATATATATATATATACGTGTGTGTATATATATGCTCACTATATATATATATGTGTGTGTGTGTGTGTGTGTGTGTTTGTATTACCATCTTTAAACCAATTCAGATGAGAATGAGGCTTAAGCTAGCCATTCCATTTTCCCCTCCACTGTAAAAACTCTTCCTTTCACACTTCTTTTACGTGAAATAATTCTCCCCATTCTTCTCTTTCCCCCTTCTCAAACTGCATCATACTTTCTCATTTCCCTTTGTGTTTTAAGATCATCCTAACATAATCAACTCACTTCTTCTATATCGATTTTCTTATGCCTTTTCTTTCATGTGTTTTTTTTATTAGTTTGATTGTTTTGTTTTTGTTTCTCTTAAGTCTTTCATTTGAATGTCAGATTTTCTGTTCAGTTCTGGTCTTGTCATGAGGAATGTTTGAATGTCCTCTATTTCATCAAATATCCTTTTGCCTCCTGAAGGATTATGTTCAGTTTTGCTGGGTAGGTTATTCTTGGTTGTAATTTTAGGTCCTTTGCTTTCGGGAACATTAAATTGTAAGCACTCAGCTCTTCTAAGATGAAATTTGTTAAATCATGTGTGATCCTAACTGTACCTCCACAATATTGAATAGTTTGTCTGACAGCAATATTTTCTCTTCCAACTGAAACCTTTGTAACTGGGCTATAATATTCCTTGGAGGTCTCATTTTGGAATCTCAGCAGGTGATGGATGCATTCTTTCAATTTATAGTGTACCCTCTCATTCTAGAATATCATGGAAGTTTTCCTTGATAATTTATTGAAAGATGATGCCCAGGCTCTTTTTGATCATGGATTTCAGGTAGTACAAAAATTTTTAAATTATCTCTCCTCTAATTTCCAGATCAGTTTTTTTAATGACATTCATATTTTCTTCTATTTTTTCCATTATTTTATTTTATCTTTATTTTATTGTTTCTTACTACCTCATGAAGTCATAAACTTCCAGTTGCTCAATTCCAATTTTTGAGGAATTATTTTCTTCAGTGAAATTTTGTGTCACTGTTTCCTTTTGGTCAGTTATATTGGAGTTTTTTAAAGATTTCTTTTCTTCGGTGAATTTTTGTGCCTTCTTTCCAAGTTATTACTTTTCTTTTTATAATTTTCTTTATTGCTCTCATTTCCTTTCCTACTGTTTCCTCTATTACTTATCTCTCTTTTTTTTTTAACACTTCCAGGAAATCCTTTTGGGCTTAAGTCCAATTGTTTGTTTTTTCTTTGAAATACTGCTGATAGTTATTTTCACTTTGTTGTTTCCTTTGAGTTTGTTTCTTGGTCTTTTCTGCCACTGTTAGTAGTTTTAGTATTTTGTCATGTTCTTTTGTTCATTTTTTCCAGTCTATTTCTTTGAACTTATCTAAAAGTTGATCTCTACTCACCTAAGGGTGGCTGCCATTGTGCCAAGCTTCAGACTTTTTTTTCACTATTGTTTTCAGAATTAGTTCTGGTGATCTGTAAGTTTTCAGTGCTTTCAGTTATCTAGGGAAAGGTGTAGTCACTCCTCTCCTAGTCTGTGCTCTGGTCTTTACCTAGGAAGGGCCCTTGTTCTCTCCTGCAACTGCAGGTGCTAGCACTTCCCTTGGGCTTGCAACTGTGACCAGATGTCCTACTCTCCTGTAGCCACAAATACTCTTATCCATTCTGGAAACTTAACCAGTTATCCTACTCTTCTGTGGGTGGAAATTCCAGTGTTCCTCTCTGCCTTGGAACTGTAACCTGGGACTGTGATCCAAACTTAAGTATAGGTAGTATAGCTGCCAAACTGAGCCAGTTCTTTCTCCCAGTGCCTGGAATCTCTTTCTGACCAGTTATCTGACCCCCTTTATCATTTCTGACCTGAGAACTCCCAAACATCTTGCTGTTTTTGCTGCTCTTACCACCACCAAGGCTCAATGATGCTTTGGCCAGATTGTGTGTTCCAGGTTGTCACAGACCCCTCTTCCCAACCTCTTAAGTTTTCTTAGACTTAAAAGAAATGTCTCACCCTTCCCTCTTATTGGCTCTGCTGCTATAGAATTGAGGTTACTTAAAAGTTGTTTGGAAGAAAATGTTAGAAGAGATTGGATGGGTTATTACCTTCATCTTTACTCATTTCTCACACTGTCTTCTTTCAACTTCCCCAGTGTCATTGTGCAATGCTTAAATATTCTGTGAAGGTGAAGAAACACAGTTCACACTTTTACCCACTCCAACCATCTTAAGTCTAAGAGCAAGTCAGTCAAAATCTATGTCCTTCTGGATAAACCTACAAAAGAATTTCAGATGTCTTTCCTGTTTCATGCTTCTTTCATTGAGTAAATATTAACCTCAAGATGTAAATTTTAAACCTTAGAAGTAACCTTATGAATCAGAAAGGTTTTGAAGGTCCTAAGTCCATCAGGTGGAATTGATTGACAGCAGGGGAAGTGATGGCACAGGTGAAGGCTCTTCACTCAAAGGATTATGGTTCAAATCCTGGATCTACCACTTCTCTGATGTTAGACAATTCACTGACCTTTCCTGGGCTCCCATTCCTTATTTTAAAAATGAGGAACTTAGATTAAATGGCCTCTAATATTTTCTTTGATCTTTAAATCTATTATGCTATTACTACTTGGGTTTGCTCTGAGCTCACTCTGCAGGCAACCTGTTATATACCTCTCTAACCCAGTTCTTCAGTATCATGAGGGGTTTGAAAGAATTTCTGTCACCTCCCATCAATTAGTGTCCCTGCAAATCATGTACATCTAATTTTAGGGGGCCAGTTATTTTCACCACAGTTCCAATTAACACATTATTTTTTCTTGTTTCTTTTACAAAGAAATATTTGCATTTCTATACATGATTCGTTACCATGCATTGACAACTTTTCTTCTAACTTACTTTGCTCTAAACATGAGCCAAAACATAAGCTTCCAGTAAATCTTGCTGGGGGCTGAAGTGGGTCATATCAAAGAAACAAAAACAAATATAGAAAGAGGAACTTAACCCGTTCAGAAGAGGTTAGGATCCCCTCAAGATTCAATCTGATCCATATTGCTTGTATGATCCCAGAAGAAAAGGACTCCTAATTTTTTAGGTTCACCAGTGATTCTGTTTGTTGTATTTCCGTGAAAATCTATTCTCCTTTCAGACAGTGCAAACTGCGAGGAAATACTTCTTTAAATGAAGCTGAAATCTGTCTCTTTGCAAACTACTAAACTTAATCCCTCCTCCAACTGACAGTCTTTTAAATATTTTAAAATAGCTATCATCCCCATTCCCACTTCCCCCATTGCCTTCTATCCTCCAGGCTAAACATCTGCAGGATCTTCAATTGAGTTATCTTATTAACAATTTTTCTAAAATATGATATTTCAAAGAGGAGATTTCACAGAAGTGGCAACGTAAGTTTAGATGTTAACAGATGAAACTAATATCAACAGGTTGAAGTGTGGGGTTGTGTTCAGAAGTGTGCTAGAGTCAGGTCAAACATTTGCTAGCACACTCTTGAATGTATTCTAGGAACATAGGAAAAACATGAATATGGGAAAGGGAGGGATGAATTTTGACAATGGTGAGTAGAAATTCTGGATTGTAGAGCATGTAAAAGAAAGTATTGTGAGACAAAAAAATGCAGGTGGGAAAAAACATTGTATTTGCAATCAAAAGACCTGAGGTTTGAACCCAACCCCAGTTTCTTAATGGATTTGTGACCATGTCAAATCATTTTATTTCTCTAGGCCTCAGATTATTTATCTCCAAGATGAGGAGGTTAAAATTTGATCACTAAAGTATATTTCAGCTTTAATATTTTGTGATACTGATCTTTGGCTTTTCTTTTAGAATCCCTTATGCCATCACCTAATATCCTCACTATCTGTCCCCTGGGGTTTCTATATGAGCCATAGAAGGCCCTCAGATGTCCTTGGGCCTACTTTAGAAAACACTACTTTGTCACACCGAACATTATACAGGCAAGATGAGATTTTTGGAACCTCCTGGGATTTTCAAAGCCACAAAGATGAGAATCAATAACAAGATCTCTCAAAGCAGAAACACATTTATAAAATATGCCCAGGTGCTATAAATATAATAAATAAATAAAAATAGAAGCTCAGTTCCTACCTGGGTAAAAGAAAAAGGAATGGAATGAGATTCATCACAGTCTGTGGCAAAACCTAAAAGGAAAAAAAAAGGTAGGATTTTCAGCGGGACAGATACAAAATATAGAGAAAATAAATAGAAAATGAGAAAATAGGAGGAAGTGGAAGATGGGCATGCTTGCTATTGATGGAAAGCTTATTTCAGTCTGATAAATTGAAGAAATTGCTGAAAAACAGTTCAATAAAAAAGAGTGACCTCTTGTAATGCTTCCCCAGTCTGAAAAACCTACTGTTATGCTGAACAAGTAACAATCTAGAAAGTTAAAAGTTCCTGAGGACAGTTTTAACAGAAGCACCCAATTTCTCAAATATTCTGATGAAGTTTTAAGAAATACTACATGTACTGTTACTTATACAATGCCACTTTTTCCTAATCAATTTTTTTGAAATAGTCCACTACATATCTTGACATGCACTATCTAAGCTCAGAAGATGGTAAATTTCTGGATTGGGAGAAATAAATGCAAGACATGAGGAGGGACACATCCCCCATCTCTCTTAACTAAAATAGGCAGGATCTATTATATGTCTTGTCATTCAACAACAAGTATTTATTGAGCACCTACTGGGCCGAATGCTGTACTTGGCACTGAAATGTGGAAATCTAGGCTATGCCAAGTATAAAGAGAAAATAGAGCTTGCCAGTCAAATGAAAACAAAGCAAAATTTCTAGGCAATGAGTAGTTAACAATCTCATGCTTCATAAACATATTAGTTAGGGATGTGAATTTTCTATAGGTTGGCTGTCCTTCATAAATGAAAATAATGTTGCTGACCCATCAGAAATAGAGAATGTACTTTGAGTTACTTTTCAAGTCATTTTGATGAATTGCCATGGCTCTTGTGTGTCCCCATTTAAGTCCAGTGGCAGGCCTAAGTTAGTTGGTGGGAACTGAAGTGTAGTCTGAAATTATGGAATAGTTTTCTCTTTATAAATAACTTAAATTTCTATAGTGTTTTAAGGTTAAATAATTCTCTACTGCAAAACTGTAAGTTCGATAGAATATGAGTTATCAATCTCATTTTATACATGAGTAAACTGAGTCTTAAAAATTTGTCCATGATCATAAACAAAGTAACTGGAAGAGCTGGAATTCAAAACCTTATCTTTTGGATTCAAGTTTTGACATTCTTGATGTAAACATTACTGACTCTCATGTAATGTTAAAATGTTACGTTAATTGAATAGATGTCAACCCAAGCATTGGCATGATGGATTTTATTATCTAATTGTCTGAGGGAGAAAGATTGTGAGAAATCTGTGTGGTGGAAGAAGGGTGGAGAGAAAGGAGAGGCATAAGAAGGAAAGGGAAGGAGGGAGGGACAGAGAAAGAGATAGAGAGACAGACACAGAAAGACATGCAGAAAGAAACAGGCAGAGAGAGATGTAGAAAGACAGAGACATAGAGACAGTTGGAAATAGAACAGTAAGAGAAGCAGAGACAATGGTATAATTCATGAACCATTTGGACTCCAATTTCTGAGATGGTGGAGCCAGGAATAATTTTGTAGTCTCTAACAAAAATCACTACTTCACACCTCCACCCTGGGTACACCAATATCCATCACATTTTGCTTCCTACAAAAGGATGTTCATGGAAAAATTTAGGTAATGTGTATCAAATATAGATTTTTTTTCTTATCAGAAAAAGTTTACACCAAAACTCATCAAGAACAGGAGAAGAAAAGGTCCTATTCTCAGTTGTCAAGAGGATCAATCAATTCTCTTCCTCTAAGCCCTACTTTCTCTAGAAGTCTAAACAGTGCTTTGGACATCATTTTCATTTCTCCTTGGTGCAGATAGTTCCTTAGTGCACTGTTCTCTCTCTTTCAGCTCCAGCCCTAGGTAATATTGCTTCAAGATGACACATTCTCTCTATGTCTTCTCTTGACATCTCATAGGTATCTTTCATGCAAAAGCATACCCAGTCATATATACATACACACACATACATACATATTTATATAAAAACATACATACATATGCATACACGCATATGTGTATACATGCACACTTATACTCATGCCTATACACATACATGTGTATATGCCTGTCTACATAGACACACATGCAATTCATACACATATACATATGTGTATATGTATGTACATATGTTTGTATGTATTCTGGAAGTCTTCTTCCCATCATAAAGGAAAAAGAGGACTACAGATTTTTATTAGCACATGCCTTTGACATGTATAATAGCTAGCCCTATGCATATCATGCTTCATTAAAACATGTCAAGTCCATTTGTGGTAGAAGTATTATCTTTACTGTAGTGTATGTGTCATCTTTTACTGAGAACCAAAGCTATGGATTTACATGGACAAAAGTAAATCTTGGTGCTTCCCAATACATCCTTTTTTTTGGATAATGCCCCTAATTCTTTTTTATTAATCCAAAGGCAATTTTATTAAAATTGTGCATTTCTATTTTTTTCCTTGAGAGATATTTTCCTTTGAAGTTCAATGCACAATACTGGCTTAAAAATAAGAATTGTAAGTGACTATTTAAGGAAACAGTATCAAGTTCATTTTCTTAAAAATGTGAACTCTTATTAATTGGGGAAGTTTAGCAATACTCTCATTTAAAGTTGAATTTTAATAGGTTTCTAATGAAAGCAACAGCATCTCATGTACAGTTGGTTTGGTTGTATAAAAAGAACCAAAGGACAACATATATCAATGTAACAAATAACTCTGATAAGTAGAATTTCAGTAGCACGCAGTCCATAACTAATATGCTTTTCTCCTGAAAACATAAGAATTTGGCTTATGCGTAGGTCCCCATAATAAAATAAAAGGAATCTTTAGGTCACATGAGGAATTTAGAATAAGGCATTGAATCTAGAATAGCCTTTACTATAGCAACAGTAATAAAATGTAATGAAACCAGTCTCAGATCACTAATTATCAACACAAATCCTAACACTTTTCAGATAGTCTCCAGCACCACCAAAAACTTAATTATATAGTTCTTCACACTGTTAGTACCATTCAGAGGTACAGGAGTTCTCCCAAACCCAAGGTGGAAAAAGATGTTAGAATCCTTGCATAGCATTGATATTACAGTGTGTGTGATTGTAACTTCTTACATGGTGCCTTGATTGTTGTATTTCCTGAAAGCCCAAGAGTCAATCACAAGTTCAGGGAATCAGTGTGATTCAATCAAGCATCATTAATTTTGATCATAAGGAAATCTAGGGGAAAAAGGAATTCACAACTTATTAAACATTTAACCTTGCTAAGATAATTTCTCACCTTGTTAAAGGGAAATATCAACACCAAAAACAAAGTCTCTATCACTGGAGGGTAATGAGGAATTTTACTCAGTTTGTAGGGAAAAATTGTCAATGCCAGAAAAAAATTCTAATCTAAGGTTGTCAATGAGGGACAAAGAAAATGCTTTGTCTAACTCCTAATGAGAACTTAGCAAATGTAGTTTCCAAGGTCAAGTACCACAGTATGGGAATGGGAAACTAAACAAGCACCAATAAACCAATGCAAATAAAAATTCAAGAAAGTTAAAGACAATTTAGAAACTGAAATGTAAACAATTATATTAATTATATGGGGCTTGTAGGAAAGAGTATTTGTATTTTATGTATCTGTAATAAATGGAATGAAAGGAATGAAGGGGAGGTAAGCCACAGAAATATTTATTGCTACACCTACGTAATAAGAATTGCATATGGTTTTCTTTCTAGTGCCAAAACATTCTGAGATTTACAATTTGTACTGTGAAAGTTATAATGGATCTAAGCACATAGTATAAATTCTCCCCTAAGATACTCACATCCTCCAGGAAGCATAGATGTAACCACAAGGTGGGTATAAGAAGTGCCTTTCACGGTCTTATTTTCAAAGAAAAATAACTCTAGTTCAGTTTTGCAGTGTCTATTGCCCAAGGTTTGAGGCAAATACCCTTCTTCAGTGTTTGTGTTTTTTACAAGTAAAACTGTGTATTATAGATAAAGGCTAAATGAGCAGGTAAGATAGGATCTTTTCTTCTTTATAAAAAATCTTTCTTAAAAATATTTTATAATAAAAAGAGAGGTGGAAGAGAGAAGACCCTCTGGGGAAAAAGTGTAAACTTTTTTTGTTTATTTCAATTAGACTCAAGTTTTCTATAAAATAAAGGTGACTTGTATTTATCCATACAAATAAGATTTCAAAAGTCCTGGAAAAGGACCTTGCCACTCAAAATATCCCCCAATCAATTTATTACTATCTGCAATTCCTTTAAAGAAGAACCAACTTTTCTTTCCACATTTTAAAGTAAGCCTCTGGGATACAGGTGTTCTTAATTTAAACTTACACTGAGGTGTGGCAAGGGAAACTAACATTGCTTACTTGACAGTTTTGTTCAGAACTAACCATAGCTAAAAATTCCTGACTACATGTAACTTTTAGCAAGTTGCTCAACTCTGATCCCGTATTTCCTCATCTTTAAAAAGAAAGGTTTGACTAAGTCATCCATAAGGACACTCTCATCTAAAAATCGATTATCCTAGCAAAAGTAATAAATCCAGCTTTATGGTTGTAATGGCAATTATGAGAGTTAAAGATTTTCCCCACCCATTAAAGGGCCTGTCCATTAAGGGAAGCTTGATTAGGGGAGGCCCACACCTTTTGTTAATTTTCTAATGAGGCACTAGTTCTCAAGGGTCCTGATGCACTCTGGCTCTGAAAAGCGTAGAAATAGTCTGAAGTGAGGTTTTATTTGGGGGTTTGCTCATTGGAAGTGTTTTTTGGCCAGTTGAAACTATAGGCAACTGCTAAGGAGCCCCCAGACTTTGAAAACCCAGATATTAGTGGTTGGTTAGACAGTTGAATCTGTCTATCTCTAATATACGTATTGTTTACAATCAGACAGTTGGAAGCCTGTCTGTTGATTATTATTTCTTCATATTTTCTCTGACATTCAGGGTGCTGATTTTTACCCCTGAACTAAGTGAATGATATATGGGCTTACTTAAAGTAATTGTTGACCCCTCAAAAGTTGTCTTTCCTGGCGGAGCCAAGATGGCAGAGTAGAAAGACTCACCTTTACTAGCTCCGAAACCACAGCCCATGGATTTCCTGTAAAAAGAACTCCTGACAAATTCTGGAGCAGTCAAAGCCACGCAGCAACACAGTGAAGGAGACTTCTGTTGCAGAGAGCCCTGAAAAGCCGACCCCAGGGGTCCATCGAAGCCCCGGACTGGAGCAGAGCCCTGTCCTGCCCTGGCCTCGCGGCACTGAGAGGAGTGAGCAGATCCAAGCAGTTTTCAGGGATCGTAATCTCCAGCGGCCACGAAGGTCCTTCCACCCACAGACTCGCAGGTCAGTGAGAGAGACGGGCTGAGAGGGGAGCGGGGTATCTCTGGGACTCAGACCCCCTCAGAGGCAGCCACTGCAGCAGAGGCAGCTGAGGCCAGAGGCTCCCAGAGCAGGCAGGAGCTCAGCAGCAGCTCCATTACAAAAGATCTCTGCATAAAACCCCTGAGGGAACTGAGCCTGAGAGGTGACCCTGCCCCCACCTGAGCACCACCAGATAAGCTCCCATTGAAGAGCAGTCAGGCCTGAGGCTGGGAAGCAGCATTTGAATCTCAGACCCCATGCACTAGCAGGGCAGACCTAGGCAAGCAGGGCAGAGGACTCTCAGAAGTCAAGTAACTGGCTGGGAAAATGCCCAGAAAAGGGAAAAAAACTAAGACCAGAGATGGTTATTTTCTTGAGAAGATGATTCCCCCATTCCTCTCTGATGAGGAAGAGATCTGCTTACCATCAGGTAAAGACATAGGAGTCAAAGCCTCTGTATCCCAAATAACTGAAATAGATACCCCACGGGCTCAGGCCATGGAGGAGCTCAAAAGGAATTTTGAAAATCAAGTCAGACAGGTGGAGGAAAAACTGGGAAAAGAAATGAGAGAGATGCAAGAAAAGCATGAACAAGGGTCAATACCTTAATAAAGGAGGCCCCAAAAAATGCTGAAGAAAATAGCACCTAGAAAAATAGGCTAACTCAATTGGCAAAAGAGGTTCAAAAAGCCAAAGAGGAGAAGAATGCTTTCAAAAGCAGAATTAGCCAAGTGGAAAAAGAGGTGCAAAAGCTCGCTGAAGAAAATAATTCTCTCAAAATTAGAATGGAACAGATGGAGGCCAATGACTTTC
>CM053771.1:129125267-129161897 GCA_028658325.1 Potorous gilbertii | reverse complement strand
ACATGACTATTATGGAAGTCATTTGCAAAAGTACACAGATATGGCCTATATTCAATTGCCTGCCTTCCCAAAGGGAATGGGTGGGAAGGGAGGGATGGGGAGAAACTGGAACTTAAAGTTTTAGGACCAACTGTTGAGTATTGTTCTTGCTACTAGGAAATAAGAAATACAGGTAATGGGGAATAGAAAGTTATCTGGCCCTACGGCACAAAAGAGAAGATGGGGTAAGGGGAGGGAGGGATGATAGAAGAGAGGACAGATTGGTGATATGGGTAATTAGAATGTCCAGTGTATCGGGGAGGGGGGAGGGGACAAATGGGGAGAAAATTTTGGAACCCAAAATCTTGTGAAAATGAATGTAGAAAGTTAAATGATTTATAAAAAACAATTTAAAAAAAATAGTTGTCTTTCCTTTTAGAAAATTCGATCAAAGAACCTGTGATAGCAGGCCATCCTAGATGTGCCAGCGTGATTGCTTTTACAATGGTGAAGTAACATATGTAAAGTATTTTGATAATCTGAAAGTATTATATAATGCTAGCTCTTGTTACTATTACAGTAGTTATAATTAATTACAAATCATAATGTTACCACAGTTGATGTCGCTCAAGTATTAACAAATATTGATTAGCACTATTAGTAAGAAACTAGAATTGCTTCCAAGGAACATGTTGCCATTCACATGTAGACTGAACCAATCTTTCCTCCTGAAAAGTTATATTCAATAAACCACATTTTATTTTACTTATATGCTTGATCCTAAAAAGTCACTGGAGCATCAACCAGGGTTTCTTATCTCACCTGCTATTTATCTTCATTTGAAAATCACTAGCACAGTTTTCCACATGCAAAGTCCAGGCTTTGGTAGGGGAGAAAGATTGGAAAGACAGGATAGAAAAGGATTATCACTATATAATCATTTTGTATTAGGAATTCAGATCATCATCTAAACCAGAAAGTAAATCAGATTCCTCTTGGTTTAGTATTTCTATCACTTTACAATGTCCACCTTTTTCCTACTGCATTCTTTTAGGTAAATTGCATAAAAATATGAGACCACACTTTGCAAAGAATAAAGCTTAAGCCATTAAAATTATTTCTCTGGATTTTTAGAAATTTTAACCAATTAATTCACATCACATCTATAAATATTATTTTCACTAATAGTATTTTATATATGAGATTGTTGTCCAAAGACCAAAACATGTAAAATAAAAATTAGAGGGTTGAACCTTCAAAATATTAATGATAAATGAAAGTAAAAGACATAAGGAAGTAGCTGCTAAATAAAGGATGGTTCGCTCTCTTTGGAGAGTTGAATAAATTTCTGGAAGAATTGATTTCATGTTGCACAATGTTATCTCAACCCTGAAACTGACACCTTCTCAGGACCCACTGCTCTGGGACCCCTCCCTGCCTATTATTAGAGAGGGTAGAGTGTAGTCATTGGAAAATTCTTCTTAATCTGGCATTTTAGCAATGTGTAAAGAGCAGCCCTCTTGGGTCAGGGAATGTCTTTTCATGTTTCTTTGTATTCCAGCACTTAGTAGTATCTGGTACTTAGTAGATATTTAAGAAATGTTTATTTTCTCACTTACTACATTTTTTAAAGATAAATATTTCATGGAAAACTTGGTTATCTCTTTTTTTCCATTTATTAAATTTTATTTTTCTAAAATTTAAATACACAAGAAAAGAAAAAGAAATATAAGAATAAAAACAAAATAAAAAAGAGTAAAAAAGATGTCCTGTGCACAGCAGAACATAAGAGATGATTCAAAATATATAGTAACTTCCATTTCAAGAAAGTCTATGTAATAAATACTGTGCATTGTGGTGAGAGCTATTCATCTTTCCTTTGCTTCCTTATAAGTTTTGTTGTGTTCTTTCCTATGCACTACTTTGTTCTGTTTCCCCCTCCCTTCCCAGGCTATAATTACATGTGGATATATTAATATATAGATATATACATACATACATGTATTCTGTAACAGCAAGCAAAGTAGGATTTTTTGCTGTTTATTCTGGACTGAGTTTAAGGCAGTCAAGTGCCTTTTGCATTTGAGTGGAAACAGTATATCTATTATATTGCTTAACAAGAGAAGCAGAGTTGAGAGAGAAGGGACCATGAGTGGGCTAGGGGAACTTGCTTGCAGGGAGACCTAACAGAAGAATGTTTGTGATGTTAGTGTTCTGTCTGTTGATCTGTGATAAATTCCTCAGACAGAATTCCTGTCTGTTGGTCTATGTTAATTTCTCAGACGGAAATCCTCTCTCTTGATCTGTGCTAATTTCTCAGACAGAAAGCCTGTCTGTTGGTCTTTATGAGACAGTTGAGATGGTGGCACTGGCAATGTGTACAAATATTGTTATATCCCTGTTAAACTTTGTTTTCCTTGAAACAGAAATCACAGGCAAGAGTCCCTGGAGCCTGCTGTCAAGCAGAAGCAGGAAGAATTTTGAGTGGAACAATCCCCCTGAGCTGAGACAAAGGAACAGCAGCAGATTGCTACCTTTGTGTGAACTCAGACAAGAGCTTGGAGCAAGTTCGCCCATGAAGGAGGAGCTTTGTGGTTTGGAACTCAGCCTCGAATCAAGATCAGAGAGGACTTTACTTGGACACTGTGTATTGATTTAAGGAGATTACAGTGACCTAGGGATGGATAATGTGGTTATCCTCTGCTACCCTTTAGGATGCATTATGTTAGGGAAGACCCTAGTTTGGGACCCCCTGACTTTGGGGATGCAATGATATATGCTATGCACCTTATGACATACTGAGTGTTATGAAATACACACACACACACATATGATGATATGCTCTGCTTAAGGATTTGCTATGATTGTTATGCTTTACTTTATTGAACTATGTTTAGTTTATCACTGAATAGAGAGTTCATTATACTGTGATTAGACCGATAAAATTATTCAGAGAAGCAGTCTTCAGATGTGCTGCATGCTTAGCATTATGTGTGTGTGTATGTGTGTGTGTGTGTGTGTGTGTGTGTGTGTGTGTAGATCCCTTTTAAACCTATTCAGGAAGAAAGAAGGTTCCAGAACTACCAACCCTCCACCCCTCCACCCCATCTAATTCCTCGCTGTTGGTTCTTCCTCTTACACCTCATTTATGTAAGATAATTACTCATTTTAGCTGTTTCTAAACACTTTTACTTTTTAAAGTCTTATCACATTCAGGACTACCCCAATCATTCTTATAAACTACCCAATTACTAATAACCTGAAATCTGTGTTTCACATTTTGCATACATAAAAGGTAAGCATTCTATACATACTAAGTCCCTTGTAATTAGTTTTTGATATGTATTCTTTCCTTAGCTCTTCTATATCAAATTTTCCATTAAGTTCAGGATTTGTTTGGTTATTTTTAATAAGTTCTGAAAATTTGACAATTCATTAAATATTCATTTTTTTCACTCAGGATTATGCTGAACTTTCCTGGGTATGACATTTTTTTTTTAACAGAACCCCAGTTCTTTTGCTCTTTGATGTATAGTCTTCCAAGACCTGCAGTCTTTTAGTGTCACTACTACTGGTCTTGTCTGATTCTAATTGTGGAACTGCCATATTTAAATTGCTTTTTTCTTGGTTCTCATATTATGTTATCATGAACAGGAGTTTTGGAATTTGACTAAAATATTCCTGTGGGTTTCCTCATAGGATCTCTTTCAAGTAGTGATTGGGGCATTTTTTTTCCTATTTGTACTTTCTCCTCTTATTCTAATGCTTTAGGAGAAATTTATTTATTGTATTAGGATTCCTTTTTTAAAAATCATAACTTTCAAGTAGTCCAATTATTCTTGTTTCTCTTCTTGATCTATTCTCCAGATCAATTTTTTTTAATGATATGTTTCATATTCTCTTCCATTTTTTATACTTTTTATTTTGTTTTACTATTTCTTGGTCCCATAACTTTGCTGGCTTCCCCTTGCCCTATTTTGATTTTCAAGGGGTCATTTTCTTCCTTAAGATTCTGGATATCCTTTTCTAGTTTGGTTGACTTTCTTTTCATAATCTTGTTTTTCTTGAATTTTTTTTTTTTTTAGTTTTTTTCCTCAGTCTCTCTCATTTGATTTTTAAAGTTGTTGTTTTTTTTTTTAAGTTCTATGAATTCTTTTTGGACAGGTGGCCATTATACATTACATTTTAGAGTGGAAGACAGATTCTTTGTTTTAGTATCGTCCTCTGAAGATGAACCCCAATATTCATTATTGGGGTAACTCTCTATGGTTGATTTCTTTCTCCTTTGACTGTGTATTTTTCTTTTATTTGCAGTTGCTTAATTTTTGCAATCATTTCGAGTCCTGGGAGATGGGGAATGGTGCTTCTGACCTCAGATCCTCTTTCAGTTTATCCGTCTGGAACTGAAACCAAGACCTCCAGTCTTTTGTACGTGCTCACAGCCAGCAGCATCTCCACCCCATTGCTTCTGCACTCACAGACACGTGCTGGCTCCTTCTCCTGTGGCTGCAATTCTGAAGCACAGGTGGGTCTATCATTCCTTGTCATCAGTGATTCTTTTGATTTTCCCCTGGCTCAGATGCTCAACTCCCCTCACTATCCCAGGATAAAAGTTCCTGTGGCTGGAACAGAGGCAACCTCCCAACACAGCTAACCCCAGGGTTTGCCTCTTGTGGTTTAAATGGTCCCTACCCTGGAGGTGTTTACTTTTCACAGGCACCAAACCTTGCCCTGGGATTTTTCTTCAGATCTTCTGATTGTACCAAAAAGACAACAGTTCTGACCCTACTCTTATTTGTTTTTAACCACTCTGTTTGCTCTGAGGTGCTATTTTATCTGTATTATGTGGGAAAATCTTGAGAACTTAGAATTTTCTGACCTACTCCACCATCTCCCAGAAGTCTCTCTGGTTATGTCTTATACTACTCATGATAAAAATTTAAAAAAAAAATCTAACCTGCAGTCATTTACTGCTCTGAAATAATTCAGCAAGATACACCATACTAGGTCATCATAGTATTTGATATGTACTGCATTCAGTGTTAAGGTGAATACCAGGGAGGTAGTAGATTCATCCTTGGTTGAAGTCTGTGAGAGGAATCTAAACACTTTTTTGAATGATATGAACAAGAAATTTGTTCAAATACCTATCATACTAAAAAGACAATGAGGTCCTTTAAAGGTCTAAGATTTAGTAAATGTGAATCTGCTAGAAAACAGTGTCAAGTTTAAGAAAAAAAAAGGAGAAAAAGCTAAATTAAGTAAAATCATATTATTTGACATTGGGTACAGCACCCTATATTAAATACCTAAAGAGGTGTTGCCTTCATCTACCCTAGCTCTTGATTTACTTATTAAGATTATTTATTTGCATGTAAAATGGTCTCTATACCTTTCTGACTTTCTCATTTCATTACTGTCAGGCCTAACTGCCATGGGCTGCCGGGTCATCTTACCTATATCAGATCGTCAGTGATCAGCCAGGTAAACATAATGAGAGAAGAGACCTCTAGAGTCAAACAGAAGTGTAGGCTTTATTCTGGATACCAGCTACATGTCGGCATGCAGGATGAGATCTCCCCCGTGGAGCCCCTTCCTCTTTCCGGAGGAGAGAGGAACCCTAGCTACATGCCAGGATGAGATTTCCCCCGGGAGCTCCCTCCTCCTTCGGGAGGAGAGAGGAACTCAACCCCCAGGCTTTCTGGTCCCCATTTAAGCTCTCCCAGCTGCACGGTTCACTTGTGGACAGCATACTCTCAGCCCCTTAACCAATCAACAACAGGTGTGCTCAGACCACAGACCAATCTCAAGAGTGGGATGCTCTCCCCAGCAAGTTTCCACTGAGAAGAGGTGGAAAAACAAGATAGCTCATGATTCACTCCTCAATTCCCAGCTGTTCCCTGGGGGGCCTCGTCAGAGCTCTGCAGTTTAGAAGCCCTCACCTTTACCTGACCCGAGACTGTTCTCGTGAAAACTGAGCTTACACCCCAACACATTACCTGCTTTAAATCTGTAAAATTTCAGAAAGAAACTGTGACTTTGTATCATTATCTTTTTCTTCACGCTTTTCTATTTTTTCTCTCAATATTTAGTAGAATAAATTTATACTTTTAAGAAATAATTTAGCCTTAATTTCAATCTTGGACCCAGCTAGTAAGTAGTTTAATTACATGCAGATGGATGCTTCAGACATGACTCCTACCTAATTGACTTTGCTTTTGTTTTACAGAGAAATATTAAATTTCATTTTAGATGCTGATTGGTGCTTGCTATTAATAGCATTTTCTGACTTTTTAAAAAGTATTCAATGTAAACAGTCATGAGTCTTCTGAGCAGTCTTCTTAATGCTACCTATCTTCTTTATTTCTTAATCCCTGATCATGTTTTCTACCATAGTCACAGAGTCATTGAATCTCAGAGCTTTAACAGACCTCAGTGTCAGTTTAGTTTGATATGCACTTAACAAGACAATTCCTTAGGAGAGAGGTATAGTCTGTATAAGACATTAATTATGTTTATTTAAAAAACAGTGCTAAGACTTTCATAGAACCACATCAATGAGACTGTTAAGAATTGCAAAAGGGTCAGTCTAATAATTCATATACAGAAAAACAAACGGATTAAAAATGTGAATTTTTCATCATATAAATCTGTATGGGGATCTCATTAGCATAGTTCATCAGTTACATTTTAGATAAATGCTGGTGAACATTAAGCTGATTTTCAAATTTAAAAGAAAAGGGAAAAGTAGGTAGTATTGTTTGTGAAATTCAACAGGATTTTTAGTGTTAACGAACTCCTCCCCCACAAAAAAAAAAAAACCATCTTTAAACAAACAAACAAACAAAAAATCCTCAGAGTGATGTTACATGATACAAAACCAGGAAACCCATAATTTCTTAAGAATAAAAATTTTAGTTTAAGAAAGCTCATGAAGATACATAATGAACATAACTGGACTGTAGCATATTTTTAAACAAGTTATTATTATTTTTATTGTCGACGTCTTTCTTTGAACATAATCACAGTTCTCTTAGTATCATTTACCTTCCTCTCCCAAAGAGCCACTCCACATTACAAATAGTATTTAAAAACAAAAAAAAGCAAAATAATGAAAAAACAGAATAACTGACCAATACACTGAACAAAATTTGAAATATGTGCAATGTATAACAGATATGAGCTTCCCACCTGTGCAATGGAGAGAGGTAGAAGTATCTCATCATATACCTTCTTTTGAGTCATGTCTTATTCTTTATAATTTTGCAACATTCACTTTTGAAGTTTTTATAACAATTGTTTCCCTTTTCATTGTTTGTGTCATTAGGTGCATGTATTGTTTTCGTGGCTTTTCACTCTGTAACAGTTCATGTAGATTTTTCTGTGTTTCTCTGAATACATCTCATTTGTCATTACCTATACCGCAATACTACTTTGCTAAATTCAGGTATAACAATTGCTTTGGCCATTCTCTAATTTATGAGCATCTTTACAAACCTTTGCAGCAAAAAAAAAAAGGTTCTATTAATATTTTGGTGTGTGCAGGTACTTCCTCATCAATGGCACTCTTTTGGTAGAAGCCGAGAAATGGAAATAAAAGTATAGACATTTTCGTCATCTTATTTCTATAATTCCAAGTGATTAATTTTTGAAATAGCTGAGATAACAAAAATTATCAGAGTTGATGCAGTTTGTTTTCCCATTCAATTAGCTCCTCTTCTTGTTCTCAATTCATTTATGTTGTTTATGCAGAAGATTTTTAGTATCATGTGTTAGTTATCTTTTTCGTCTTTTGCAATATCCTCTATCCCTTATTTGGTTTAGAATATGTCTTCTGCCCATAGTTGAGAGTGGTATAAGAGTATGATCATTAACATTAAGTTCATTTATCAATGTAGATTGCATTGTGGAATGTGGGATAAGGTATTAATTTAAGTCAGTTTTTTGCAGATTGTTCTTCAGGTTTCTAAGCAGTTCTTTTTTTAATCAAATGGAATACTTTTTTGCCCTTAAGTAACTTATCTTTTTGTTTTAGCAAATGCTGGGTTATAATAAGTTCTTATATATTTTTTCATCATCTTTCTGTACCACTTGAGGCCTAGAAGTATTATTCTTAATTTGTTCCTAATTCTTTTCATTATTTCCCTAGATATTCTAGATTTTTTGTTTTTCCAAATGAATATTAACATTTCATCAAGTTCTATAAAATTTCCATTTTAATAATTTTATAGTTTAGCAATTAAAGTATAAACAATTTTGAAAATATTTTTATTTTTTAATTTAAATTGATATGGCCCAGTCCAGACAAGAGCAAAAAAATTTTTACATTTAAGTTGTTGATAGATAACATACATATATATATATATATATATATATATATATATATATATATAAACACACACACACATATATATATATTCAAAGAGCAATTTGTAATTGGATATACACTATAGTATAATGTGAACTTTGGTAGGTTGATAAACAGAATTTTTTTAACATTTGCGGGTTTTTTTGGTTCTCAGAATTGGATTTTTTCATTACTGGCCTTTGGATTTTGTTATTATTAAATGAAAATGCAGTTGAGTTATGAAAGTGTATTTTCTAGCCTTCAAATTTGCTGAAGATCTCTACTATACGAATTAAAATATTTAAGAATACGCTAGGATTTTCCAAGTAAATTATCATATCATTAGGCAATAAGTTTTACTTTTAAGAATATGCATATACATATTATTACTATTAGTAAATTTTCCAGAAGTATATCAGATAAAAGTATGATAAGAAAAGATTTTTGCTTTACTTTCATTTACTGGGAAATGTCCTACCGTATATCATTGTATATTTAAACCCTTACTTTTGATTTGCGATAGATGCTTTCTTTATGTTTTTATAAAGGGTGCTCTCTACACATAGTTTGCAAGACTTTAGCATTAATGAGAATTGTCTCTTGTAAAAGGTTTATTCTTCCTCTATTAAAATAATCATGTTGTTTTAGATGTTTGTGCTTTTAATATGGTTAATAATAGAATTTCTAATGTCAAACCATCTAAACAACACTAGTATAAATTAATTTTAGCCAAAATAATTTAACTGTTGAACGAATTATTGCAGTCTGTTCTTCAAGATTGTATCTACAATTATGGAGTCATTATTTATGAACTATATTGGTCTGCAGTTATCCTTCTGCATTTTGTCCTTCACTGTTTTAAGGAATCAGTTGCTACCAAATAAAAGAAATCTGGTAGGGTACTTTCTGAGCTTTTGAAAATAATCTGTGAAGTATTATGACTAATTTTACTTTAAAGTTTGATAGACTTCTCCAATGAAGCAATTCAAATGAGGAGCTCTTTCTTTGGTAGTTTCTTGATGGTTCAATACACATTTTTTATAAAGAATGTATTATGTGAGGTCTCTATTGTTAGTTATGTTAGTTCAGATAATTTATTTATTTTTAGGATAACTTTCATTTCTGATTTCAGTTTTTTGTACATAATTTGTTTGAATATTTGCTAATAATTGAATTTCTTGTGATTTTGTTATATCAAATTTTTTATTTAATATTTTTATATTGTTTTCTACCTTTTAGTCTGATTAACTAAAGATTTATCAATTTAATTAGGTTTTTAAATGTAATCCACTTACAACTCTATTGATATATTCTATAGTTTTATTATTTTCAACTTGTATATTTATGTTCTAATTATTATTTATTTAGAAACTGATTTTTTTGTTTATTTGTTTATTGACTTTCTGATTTTCTAGATGCCTACTCAGTTCATTAATCCTCTGTTTTTCTATTTGGTTTATGTATGTTTGTAAAGATATCTTTTTTTTTCCTCCAGAGGACTGTTTTGCTCTAAGAAATTTTGTTATATTATTTTACCATCATTTTCTTTCACATAATTATTAATATTTTCTCTGATTTTTTTAGCTCACTAATTAAATAAAATGTATTTATTTAGCTCTCTATCTGCATCTGTCTTCTCTTTTTACATCTGAACTAATTGCTATTTTTAATTCCTTATTGTCCTTAAAGGATTTGTTACTATTTCTTATGTTTTATGTTTATACCCAAGCAAGAGAAGTATGTGGCTCACATTACTCTGGAGTACAGCCCAAACCAAAACAAGATATAATTGGTATATATCTCATAAAGCAAATAAAAATAACATGGAAGATAGATAAGCTTACATGGTTTTCTAATTCAATGTGCATTCCAGAAGTATATTTAAGCATGGTTTCATGTATCCTTTCAATATGATTTTGATGTCACTGTCCTAGAACACGAACATTTTTGGGAAAAACTCTATGTGGTGCTGAGAAATATTTGTTAGTAGTACCATTTAGAAGACACCTTAAGTTTTTTCACATTCATTTCTCCAATATTTGCTTGGTTTCACATTTCTCTTTTTGTTTGTCTTTCATTTAGGCATATTACTAACTGAAAGAAGAATGTGGAATTTAACTGCCAATGTTATGTTACTAGTTATACTTTTTGTTTCTCAGTTATTTTTTTCATTGTGGATTTAAATGTTAAGTCATTTGGAGCATATAAGAAACAAACTGATATATACAGTTTTGTTCTGTTTTGTTTCTCAACAATGGAGTTTCTTTACTGGTTTTTGTAATTGAAATGTTTGAGTGTACTTTGCCACATAGAATAATTGCCACTTATGTGTTTTATGGGGCATTCACCTGATGCATGATAATATTTTTAGCTCTTTATTTTTTATTCTGTGTATGTCTTCATTTTATATATATATATATATGTATGTATGTATATATAAATTTCTTTTAAAGCACTGATTATGAAGATTTGTTTCCTTAACAATCTATCACTGTACTTTTTTCATTTTTATTCATTGTTTAATTAATTTATATTTAAAGTTGTAAGAACTAGGTTTATTTTTTCATCCATTTATTTCTAATATTTGTTTTGTTTTTAAGTTAGGGGATTTTCATTTTCCATAAACATAGTATAGCACCTTTTTCAGCTTAATGTATTTTCTTTTTAATAGCATTTTATTTTTTCACAATTACATGTCAAGGTTTTTTTGCATTCATTTTTACAAGATTTAGAGTTTTCTCCCTCCCTGTATACTATTCCTTATTCCAGAAATGGTGGGTAATTTAATATAGGCTATGCATATGCTATTTTGTAAAATATATTTCCATACTAGTCATAGTTAAGAAAGAAGAAATATCAAAAGGGAAAAAAAAACATGAGAAAGAGTAAAATAACTGAAAAAAGTATGTTTTGATCTGCATTTAGAGTTCATCAGTACTTTATCTGATGTGGATAGCATTTTCCTTTGTGAGTCCTTTCTGCTTCTCTTGAATTATTACGTTGCTGAGAAGAGCCTGTAACAGCAAGCAAAGTAGGATCTTTGCAGTTTTCCTGGATTGAGTTTTAATCAATCAGATATATGCATGTGGGTTCTAGCCAATCAGATGCTAAGAAGGACTGTATATGAAAAGAGGGCTAGTGTTGAGAAAGCAACACAAAGAGAGCCAGTGTTGAAGGAGTGAATCAGCATTGAGAAGAAGAGAGCATATAAGAGACTGAGAAATAGGAGGAGACCTCTGATAACAGAGACTTACTGAAGGTGCCTCCAAACTTTGAAAGTGAATAGAGCTATAGGGCAGAAACACAGTCATGAGGCTAAGCCCACTTTGAAAGCTATTAAAGTGAATTGTGTTGTTAAGACAAAGCCTCTGAACTTCGGAGGTGAATTGAAATGATTGTGCTGGTGGTGTGTATCAGTATGGTTGTTAGCTTGTTAAGCTTTATTTTCCCAGAGAAAGAAGATACACAGTGGAGCAGTCCCCCTGAGCTGAGACATGGAAGTGGAGTGGAGAGCTGCCTACATGTGAATGCAGGCTAGAGCCAGGAGTGGTCAGTCCACAAAGGAAAAGCCATGGGATTTGGAAGTCAGCCTCAAGTTAAGATGAAAGAGCGCTTTGTTTGGACACTTGGTATTGATTAAGAAGATTGTTCTTATTCTGACCTAGGGATGAATGATGTGGACTTTACTTAAACACTTGGCATTGATTAAGAATGTTACTATGAATGTTGTGCTTTATATTATTGAACAATGTTTAGTTTATTGCTGAATAAATACTGATTTCATTATACTATGTGATTAGACCCTTGAAACTATTCACAGAAGCAGTCTTCAGGTGTGCTCCCATGGTTGGTATTACAGAGCCAAGTTATTTACAGTTGGTCATCACACAATATTGCTGATATTGTGTACATGTTTTTCCTGGTTCTTCTCACTTCACTTTACAACAGTTTGTAAAAGTATTTTCAGATTTTTCTGAAATTTCCTTCTTCATCATTTCTTGTGGCACAATAGTATTCTATCTACTTCAGTTGATAGGCATTCCTTCAATTTCCATATTTTCCCACCATGAAAAGGGATGGTATTAATATTTTTGCACATATAGGCCCTTTTCCTTTGTTTATGACCTCTTTGGGACACAAACCTAATGGTGGTATTTCTTGATCAAAGGGTAGACATTGTTTGTTTGCCCTTTGGCTATAGTTTCAAATTACTCTCCAGATTGGTTAGATCAATTCCCAACTCCACCAATCATGCATTAGTGTCTCAATTTTCCCAAATCTTCTCCAAGATTTACCAATTGCCTTTTTTGTCATATTATCTACTCTGGTAGGTGTGAGATGTTACCTCAGAGTTTTTTTAATTTAATTAAAAGTGATTTATATGCCTATTGATAGCTTCTTCCTATGCCTATAAATAACTTTGGTTTCTTCATCTGAAAACTGCCTTTTCATATTCTTTGAAATTCATCAATTGGAGAATGACTTTCATTCTTATAAATTTGACTCAGTTCTCTATATATTTGAGAAATGAAACTTTTAGCAGAGACATTTCCTATAAAGATTTTTTTCCTAGCTTTCTACTTTCCTTTCAATCTTGGTTGCATTAATTTTGTTTGTTCAAAAACTTTTTGATTAAATATAATCAAAATTATCTATTTTACATTTCAATATACTCTCTTATATCTTGTTTGGTCATTCAACTGTAATTCACATAAATTCTCCTTTAATAATTTGGATGCTATACTACTTGTTGCATATATGTTTATTATCAATATTCTTTACTGTTTATGGTACTTTTAGCAAAACATAATTTCCTTCCTTATCTCTTTTAATTAGGTATAGTTTTGCTATTGCTTTGTCTAAGCTCAATATTTCTATCCCTCATTTATTTTTTTTTAATTTCAGCTAAAGTGTAACAGATTTTTGCTCTAGCCCTTTACCTTTACTCTGTGTATATCTTTCTGCTTCAAGTGTGTTTCTTGTAGGAAACATACTGTGGAATTATGGGTTTTGATCCATTCTGCTAACTACTTCCATTTTATGGGAAAGCTCATCCCATTCACAGTTATGGTTAATATCTATGTATTTCCTTCCATCTTTCTCTTCTTCCTGTTTCTTTTCTCTCTCCTTTTACTTTTTCCCTCCTCAACAGTGTTTTGATTCTTTCTAGTGCCTCCCCAGGTCTGCCTTCTCTTCTCTCAATCTACTTCTGCACCTTATTTTGCTTAATCTCTTCTCCTCGTACTTTCCTGACAGGCAAGAGAGATTTCTATATTCAGCTGATTTTGTATATTTTTCTCTCCCTGAGCCAATGCTGATGCGAGTAAGATTCAAGTGATGCCCATCTCTTACCCTCCCAATTTTTTCCTCCACTATAACGTTTTTTCTGCCTCTTCAGGTAAAATAATTTACCCTAATCTATCTTTCCTTTCCTTCTGTGCCCACCATGCTCCTCTTTCTCATCCCTTGTTTTTCTTTTTTCTCTCATACTCACTTTATACCCATACTTTCTATGTATATTCCTTCTAGATGTACTGTCAGTGGTACAATGTATAAGGATTACAAGTGTCACCTTCCCGTGTGGGGATATAAGCAGGTCAGTTCCATTGAATCATTATTTTCTTTTCCCCTTTTAGGCCTTTTTTGGGTCTTGATACTGGAGATCAAATTTTTTGGTTCAGTTCTTGTGTCCTCCTTATAAAAACTTGAAATCCTTCCTTTTCATTGAATGACTGTCTTTTTTCCTTGGAGTATTATGCTTTCTCTCACCATGTAGGTGATGCTTGGCTTTAATCCTAGCTTATTTTCCTTCTGAAATATCATCTTCCATAGCCTCCAATCCTTTCATGTTGAAACTACTAAGTTCTGTATCAATCTGATATTTCTAATATTTGAATTGTTTTTTTCTGTCCAGTTGCAGTATTTTTTCCTTGACTTGATAGTTCTGTAATTTCACTATAATGTTCCTTGGAGTTTTTATTTGGGATCCCTTTCCTGAGGTGATTGGTGGATTCCTTCGATGCCTATTTTGCCTTTTGTTTTCATATCAGGGAAGTTTTCCTTGATTTTTTCTTTAAAGATGTTTCCCAATTCTTCTTTTTGATTATGATTTTCAGATAACCCAATAATTCTGACATTATCTCTCTTGGATCTATTTTCATGTCAGTTGTATTTCCAATCAAGTAGTTTTTTTTAAAAAAACTTACTTCTACTTTTTCCCATTCTTTTGAATCGGTTTACTTGATTCTTGAGGTCTCATAGAGTCATTAGCATCCACTTCCCCAATTCTAATTTTTAAGGAGTACTTTTCCTCAGTTAGCTTTTGTACTTCTTTTTCCATTTGGCTAATTATACTTTATAGGGAATTGGTTTTTTTTTCCCAGTGGATTTTTTTATCTCTTTTTCCATTTGACCAATTCTACTTGTTAGGAAATTGTTTTCCTTTTCCAAGTCATTGACACTTTCTTTATAATTATATCACTCTCATTTCTTTTCCCAATTTTTCCTCTACCCCTTGCAGGTAAGAGAAAAGATATTGCCTAAGGTGGAACCAAGATGGCAGAGAAAAGTCAGGGACTCTTCTGAGTGCTCCCTCAAGCCATTCCAATCACCTTTAAATAATGCTGAAAAGAAATTCTAGAGTAACAGAACCCACAAAAGGCAGGATGAAACATTTTTTTCCTGACAAAGAATACTTAGAAGATTAGCAGGAAATATCTATTGCCCAGGATAAGAGTGGAGCACAGTCCAGTGCAAACTGTGCCAGTTCAAACTAGCCCTAGCAAAGCAGGAGCAAGCCTTGAAGATGATCAAATCAATAGTGACAATGACAATCTGGCCCTCTCTTTTTATAGTCAGGGAACAGGGTCAGTCAACTGGTCAGAAGGAGATTACAGGGTTTCTTTTGTTGTCGCCAGGGGTAGCAGTTTGTTGCATTGCCCATACTTAGATATGGGTCAAAGTCCTGGGTTTCATTCCAAGGGCATGAAGGAGCACTAGCACAGTTTCAAGGTAGAAAAGGGGGCTTATGGTTGCTCACTGACCAGTGCATAGTGCAGGAGAACAATAAACACACCTCTCTGAGGTCATCCCATACTGGAAGAATTGAAAACTTACCAGTCCCAAGAATTACTTCTGAAAACAGCTGCACAAAAAAACAAAACAAACAAACAAATAAAAAAAAACCAAACCATGAAGCTTGAGCCAATAACCCTATTACTCCAGAAGCAGAGTCTCACTCTAGCACAGAGTTAAAAGTCAAGAAATAAGCTGAAAAATGAACAAACAGTAGCAAAAGATCTTGACTATCAAAAGTTACTATGGTGACAGGGAAGATCAAAACACAAACTCAGAAAAAAGCAAACTCAAAACTCCCATGTCCAAAGACTTGAAGAAAAATATACATTGGCCTCAAGCCATGGAAGAGGTGATAAAGAATCTTAAAAGTCAAGTGAGAGGCAGAAAATAAATTTGGAAGATGAATGAGAGCAATAAAAGTAAATAATGAAAAAAAGAGTCAATAATTTATTAATATATTAAAGGAGGCACAAAAACTCCTGAAGAAAACACTTAAAAAACACAATGGGACACATAGTAAAGGAAGTGCAAAAAAATCCAATAGAAAGAAGAATGTCTTGTAAAGGAGAACAAAGTGGAAAAAATTGCACAAAAAATTCACTGAAGAGAAGAGTTCCTTAAAAAACAGAGTTGGCCAAGTAGAAAATTAGGTTCAAAAACTCACTAGAGAAAGCAATTCCTGAAAAATTAGAATTTGGGAGATGGAGTCAAGATGGTGGGCAGGGACTCACATGAGGTTTCCTCAAAACCCCTTGAACAACTTTAAGTAATGCTTTAAAATAACTTCTAGAGTAGCAGAGCCCACAAAATTATGGAGTGAAACAGTTTAGAAGATCACCTGATGACAATTTAGAAGACTATCATACCAAGGTTAGAATAGAGCGTAGGCTATGCCAGTGTAAAACAGATGCCTGCAAACCAAGAGCACGCCTTGGGATGCACTGAATAAGAAGGAACACTGTCTATTTCCAAAGTTTTCAGCCCAGAAAAGATAAAGAGGTTAAATAACTTCTCAGAGGATTACAAGCATCTCCTTGCTAGTGCTGGGAGAGAGTTCAATTAGTTTGTTCAAACTTAAACTTGGGTCACAATCCTAGGTGGCAGTTTCAGGGTGATGTGAAGTGACTAGTGCACCAGCGTTTGTGACTGTGGTGGAATGAGAACCCTGCTTAGAAGTTCAGGACCAAAAAGAGTGCTTGTGGTTACTCACAGTCCAGAGCAAAATGCAGGAAAATAGTAATTATTACCTTTCCTTAGGTAGCAAAACCTTGGAAGAACTTAAAACTTACAGATCCTTGAATTTCTAAAAATAACTACACAAAAGTCCTGAAACTTGGAACAGGGTTCCCTCCAGCCTGGTAGCAGAGTCCCACTTAAAGTAAAAGTTAAAATCTAAGAAAAAGACTGGAAAAATGAACAAACAACAGAAAAAATTCTAACTTTAGAAGGTTACTATGGTGACAAGGAAAATCAAAATACACACTCAGAGAAAGATAACAAAGTCAAAACCTTTTTCTTGAATTTTAAAATCTTAAAAAATATAATAGGCTAAATGGTTAAAAGAGGTACAAAACTGCAGTGAGGGGAAGAATGCCTTGTAAAGCAGGATAGGCCAGACGGAAAAAGATATACAAAAGTACACTGAAGGGAACTCCTTAAGAAGCAGAATTGGCTCATGGAAAAAAATAGAATTGAGTAAGTGGAAGCTAATGACTTTATGATATATCAAGAAACCATGAAACAAAAGCAAAAGAATGAAGAAAATAGAAGACAATGTGAAATATCTTATTGGAAAAACAACTGACTGGAAAATAGATCCAGGAGAGACTATTTAAATATCATTGGACTACTTGGAAGCCATGATAAAAAACAAGAGCCTAGACATCATCTTTCAAGGAATTTTTAAGTATCATGGAGCCAGAGTCAGGATAACACAAGATTTAGTAGCTTCTACATTAAAGGACCTGAGGACTTGATAAATAATATTCCAGAGGGCAAAGAAGCTGGTATTATAACCAAGAATCACCTACCCAGCAAAACTGAGTGTAATCCTTCAGGGAAAAAATGTATATCAATGAGATAGAGGACTTTCAAGCATCCTTGGTAAATAAAACAGAGCTGAATAGAAAATTTGACTTTCAAATAAAAGACTCATAAGAAACATAAGGTAAACAGAAAAGAGAAATCATGAGAGACTTAATAAGGTTACACTGTTTATATTCCCACATGGGAAGATGAAACTTGTAATTCATAAAAAAATTTCTTATTATTAGGGCAGTTAGAAGGAGTGTGTAAAGACTAAGGGCATAGGTGTGAGTTGTATATGGTGGATCTTAAAAAAATAAATTTAAGCGGTGAGAAAGAAGAATGCACTGGGGGAAAGGGAATGGGGTAAAAGATCTCAGATAAAAGAGGTAAGAAAAAACCTGTTTTTAATGGATAAGAAGATGGGGAAGGAGGTAGGGAATACTTGAACCTTACTCTCATTAGAATGGGCTCAAAGAGGGAATAACATACACACTATTTTACATATACCCTACAGGAAAGCAGTAGGGGAAGGGGATAAGAGAAGGGAGAAGTACTGTAAGGGAGGGTAGAGACAGTAGTTACAAACAAAATACTTTTGAGGAAGGACAGGGTGAAAGGAGGACAGAATAGAATAAATGGGAGAAACAGGATGCAGAAAAATACAGTTAGTCATCATAACTGTGAAAAGATTTCTGAAGCAAAATTCTCTGAAAAATTTCTTATTTCTCAGAAAAAATATAGAGATTTGAGTCAAATTTATAAAAATAAGGAACAGAGCCAAGATGGAAGAGTAGAAAGATGTACATATTTTAGCTCTTTCCCCACAGCCCATAAAATATCTGTAAAGAAAGACTCTTAACAAATTCTAGAGCAGCAGAAGTCACAGAAAGACAGAGAGTAGAGGAGACTTCCATCCCAGGGTGACCTGAAAGGCTGATGGGAAAGGTCTGTCACACTTGACATGGAGCAGAGCCCAGTCTAGCTTTGGCCCCACAACTCTGGGAGGAGCAGGACCCAAGCAGGCTTTGGGGAAGAAATCCCCAGAAGCAGTAGCAGTTCCCAGATCCCTCAACCCACAGTCACCAAAGGTCAGTGAGAGAGCTTTTCCAATCTGAGTGAGAAGGGAGCAGAGTACACCCCTGGCCCTGGCCCAAGCCTGGGCAGCAGAGGCTTCTGGAGGGCCTGGCAGACAGGCATCAGCCAGTGTCCATTGTTCCATTGTTGGAGCACTGAGCATAAAGCCTCTGGGGGAATTGAGCAGCTGCACTGAATCTCAGCCCTGATCACGGTCCTGGGGTGAGGAGGATCACTAGGACCCTCTTCTTGACAAAAGGATTCAGAAGTCAAGTAACTGGCTGGGAAAATGTCCAAAAAAAGGGAAAAAAATAAGACCATAGAAGGCTACTTTCTTGGTGAACAGATGTCTCCTTCCATCCTTTTGGATGAGGAAGAACAAAGGATACTGTCAGAGGAAGTCAAGGCTTCTGCATCCAGCCCCTCCAAAATGAATATACAATGGGCCCAGACCATGGAAGAGCTTGCTAAAGGAAGACTCAAAAAAAAAACCGCTGAGGAAAATAACCCCTTTACAAATAGGCTAGTTCAATTGGAAAAAGAGGTCCAAAAAGCTGATGAGGAGAAGAAGACTTTAGAAGCAGAATTACCCTAATGGAAAAAGAGGTTCAAAAGCTCACTGAACAAAATAAGACTTTCAAAATGAGAGTGGAGGTCAGGGAAGCTAATGATAAACCAAGAAGTTGCAAAGCAAAACCAAAGGAATGAAAAAATAAAAGATAATGTGAAATATCTCATTAGAAAAAGAACTGACATGGAAAATAGACCCAGGAGAGACAATTTAAAAATTATGGGACTATCTGAAAGTCATGATCAAAAGAAGAATGTAAACATTATCTTTCATGAAATTATCAAGGAAAACTGATTTGATATTCTAGAACCAGAGGGTAAAATAAATATTGAAAGAATTCACTGAACACCTCCTGAAAGAGACCTGAAAAGAGAAACTCTTGGGACGATTGTGATCAATTTTCAGAGTTCTCAGGTCAAGGAGAAAATATTGCAAGTAGCTAGAAAGAAACAATTTGGGTATTGTGAAAATGCAATTAGGATAACCCAGGATCTTACAGCTTCTACATTAAGGGATCAAAGGGCTTGTAATAGGATATTCCAGAAGTCAAAGGAACTGGGATTAAAACCAAGAATCACCTACTCAGCAAAACTGAGTATAATACTTCAGGGGAAAAAATGGTCATTAAATGATATAGAGGACTTTCAAGCATTCTTGATGAAAAGACAAGAACTGAAGAGAAAATCTGGCTTTCAAACGCAAGAATCAAGAGAAGCATGAAAAGGTAAACAGGAAAAAGAATCACAAAGGGCTTTCTAAAGCTGAATTATTGTATTCCTACATGGAAAGATAAATATGTATAACTCGAGATTTTTCTCAGTATTTGAGTAGGTGGAGGGATTGATTACACACACACACACACACACACACACACACACACACACATCTGTAGACAGAGATCACAGGTTGAGTTGAATCAGAAGAGATGATATCCATAAAAAAAATAAAATAAAATAAAAATTAAGGGGTGAGGGAGGAAAATACTGGGAGGAGAAAGGCAGAAATGGAATGGGAAAGGCTATAACTCATAAAAGAGATCAGAAAAATATTATTCAATGGAGGAGAAAAGGGAGGATGTGAGAGGGGAAAAGTGAAGCTTACTCTCATCACATCGCTTAAAGAGGGAATAACATCCTCACTCAATTTGGTATGAAAATCTAGCTTACACTGCAATAAAGTAGGGGAGAAGTGGGGTGAGGAGGATGATGGAAGGGAGGGCAAATGGTCGAAGGGAGTAATTGGAAGTAAATACTTTGAGAAAGGACAAGGTCAAATGAGAGAATGGAATAAATGGGGGACAGGGTAGGATGGAGGGAAATATAGTTAGTCTTACACAACATGGCTATTATGGAAGTCTTGTACAAATTCCTGTATGGAATTGCTTGCCTTCTCGGTGGGGATGGGTGGGGAGGGAGGAAAGAGGTTGGAATTCAAAGCATTAGAAATGAATGTTGAGAATTGTTATTGTATATAACTGGGAAATAACAAATACAAGTAATGGGGTATAGAGATCTATCTTCAAGAAAAGAGAGTAGATGGGGATAAGGGAAAGGTGGAGTGTGATAGAAGGGAGGGTACATTGAGCAAAGGGGTAATCAGAATGAAAGGTGTTAAGGGGTGCAAGGAGGGGAGAGATGGGGAGAAAGTTTGGAACTCAAAATTTTGTGGAAATGAACATCAAAATCTAAAACCAAATAAATAAAACTATAAAAAAAACAAATTTACAAAAATAAGAGCCATTCTCCAATTTATAAGCAGTCAAAAGACATGAACAGTTTAGATGAAAGAATCAAAATTATCAAAGCTATGAAAAATGTTTCAAATCACTATTGATTGAATATATGTAAACTAAGACAATTTTCAGGTACGACTTCACTCCTATTATATTGGCTAATAAGGCAGAAAAGAAAAACTACAAATGTTGGAGAAGATATGGGAAATGAGACACCAATGTATACCTGGTGGAATTGTGAAGTGATTCAATTATTATGTAGAGTAATTCGAAACTATGCCAAAAGTGCTATAAAACCAATGCATACCCTTTAACCCAGCAATACCAGTACTAGATCTGTACTCAAAAGATATTTTTAAAAATGAAAAAGACCTATATGTACAAAAATATGTATAGCAGCTCTTTTCTGGTTGCAAAGAATTGGACATTGAGGAGATGCACATCAATTGAGAAATGGATGAATAGATATGATAGAATACTATTATACTATAAGAAATGATGAGCAGGATGCTCTTAGACAAACCTGAAAAGATTTACATTGACTGGAGCAAAGATAAAGGAGCAGAACCAAGAGAGCATTGTCCAGGAGTAACAGGAACAATGATTGCCGCAGGGTACTCTGTTTCACCTTCTCCTGAGACAGGATAAGAGGAATCTCTAAGAATCAATTATCCATTATACCCACTGTAAAGTCCTCATCTATTTTTATCATCTCTCTTCTTCCATAGGTGCATTCATCATTGGTACACTTTCCTCCAACTAGTGAAGCAAGATTTCTCTTACCCCTTTTCAATATTTCCCTTGCCTTCTTAAACTACTCTCTTCTAGACCCAGTTTTATTATTCCTAAGAGACAAGACGTTATTTTCTCTTCATTGTTAGCCTTTTATTTCATTAAAACACATCTAGATCTATCTTCATAATGGCTTGCATGCCAAAAATGTTAAAAATTCGGTGCAGGTATTTCTATCTTGGAAATTGGCAAAGACTGGGTAACTCTACTAACACTTCTGTTTGCTTTCACTGATGTCTCCTCATGTACAGTTAGAAAGAGATCAGCTAATGGTTTCTTTATTGATATTTTGTTATTGTTGTCCTATGCTCTTCATATGTGTTTACCTTTCTTGTATTTCTGTTGCCTGGGATATTTGAGAAGCAAATGATTTCTTAAATTCTAGTATCCTTTATAGTAATGCATTGAACAACTCTGAAGACATTACTTCATTCTGATAGTTTGGAGTGAATGCAAAATAATCTTGTGTAATTCAAATTTCCCTTCCCTTATATTCAAACATCTTTCTCCTGATCTCTTGCAAAATTTTATTCTTTGTAATTGGATTTTTAAAATTTATACCCTATACATTTTTAAGTTTCCAACACAGTTCGCCCCTCCTATCTCAAGTGATCTGTAGATTCTTTAGAATGATATTTTATGTGTTCAGAAATTTGTTCTTCCAATATGGTGTTCACTTTTCCTTACTTTCTATGTTTGGGGAGACTTATAATCTTTAAGTTGTCTCTATGCATTCTGATTTTGTGATTAATGTATTTTCCATAAATGGAGATAATTTTCATTTTTAGGCATTGTGTTTTTCCTCCAGATTTTCCTCATATCTGTTTGTTTGCATTCCAATTTAATGATTCCCTTTTGTGTCTTTGGCAAGATTTTTGCCACTCTGAATTTGTGTTTTGTTGCTTAATTTTCTTGTGGTTGTTGTTCAGTTGTCTCAGTGATGTCTCCTTGTGATCCCATCTGGGGTTTTTTGGAAAAATACTGGAGTGCTTGGCCATTTCCTTCTCCAACTCATTTTATAGATGAGGAAACTGGGGCAGGGTAAAGTAGCTTTCCCAGGGTCACAAAGCTAGTAAGTATTTGAGAATGAATTGGAATTCAGATCTCCCTGATTCCAGGCCTAACACTAACCACTGTACCACCTAACTGCCTCATTTCTTTTAAGTAGACAATGAATAATGTTTTCACAATTCTTATAACTCTCTTAAATCACTCAGAAATCTACTGCTGTGGTGCCATGCTCTCATCCACAGGTCCCTCTGCCTTATCAAATGTGTTTATTCATCATTCTTAGTCTTTGGGCTACTAGACAGTACAGTGGATATGACATGAGATTTGGAGTCAGGAAGACTAGAGTTCAAGTCTTGCCTCACATTCATATGAGCTGTGTGACACTGGATAGACCACTTACCTTCTCTCAGCCTCAGTTGTTATATATACAAAATGGAGATAACAACATTTAGCATATAGGGTTTTGTTGTGAAGATTAATTCAGATAATATTGTGAACCGCTTTCCCAAAGTTAAAATGCATTATAAATTCTGGCAATTATTATTGTCTGGCAACACTTATTTGGAATTATTTATACATCCTGAAGGCAATCTTCCCTTCTGTTTTTTAAATCTTCCTTCCTGGCTTATCTCTTGGTTCTCAATGCTTTTAATTGAATTATGTTCTTCTTGATATCTTTGGAAATCTCAGTATTTTTTTCATTTGTATTCCTCTATCACCAACTTTCTGATTACTTTGCCTTCATTGCTAGAAATAATGTATAAAATTCAAAGCTGCTTCAATCTCCTCTCTAATTGGGGAATTCAATAATTTGTTTCTTATTGGCCTAAGTCCTTGCCCCACTTGACTTCCAGGAAACAAAATTGGTCTCAGATGGATGACTGTTTCTTTTTTTTTTTTGACCTGTGTAGACCTGTGTAACAGCAAGCAAAGTAGGACCTTTGTGGTTTTTCTGGATTGAGTTTTTAACCAGTCAGATATGTGCATACATGCTGTAGCCAAACAGATCTGTACATGTGGTTTCTAGCCGATTAGATGCTGAGTAGAAATGCACATAAAGGGAGAGTCAGGGTTGAGAAAGTAGAGGTGAAGAGAGCCAGCATTGGAGGGATGACCCACCTTTGCCAGGAGGAGACCTCTGATGACAGAGACTTTCTGAAGGTGGCTTTAAATTTTGAAAGTGAATAAAGCAATAGGGCAGAAACACACCCATGAGGCTTAGCCCCTTTTGAAAGCTGTTAAAGTGAACTGAACTATTAACACAGAGCCTCTGGACTTTGGAGGTGAACTGAGATGACTATGTGGTGGTTGTGTGTTTCAGTACTGTTGTTGTCCTCTTGGGCTTTGTTTTCCCAAAGGCAGAAGCTACAGAGTGAAGCAGTCCCCCTGAGATGAGACATGGAACAGGAGTGGAGAGCTACCTACATGTGAATTCACATGAGAGTCAGGAGCAGTCAGTCCACAGAAGAAGAGCCATAAGACTTGAAAGTCAGCCTCAAGTTAGGGGTGGATAGTGTGGTATTTTGAAAAAGGATTTTACTTGAATACTTAGTATTGATTAAGGATGCTGCTATTATTATACTATATGTAGAAAGATTAGATAGATAGATATGTTTTACTTAAGGATGTTGCTGTGAGTGTTATGCTTTACTTTATTGAACAATGTTTAGTGTGTTGCTGAATAAATAAAATACATTATACTATGATATTAGACCCTTGAAATAGTTCACAGCAGCAGTCCTCAGTTGTGCTGCCGTGATTGGCTTTATAGCCTTGCAAATCAATCAAAACCTGGCCTGATGGTATCACAACACCCCCACCCACCCACTCCATACACACAAAGCAGAACTTTCCCTTCCACTCCCAGTATAGTTTATTCTTTTCCGTATTTCTGCCACTAAGCACTGGTACAGTTGAACACAAAGCAGCTAGGCAGAGAGCACTACCCCTGGAATCAGAAAGATTTCAGCTGTCTTCTAGGATTGTTGTAAAGAGAAAATGAGAATTTACAAAGAGAATATGTAAATCAAACCTTAAGGTGTTGTATAAAGGTATGTGTATATGCAAATGCATACGTGTACATACATACATACACACACACACACACACACACACACACACACACATACACACACACCAGAGACAGGGACGTAGAGTCACAGAGAGAAACATGTATTAGCAGCCTGAGAGGTCATCCCCATGACACAGAAAAAGTCTATTCCTTTATCTTATAAGTCACATGACCTGCAGGTTCCATATTAGCCCCATACATATGTTCCTTGCCTAATCTCCTAGCCCTCTCCTCTAATCCTTTCTTCCAATAACTTGTAAAGTGATTTTTCCCAAGTATAGTTCTGACCATGTCATTTTCCTAATCCAGTATCTTTATATCACTTCAAAAATAAAATATGAACTTTTTTTCCTTTGCATTTAAAATACCTTCAGCACTAAATTACCTTCCTGGAACTATTACCCCTCTTCACATAAATTATAGCCTGAAAACTGGCCTTTGTACTGCTCCTCAAATACAGCAGCTCATCTTCTCTACCTTTTCATTGACTCTTCTTTATGCCTAGAATTTACTTCTTCATTTTGGTCACTGAGAATTGGTTTCCTTCAATGTTCAGCTCAAAATTCACCTCATCCATACAGCTTTCCCTGGACCATCCATTTATTAATTCATTCAACCAATAATTATTTTTTTCTATTTCATATGAGCCTATATTTGTACATGGGCAGCTAGATGGCAGACATCTTTCTGAACTCAAATCTGGGTTCAGACACCAGTTGTGTAACCCTGGACAAGTCATATAATCCTATTTGCTTCAGTATCTTCATCTGTAAAATGAGTTGGAGAAGGAACCGGCAAACCACTCCAGTATCTGTGCCAAGAGAATATCAACTGGGGTCACTTGAAGAGTCAGACATGACTGAAAGGACTCAAAAACCACAAATTGTGTACATAATAATGACGTTGACAAACAGCAACAACTATACTTCAAATTAATCATGGAGAAAAAGATCCTGTATATTGCCCCATTCCCCCCAACTTCCATTAGGAAGGAGAAGCTGGGAAACCATGAGGCTGCTACTTGGGAAATTTCAGCTTTGGGAGGAATTCAACTCCTCTATTCCTTTGGGGGAGGGAGAAGCTCAACATCTAGTAGATGCCACATTTAAATAGTTCTTCATTTTAACTTGTTTTAAGATGTAAATATAAATTTTTTTAAAATTGAACATTCTTTAAAAATAATTATTTTCTATTGCCCCCATTAATTTATGTTGTTATGATTAAAAAGTCCCAGTTTCCCCACTCTAGTTATGGTTTTGCTTCTATCATCAGAATTTCATTCTTGTGAGTTACCCAACTTGCTGGGTTGACTTGAGGATTCTAACTTTATTTTCTTTAAACTTAAAATCAGGATACGGTTCAGACTATGTACAGCCTTGCTTTTCCTGTCATAATAGATAACTGAAGGTTGAATTCTCCGTTAGAATTCAGAAATTATATTAATTATTCCTGAGAACTACAAGCCTCTATGTTGCTATTGACTATGGGTCATGAAGAAAGTAAATCTGTTTTGTACATATATTGGTTAGTCACAGGAACCAAAATAAAAACAATACAAATAAAGCCCAAAAAAGTAAAACAGAAAAATATCTCCTAACTGCAGAAGAAAGTCATGGGGTAAGTTTCATACTCTAGGCAACAAAATGTTTTATAAATCTTTCTTTCTATATCTCTTTTTACAGTGATAGAAGCAATGTTGAGAGGACACAAGGACAAAAATAAACTCTTCCTTTTATGCATGACCAACACCAAATAGATCCAAGAAGTAACTGACTTTTAAGAGGTAAGCAGGAATGGACATTCTGTACCTGAGCCCTAGAAGATAGTTAAGCAGGTTTTACTAACTGGTCTCCTTGCTCCCACTCTCTACAGTCTGTTCTCCAAGTGGCTGTCAAAAGACTCTTTCTGAAGCACGGACCTGACCATGACACCATGCTCACGTATTGTCAGTACTCCCTCTAGGACAAAATGCAAGCTCCACATTTTCACATTTAAATCCCTGCACCATCTGGCTCCATCTTTCCTTTCTGAATTGATTTCCTACTGCTTTCTTTCATAAAACCATAATTCCATCTATAAAAGCCTACTAATATTTCCCCTTACTAGGAATTCTGCCTTCTACCTCTGTCCCTCTGGACAGGCTGTCCTGAATGTACCTAATGTACTTAATGCCTTTCAAATTCTTAGCTCCTTTTTAAACTTCAGTTCATGTACCATTCCTCCTAGAAGCCTTACTAGATCCCCTAGTATACTTGATATCTCTTTAACTTTTATTGTACTTAATCACCTGCTTAGATAGTGAACCTATCTACAATTGCTTTTTTGACAACATATATGATTTGTCATTTTTGTCTTTCCTAGCACAGTGCCTTCAAGGTAGTAGGTGCTTAATGAAACCCATGGTCATTAATGACCTGCTAATCACCAAAAAGAATAATTTATTTTTTTCATTTCTCATCCTTACTGACTTTCTGCATAACTGGAAACTATGAACCACCTCGTTCTACTAGATAATTTTCTATTCCCTCAGACAATAACACATTGTCCTAGTTTTCCCCCACATCATTTCTCTGATCCCTTGGCTGGCTTCTCATACTTAGTTTCAATGTTCACCAAAACTGTCCTGGGCCTATTGCTCTTCCCTTTACTCCCTTTCTTATCAATCTCCTACAGTTGACTGGTTTTAATCTCCAAAAAGATGTCTTCCAAATCTCTATTTCCTACTCTCATCTCTTTTCTGAGCTACAGACCTGAATGAAACTTGCCATGTAAATGTCTCTACAGAACCTTAAACTCAACACATCCCAAACCCTATATCTTCCCTCCTAAACATATTTCTTTCTGACTTCACTATTTCTGTTACTGGCACCAGTAGGAGCATTACAAATGTTAATTAACTCATTGATGCAGTTCAATATGGTTAGAGACCCCAATGCTTTCTCCCCCATTTTTCATATATACACATGTACAGTTTTCCTTTAAGATGCCTTAAATGATACTAGTTCTGTGAAACCTTTACTTATTCTCCCAATTAAAAACTTATCCTTCACTCTTATTTACTATCCTAAAATTGTATACGTTTTTGGATATATCTTATGTTATACTTATCTCACAATAATAACCCCACTTAGCTGCAAGCACACCTCTTTCTTTGAAATATAACTACAAAATCTCACTTATTATCCATGTCATGGAGATGTGACAATAACAAAATAAAGGACTGTCAACCAAAGTGATATATAATGGAGACTCTCTGTCCTGAAACCACTGTAGTAGCCTGGCAAAATCCCTGAAACTATTGAAGTTAGAAACAAAATAAAGGAAAACATGGAGGAATTCATCAATATCTACCTGATTCATTCAATAACAAACAAACACTAGGTAACTCAAATAGAAGCAACAAAAAATGAAACATTTAGGAAAGAATCCAGAACTACAGAACTTATAAGAAATACTAGATTTTCTAATCAGTAATTTAAAGCAAATGTCAAAAGATTAAGGTAATACAATGAATAAAAGCAGCACTAAGGAAAAAGGGGATGTGAACATTTTCTGGTCATTATTTAACCTTTAGACAATCAAAATCCAATAAATCCAACACAATCAAAAGATTTGCTGAATCAAAAAAAGTATGCACACCATTAACTTATATAATGTATGACAGAACAGTTACATAAAAGGAATGGAATAAAACTCATGCTTTTTGAAAAACTGGAAAGTGGTAAGGATGTATAATACTGGCTCCAACACTTTACAGTTGGGCATTAATTAGCAACAAATTTCTTTACCAGTTTCCTCTCTGATGCATACATGTGTCCTGTTTCCTTTTTTCCCATTAGAATATATCATATTTATGATAAAAAAGACCATTAGTGACCACTGCAGATATAGGTATATTGTGTATTTCTGTAACTAAGTTGACATAAACAATTCAGTATGTCAAAGCAGGTTTCAAAATGTGGAATTGATTAGATACCTTGAAAGACAAAATCTGATTATTAGAATTATATAATAGAAGCTATTATAAACAAAAAGATGACACATTTCTGTGCTACAACTAAAAATCCCAAAAGATAATTAAACTGTTTGAACCACACATGTATGTGAGAGTAAACATGTACATATATACATATGTATGTAAGCATGTGTATGTATATTCATAAATATGCATGGATATGTATTTATGTTGTAAGAATACAACACATCAATATACTATACTCTATAATCTTACTATATATGAGTGTGCATGCACATATATGCATATGAAATATATATCTTATGTATGTGTATATACACATACACATATATTTAAATTTTATTTATATCCTTTTTTTTTAAACATTACCTAAATTTTCCTTTGTCTCCTATTTCAAGAGGGGCCTTCCCTAAAAAAAAGACTATAGTTTATGTGAAAAATGAGAAGAGAAAAAATAGTCACTAAAATGGATTGATATGTAAAAAAAATAAAAATAGAATGTTTCTTAACCTTGTACTTCCCAACTATGTACAGAATTTGGTAGAAGTGTCCTTTTATCTTCCTTCATTGGGACCACATTTATTCTTTGTCATTTACTAAGTTTATTTTCAATTATTTGGAACTTATTATTCTATACATTTTTATTTTTACAGCTATTATGTATATTTTTTCCTGGTTCTTCTTACTTCGGTATGGATCAGTTCAAGTATGACCCTCCATATTTTTCTGAATTCATTATATTTATTTTTTCTTATACCACTGTAATTTCATTTATCAAAATTTCTTTAGTTTTACCATAATTAATGGATGTGACTGTTTCCAATTTTTTTTGTTACCATGAGAAAAGTGTTAATTAAAATATTTTCTTGTATATTGAAAATTTCTTTTTATCAATTACTTCCTTGAGACATATGTCTAGCAGTGGAATCTCTGGGTCAAGGGCTATAGATATTTTATTTCACTTTATTTACATAATTCCAAATTATTTTTCAGAATTATTATACTGATTCACAGCACTTCAATCAATACTCTAATGTGCCTTACTTCCAGTAACAGCTCCAATATTCCTCGTCATTTGTCATCTTTCTCAAAATACTGTGTGTAAGTTTCAATCATTAGAATTATTGTGATTTGTATATATCTTATTAGTAATTTCGTGCATTCTTTCATATGAATGTTAATACCTTGCATTTCTTTTTTATCTCCTTTGTTACTTATCTATTTCAAAATAGTTTTTGGTACTCACATGCACACCTAGACACACACATGTGCAAATACACATGTACACAGACACATATTTGAAAATCCGAAGAAGAGAATGTTAGTATTTAGGAGGAGAGTAAGTCATTACCAAGGTTAATTGCAACAAAGTGGACACTAAGGATAAGCCCTTAAAAAGGGACATAACATATAGTCATTCAGAGACTGCTAATAACTTTAGAAATGGAATTTTCAGTGCCATTCAGATGCCCAAAACCAAAGTCACCAGTCAAAAATATTTGCTCCACTTACCTACCTCAGAATCTATATAGTGAGTTCTCCATTAAAATGAATTAATTCCAGGATTTCTCTTGTTCAGTTGTGTCTGTTTGTGACTGCATTTGGGGTTTTCTTGGCAGAAATATTGGATTGGTTTGCCTTTTTCTTCTCCAGCTCCTTTTACCAATGAGGAAACTGAGCAAGTAGGGTTAAATGAGTTGCCCAAGGTCACATGGCTAGTGTCTGAGGCCACATTTGAATTCAAGTCCTTCTGATTCCAGGGCCACATTCCAGAATTAGGTAACACAATTTACCATTGTCAATAACTTAACATTGAAGGTAAAATAAAATGTAACAAATTATTCAGGAACATGCTAAAGCAGATGGCCTCATCCACAATTGTGAAAAATAATTTGCTGTCTCTTAAAGATTACTTCAGCTCTAACTTCTGGGATCAAATGAACATCTTTAATTGTTGGAAGAATATTTTGTTACATCTCCCTCCTTCTGCCCTTGAACAAGGAATATATTCTCATTCAGGTAAGAAATCATTCAAGTTGCATTCCAAATATTACTCTAGAAACCACCCTTTTATACCTTTTTTATTTCTCCTTCCTCCAACTCTCTCTCTTTCACCTGTGAAAAGTGCTACTTAATTATCCTGAATGCCTGATTGGCTGTGTATTCTAAAGTGGACCTAAAAAATAATAAAAACCAGAACTACATTCAGAAATAGAAACTACAGTCAGCAAACAGTTTTTTTTTCTTTTCAGTTCAGTTATATAAATTATTTGACCCCTAGTCAGCAGTTCTAGATGGTGGGTGATATTTCACTCTCCAGGAACCCAGGGCAATGTATTCCCCAACAATGTATTTTTGTTTCCTCTTTTCGCAGTTGTGTCTGAATCTTCATGATCTTATTTGGAGTTTTCTTGGCAAAGATGCTGGAGTGGTTTGCCTTATACTTTACCAGTTCATTTGTAAAATGAGAAAACTGAGATAAGTAGGGTTAAATGACTTGTCCAGGTCACATTGCCTGAGTCCAGATTAGAACTCAAAAATAAAAGTCTTCCTGATTCCAGGTCCAGCACTCCATCCACTGCAACATCTAGCTGCTCTCGTACCCCCAACAACACGTTAGTAAGAATGATTTCTTGCTACTTTCTATCATGAGCGCTAGATGAGAGGCCATTGAGTTGTGTCTCATGGTCTAAGAAAAATCGTTGTACTTCTTTGGGCTTTTTCTGGTGATCTTTAGGATTCCTAACTTTCCTTCCAGCTTTCAAGTTTAATAATATACAAAATTGAAAGCAGTGTAGTTAGGATCTGGTATGGAAAAATGTCCTGGAACATTGGTCATTTAACAGAGAGCTCTGACTGGATCCTGGCCCTGGTCCTATAGTAGAGATGCTAAGATGCCAACATAAGGACCCTTGGCAACTAGAAGGGCATTTCAAAAATAAACTGTCAGTTTAACAGTTTTTCCTAAGGCTGGCTCTGATACAAAGAACACAAAGGACACTTTAAGACACCATGTTCCCTGCCAAGTGCTGAGGGAGATAATAAGATCAGCATATTTCAGGTTACAAGGAGTATATGATTAAAGAATAAAGCTTATTTTTACATTTTGCAAACTTACTAAAAATAGAAAATAGCTAAAAGAATGCATTCGGAGACATTTAACTTAAACATCTTAAAATATAAAAATAGCCCATTTTATGCTATGATATCTTTCTAGTTATGACCAAACTTTCCCCATTTATCTTAAGGATTTGTTCTTTAATTTTTTGCCTTACTTTCAAAATTTTGAGAAATCAATTCAAACAAACAAACAAAAACCAAGCATTTTCTCAGAAAGGCATTTATGGCATATCGGGGAGTTAGCACATTAGTACAAAACTCTTTATTCAGCCCAGCAATTAAATTAAAATGTGTTTGTATCCAGAACCAGGACCAGAGAAAACCAGCTGCAGATATCTGCACAACTTTAAAGGATTTATGCCTCCGTTATACACAGAATCTGCAAAACACCTGCTTCAGCTGCTACCTAGATGAAAAAAATCACAGAAATGCTCGATTATGCTGACATGATTCGGGAGGAATTATGTGCCTAAGTTCACATAAGCTTTACAGTTCTAACATGAATACCAGATGGAGATTCTTCTTGATGTCAGGTGTTAGAACTGCGTGTCTGAAGAAATCTATTCTCTAGTTCCCAAACATATGCTTCAACTATCATTAGTAGCTATATTCAATACAATTCAATTAACTTCAATGAACTTTTATCAAGGACCTATTTTGGGCAAATTATCTACTGTGCTGAGTTTTGAGGATACAGATAATAATGTGAACAGTTCTTCCCCTCAAAGAGCTTACATTCAAATAAGGTGGAAGATAGATAAACCACACAGAGGGAGAAAAAAATGCATGTATAAAACAATAAAAACCTGACTGGTTGGTACATGATCTGAACCTTGAAGGAAACTGGAAATGCTTAGGGGCACAGGTGAAAAAGATGTACATTCTAGGCACCACCAATAGCCTCAGCAAAGTTACATTAATGGGAAATGGAATATACAAAAAGAAAGAACACCTTGCTCCCATTAAAAAACTCTATTGATGCTTTTTGTTTTCTCATACCAGAGTCATTTCCCAATATACTAATCACTGCCCTGTCAATGGAAACTTCCTTAGTAATAAAGAAAAACACTAATCGTTTTATGTCTCTGCTATATTCTCTCAAGACTGAAGTGGGAGTGGTCCCCTCTTCTCTCTCTCTCTCTCTCTCTCTCTCTCTCTCTCTCTCTCTCTCTCCCACTCTTCTCCTCCTCCTTCTTCTCCTTCTCCTCCTTCTCCTTCTCCTTTCTTCTTCTTCTTCTTCTTCTTCTTCTTCTTCTTCTTCTTCTTCTTCTTCTTCTTCTTCTTCTTCTTCTTCTTCTTCTTCTTCTTTTTCTTCTTCTTCTTCTTCTTCTCCCTTCCTCCCTCCCCTTTTCTTTCTGTGTCTCTGTCTCTTCTCTCTTCTGTCTGTATGATATTCATACAAATATTTGTATCCACTTGTATATACAAATATAATCATTTAATATCATTTTTTGGACCTTAATAAGGGCCAGAGTCTGAAGTAATCAAACAAAAGAAGAGCCTGGACTTAGCAGTTTCTTTGTTCTCTGAAGTAAACTCAGAGAATATCCCTTTCTATGTCACCAAACTAAATGGGGCTAACATAACCATTAAGAATGAGACTCTTAACACTATCTTGAATAATGGCACTTTTCCCATTTCTTAATATTTTATGAACATATACTACATTATGGTACATTGTTGGTAAAGAAAACACAGATATCCTGGGTCATAATTTCAAATGACACTATCAACTCTCTTATCTTATTGTATTTACCACCTATTCAATTAAAAAATCCCTTTCTCATAATATAGTTAATCATAGATGGAAATCATAAATTTGAGTCACACAGACATGTTAAGTTGGGATTGTTCTAAAATATATTTAAGCCTGGTCATTCTTGTATCAGAGAATCAGAATTCATGTTTTGGTTCCTTATATGTACAAGTTTGCTAGCTTTGACTAGCTTTAAGTAAATAAACAATATGGATTTACATGTCACCAAACTTTCAGGTCAATCATATATGTATGTGTGTGTTTGTGTGTATGCATGTATATATATACATAATGTGTATATGCATATATACATACACATATATACATATATGCATATTCATACATGTACACATTGAGAATATGTCCATTATAACAGGCTCTTAGGTAAAATTTTCAAGTACAACAAGCTACTACTGATCTCAGTTCCTTTAAAGATGTCACAAAATACTGGTTTGAGAGAGTCAATGAGGCATTAGATAAATTATTCACACCAAGCCATCAAAATAGGGGACCTGGAGGTCAAAAAAAGGACTGGTGGCAATAATAAATAATGAGGACCATGAGCTCCTTCTCCCCCTGAATTGTGAATCATAATGAAAAGATAAAGACAAACTCCAAGGAGCACCAATGCCTCCAATTTGGCAAAAAGCAATCTCCTTCTTACTAGAGGTGTTTTCGTCATAGCTACTTTGTTCTCAATATATTATTCTCCCAAATGATTATCTTTTATGCTGTGATTGGAGAGAACCTGTTCTGGTCCTGTGCTTTACTAGAATTATAGTTTGTTTGTATTAGACAACTTTTGAGAACAGTAAATATGGAGATCATTTCATTGCTTTTAATTATGCATCATTGCTTCACTGGTAATTATTCTTGGTCAAGAGTTCTGTGTGTGTGTGTGTGTGTGTGTGTGTGTGTGTGTGTGTGTGTGTGTGAGTGGGATGGTCCCCTTTGGCAGTAATCTATAGACCACTTCTGACAATAATGTTTTTAAAGGTATAAAATAAGATACTTGAAATTACAAAATGAAGTTGTGATATTGAACTCTAGTTATCAAAATATTACCAAAAATAACTTTATGGTAAGAACTGTTTTTCTAGAGGCTTCTTAGTCAAATGAATAGAGAAACCTACCAGAAGGCAATATATGGTGAGTTCCTTAACCTCTCATTTTCCCAGGAAACTCTCTAGGATTCCAAGGCAGAGCAAGTTCTGATCTGCATTGGCAGAGGAGAATTTCCTCACAGGGAAATCTCAGGTTCATTACCAAACAATAATGATAAAAATGACAAAATGAACAATACTATAATTTTATCTATCAAAAAGGGACCATCTGGTTTGGTAAAGGAATATTAGGGCAAAAGCTTAATGAGAAATAAATTTTCTTCTTGTTTCCCTAGGATGCTTTTTGGCAAAACAAGTATTTTATTATTGAATACAAGTTCATTAAGTTACATTTCTTGCCCAAATATAATTCCTTGAAAGTGGTGGTTGGAAAGGAAGACTCAGATTTACAGCTAGAATACTTCTTAAAGGTCTTTTAACCTAACCCTCTGGTCTTACAGAAGAAGAAAGAGTCCCAGAAAGTTCAAATAATTTGCTCAAAGCTACACTGAGACTTACATACTAGTAAGTCTCTGGTTTCACATCCTGTATCTTTTTCCTTGTACCATGAAAAATGATTTTTCTTAGTAAGCTTTATCTTGAAAATTCAGAGTTTCTTCACTCCCCTTTTCTCTCGAAGCTCAGTACTTCTACAGAGGGACTTCAAGATCTAATCTAAATGGGTTTTTTCCCCCGCTCATTACATTGCCTAGACAGGTCTAGGGAAAATGTTGATTACTCTCTATTGTTAAGACTGGTAATGCAGAAAATGATGTCTCTTTGATCAGGATTAAGTGTCCTAAGTCATTTACTCAAGGCCTCCTTTTAATATAGACCACCTCCCACATGTTGACCAAGCAGAGTTGATTGGCATCCCTAGGGAACTCCTACTCTTCAAAGAGCATATAACCTGTACCCCCAAATCCCAAATCAAGCCAGTTCTGAACTGGCCCCCTTAGCAGGTATCCAGTTTTGCACTGTAACTCTCATGCAATGCATGTCAAGTCACTTTGAAGGAAATTAAACCATGGATAAATGCATGCTAATTTCATTTGTCTGTTTCTTAGAACATACTGTTTCAAAGTGAAGTTCATGGGATTCGCATGCTATATGTTCCATAAGTAGCCCACAGTATGTCAAATCTCCATATAAATACTGTGGGGACAAATTTCTTTGCTTGCCCCTATTCCTTCTTCACATTCCCTTGTAAATCTTATTCATGATTTCATAATCAAATACTACTTTTCTGCAAATGACTCCTGACAAAATATATCTCCTTAAAAAGGTTTTATTGACCTATTTTGTTTTCATATTATGAACATTTGTAAATTATCTCTGTGCTAAGAGAGTTCTTTTGTAGAAAACTTAAACAATTAAATAAAATTAACAATAGAATAGCTTCATCTGAAAGTGTAAGCAACATTCCATACTCATAAAATGTAGTCACATTCTCCCTTTGTTTCTAAAAAAATAGAAGTCTATTTTTTTCTACTCTATTTCTTACCTTATTGAAAAAGGGAGGGGGCGGAGCCAAGATGGCGGAGTAGAAAGACTCACCTATGCTAGGTCCGAACCCACAGCCCATAGATTTCCTGTAAAAAGAACTGACAAATTCTGGAGCAGTGGAGGCCACGCAGCAACACAGTGAAGGAGATTTGCTTTGCAGAGAGCCCTGAAGAACCGACCGCAAAGGTACCCTGGACACGGGAGCAGAGTCCTGTCCGGCCGAGCGCTCCCCTCCTCCGCCCCGGCCACGCGGCACTGAGAGGAGCGAGCAGAGCCCTGCAGGCGTCAGGGACCTGGATCTTCGCGGGCGGCCACGAAGGTCCATCCACCCACAGACGCACAGGTCAGTGAGAGAGACGGGCTGAGAGGGGAGCAGGGGATCTCCGGGATTCGGACCCCCTGGGAAGCAGCCGCTGCGGCAGAAGGAGCTCCACCCCAGCTCCATTACAAAGGATCTCTGTATAAACCCCCTGAGGGAACTGAGCCT
>CM053771.1:129018291-129124767 GCA_028658325.1 Potorous gilbertii | reverse complement strand
CAAAGGGGGAGAAAATTTTGGAACCCAAAATCTTGTGAAAATGAATGTAAAAAGTTAAATAAATTTATTTAAAAAAAATAAATTAAAAAAAAGTATAAAAAAAATATCTGTCCAATAATTTTAAAAGAAAAAGAAGTTCATTTTATGGTTGAACCATCACATTTTTAAAATACACTTAGACCAGGCACAGGATTTAGGTAAAAACAGAAACAACAAATAATATAAACTGAAATTCTCTGAAGTTTAAAAAATGGAGAAACAATTTTAAGTGATTGTACTAATTTATATTGCTAGAATTATCTGGGAACTTGTAGATATGAACTGGAGAAGCAGAGTTACTTTTTTGAATTCTTCCAAGAATAAGACTCATTGTCAAAGAAAGGATATCTAGGGGTCATATAACTACTAGATGTGACATCTAGGATTCAAAAAAGTGATGCTTAAATGGACACTGGGTATAGCTAACTGAGACACAAAGAACTTAATGCTCGTTAACATTGGTAATAATGGTTGCATTTTTACATTGTCAAGTACAAATTAGACTTAGATGGCTCACAGTAGACTAGTTTTTAGAAGGATACATGTCACCAAGAAAATTTAAACATGAACCAATATGGTACCTGACAATGTAAAAATGCAATTTTGTGAGCTGTGAGAAAAAATGTATTGTATTGTTTGAGCCTAGCCCTACATGGCTGGGAAACTGAACCATTTTTATGTGCCTTTAGTCATGTTAGCTATGCTGTGCTGTTTCCTCTCAATTATCAAATCCAGTTTTCTAGGATCCCCTATAAGGTCTATCTGAGTATATGGACTCTTGGATCCATTTGTCACATCTATTGCCCCTGCTCCTGAGTGGACCACTGAGCCCATAGGAGACCTTGCTCTCTGATTTCGAAGGGGAGTTTAAAAAAGCGACATCCAATGTAGACAGGTTTCCCAAGAGTTTCACCAGACCTGCACAAAGAACAGCTCCCTCCCTACCTGAGCCCTGTGCATACCTAGGACTGGTCACTTACATCTTTGGTAGCTTTATGCTCCCTTCTTTGATCCTTTTTACAGCCTGCTTCTTTTGCTTGTTTCCATTTGCTCTGCCCATCTCTGGGGATGTCCAACCACAGGGAAAGAGCAGCTCCTCCTATCTCCCCATGCATCCCCTGAGACAGATTCTGTCTGATAAAGAAATTGACCTTTTCTTTAGTGGCCCCTAAGCAGCTGGGCAAAACCAGAATCCACACAGATAAGGATTTTTAGAACTTCCCCCTTTGAAGAAGAGAGAGTTTCTTCCATACCTTCCTTGTTCTACAGGTGATGCCTTCATTTTGCCTTTGATCAAAAGGAGAAAATGATAATCATTTAATATCATTTTTGGATTTTCATAAGGGCCAAATGCTGAACTAATCAATCAAACTGTTTTGCTTTGTTCTAAAAATACCCTTTTCTGTGTCAGCAACTTTAAAGACCTGTTTATGAGAGGATGCCTGCTTATCTTGGTTATCACAGGGATAAAGGAAACTCAGATATCTTGGAATCATAAATTCCAACTGACACTACTTTGTTTATTGTCTTGTCTCAATGAATTTATAGCCTAGTCAACTAAGAAAATTCCTTTCTCATGGTAAAGTGTATTTAAGCCTGGTCATTCTTCTATCAGAGAATCAGAAATTTCCTTCTGGTTACATGACCATGTATGTATTAGAGTAACAATATGAATTTAGTCTGTTTGTCTCTTTTAACCAAGCTTTCAGGTTGACAATATGTACAAATGTGTGCTATATATGAACATATATGTGCATATATCCTCTTTATAGCATATACATATTATATATATAAAATATTTCTCATAAAGCATCATATATAATGCATTACTATATGTTGTATGTTATACATGTGCAATAAATGGCATTGCATACATAATGAATGGTTTATTACATATGCTCAATAAAAGTACATTATAAAGGGCAATAAGTAATTTACTACACATATGAGGTCACTTCTTATACACTTGACCTTTGCAAGATGTACACATGAGGCATTAGAATGACATTTTTGTATATCTAATATATATGTATATGTATATATGTGTAATAATACAAGAACATATTTTATATACATTTGTATATAATATGTATAATATATTAACTGCAATATACATGCACACATTGTGTACACATTTATATGATACAGTGTGTATAATCTGTATGCAAGAATTCATCATGTTTTATATACATATATGTATAAATATACACGTGTACAGATACATATATTATGCAGATTGTATGTGTGTGTTGTATATTACCCACCATATATATCATATAATCTATTGTCCACTTGAAGCAACCAGCTCCAGGCAATTCCATAAAGGGCTCTGATCCCTTTCCTGAAGTCTGCCTTAAAAACATATGTGACCAGCAAGTTTTACATATGTAGGAAAGATACAAACCATAACACTGTAGCATTTTTTCCCCTATAGTACATCTTTTAGACAAAATCCAGTTTGTTTAAATTTTGCCTGAAAAACGAATCAAAATTATTTGCATTCAGTTTCATATTTTTAATTGAAGTTACACTTAGTTTTGGAAACAAGCCTCAGATTAGTCTAGTAAAAAAAATGTGGGGGGATCTGTTATATTTGATGTCAGAAAATCTTGTTCAAATATAATTTCTGTTACTAATATCTTGTGTGATTTTGATTAAGTCACTTAACATTTCTGAGTCTCAGTTTCTTTATCTGTATAAGAACAGTTCTGCTGTTCTTAGAACACCTTCTAAGGTCTCCTCAAATTCTGAATCTACTATCTTATGTCACTACTTCCTTCTTCACTCCTGTCCCACATGATGAGGTAGCCCACCTCCTTGCCCAACCTAGACCTCTCCCTTCTCAAGTGGGTCCCATTTCATCCTTCCTCCTCTATCCCCACTGAATCACTTATTTTCAGTTTCTCCCTGTCTGCTCCTTCCCCACTGCCTACAAACATGCTCATGTCTCCCTCATCCTGAAACAAACAAAACTCACTTGATCCTTCCAATATATCTATGATCCTATATCTGGTCTGCCTTTTGTAGCTAAACTCCAGGGGGAAAAAAACCCAAACAACTATAATAGGTACCTTCACTTTTTCCTCTCACTCTCTTTCTAACCCTTCATAATTCAGCTTCTGACTTCATCATTCCATGAAAAAATTTCTTCAACATTACCAGTGAACTCTTAATTGCCAATATTAATGACTTTTCTTAATCCTCTTTTTTTAAGCCTTTCTGTATCCTTTGACATTGTTGATAACCCTCTTTCTCCTTAGTATTATTCTCTTCTCTTCAGATTTTCAGAACACAATTCTCTCCTGGTTCTTCTCCTATCTATCTGTCTGCTACTCAGTCTTCCTTGCTAGATTCTTGCACAGATCACACCTTTTAACCATAGGTAACACATAAGTTTCTGTACTAGGTCCTCTTCTTTCTCTATACCACTTCACTTGGTGATCTCATAAGCTTCCATGGATTTAATTACCATCTCTATGCTGATGATTCATAAATCTGCTGTTCTTCCTTTCTTTCCCTAACCTCCATTGACCTCCAATCTTGAATCTCCAGCTGCCTTTCAGACACCTTAAACAAGATTCCAAGACATCTTAAACTCAATATGTCCAAAACTGAACTTATTATCTTTTATTCTTATCCCTCCTGTACCTCTTATCTTTTCTGTTATTGTAGAGAACAACCTCATTCTCTCAGGCCCTCAGGCTTGCAACCGTCAAGCTGTAAGTTTGGTTAAAAGAGGCAAGCAGGCTAGGTGATATTTACATTCATACTATTTATTCCCTTAAAGCTAGCCAGAGCTAGTTTCTGTGAATGGACACGGAGCCAGAATGTAAATTCTGACTGATAAAAGAATGATCAACCTTAAATATGTTTTAGAACAATCCCAACGCAGGGTCTTTGCGTCACTCAAATTTTTGATCTCCATATATGTTTAACCATATTATGGCACAGCAATTTTCATAATTGAATAGGTGGTGAATATGATGACAAGACAGTTGATAGTATCAATTGAAATGATGATCCAGCGTATCTGTGTTTTCTTTACCATTAACATGCTATAATATAGTATATGTCCATAAAATATTAAGATAAGAAAAAGTCCCATTATTCAAGGTAATGTCTGCTTAAGGGTCTCATCTTTAATGGCCATAAACAGAAGAAAAATGTTTTTAGTTCCATCTGGCCTTATTAACACAGGAAAAAATATTCTCTGGGTTAATTCAGAGAAAGAAAATGGGTTTATGGCACTCAAGAGGGTTTTGAGCTTCATGCAGCCCTGAGGCTATGCATTTTGACCTCTTTGGTTTACTTGGCCCTAGATTTCCCTTTCAGCTACAGTGCCTGGAACATAGTAGTTCCTTAATAAATACTTGTTGACTCATTGTGGGGTGAGGAGTAGGGGGGAAGAGTAAGGGACATTGATGTTACACTCATCAAAAAATCTTGACATTCATAAAGGAAAAGTCTTTAAAGATCAGAGATGTCAAAAGAGGCCATTGAAGAGGCCTTTTAGATGAGAAAACTGATGCCCAGAGAATGTAATGACAAAGAAAGTAATTATTAATATTTTGGAGTCAAAAGGATTTAAATTATTTACTCATGAAAATGCAGAGGCAATGTGACACAGTGGGTAGATGGCACTGGGTGGAAGGGAGGAGAAAGAAGTGAAAGGAAAGGGAGAGGAGGGAAGAAGAAAGTGGAGAATGAGGAATAAGGAGAACAAGTGAAATGTCTGAAGAGGAGAGTGAGGGGAAAGGGAATTGTGGGAGCAGTGTGGAGAGAAATGAAGGAAGAAGGAGAATGACAGGGAGAAGGGAAGGGGGAGGGATTTAGAAGAGGATCAAGGTGGGACAGGCAAATGCTAAGACAGCATAGATCTAGAAACTTAAGGAATTCATTCAAAAGTGAAAAGCTAACACATCCTTGCCTTTCCATTGCTGAGGTTTTTAGTAATTTGTAAACTCAGCTACAAATAGGCCACTGCCAAACTATAGAGGTAACAGCTTTCGTAACAGTTGAAATATATGATTTAACACTGCCTTACATTAAAGTATATTTTGTTCCTTGAAAGCTTCTTGTTTCATTCTTTTTTAACTGGTTAATTAGTTATATGTAAGTTGTATGTAGTACACATACAAATATGTGAGCATATTTCCAGGTATATACTTACATATGGGCATGCAGATATGGATAGACGTATGTGGGACTTGCCCTTCAGGGCATGCCCTGATTGCCTAGCCAAGAAGCCTCCTGCTCCCTGGTAGGTGCCATGTAGGTGGGAGCACTGTGCTTTGATTGCCTGCCTCCCCAGAACATATTGCATCTTTAAAACTGGCCACATTGAGACAATCTCCCTCTACTTGAGCTCTGCTTTCTGTATACTTTCGTAAGGCAGCCAGAGAGTGAAGGCCGCAACTGACCCACAGAGCTGATACTATGAACTGAACCAGAAGACATAGCCCCTTCCCTTCCCCCTGACTCTGAGAATTGTCCCTAGGTATGTTTGTTCTGTATCACTTATTCTTTGCAGTTTCAGGTGCTGCTCGTGATTCCCACTGTCTGAGTTTTCAACCTGTGACAGCTTTGGAGTTAGGATTTCAAGCATCCAACCACCTTCAGTCTTAGACCAGAAAATCCAGGGTCATTGGAACTTAACCTAAGGGGGAATTTGGACCAGAAACTTGGGAATATGATCTCAAGGAATTTGGCTAAGCTATGAACCTAATCCTTTTTTACTTTCCCCAGAGGCTGAAGTGAAGAGGAGAGAGGAGTTTATATATTTGTGATTATACCTTTTGAAGTAAATATTTCTTTTTAAAATCTAATCTTATTGTTGGTGGCCAAATGGAATTGGGGTGTCCACTCTCCCACACATGACGGAACACTATCAATGCAGACTGTAGTCATTTCTTGAGAGTCTAGACATCCCCAGACCCCTTAAGAGTACTAGACTACCCTGGGAAATAGTTGAAATGAAACAGACTTAGCTTTCAAAAGTTTGAACCCAAGTTAGTCAGTGTATTATACACACATATACACACATAGATACACACACAAACACAGTCATAGAAATGTTATATATAAATGCTACACACGAATGTGCATAGGCATGAATATGCCTATGCACATTAAATAGCAAGGCAAAAAATTCTCATATTGTGTCCAGAATTAAACTCTATCCCTGCTATGTCATTAGGCAGATGAACAGTAAGAAATAGAGTTTAATCCTGGACGCAATATTAAAGTTTTTTTCTTGCTATCAAACCTAATAAGGGTATAGTACCACCTATTGGCAAGAAGCCCAAATTGTAGACATTGCTAGTAGACAGAATCATTAAGCCCAAAGAATTCAGTTCCTAATTTCCTTCACCCAGATGACAGGGTGAGTGACAAGCATATCTCAATAGCATCTTTTGACTGCATTGTTATTGCTACTTTTACTTAGATGGATGTTATTGCAGTGGAGTTATGCAGTGGAAATATCTCATGTATTACAAAATGCATTTGATTTCATTTCAGAGGACCTGAGTTCAAGTCCCAGATTTGTTACTTATTACTCTTATGTACTCTTTGGAAAGTGACAAATTCCCATTTCCTTATTACCTCATCAGCAATGTAGGACCAGTTCAGGATCCCTTTGATCTCTAAATCCCATGGATTTCAAGTATTCCCCATCTTACTTTTTAAAAAATCTATTTCAGGGACTTATCATTAATATTTTTTATTACATGATTTTTTAGAAAAAATCCATGCAATTAAATCATTTTTGTCTATATGATTTTTTTAAAAGTCTGTATCTTTCTTAAAACAACAAGATAAGAAAACAGATGTACTGAAGCAGTTGTTCTAATGGTGGAGTGATAAGAAAAGTATCATGGAGATGTAGCATCTATACATACAGCAGATGGCAGTTAAGTAGAGAAGGGGATTCACCTTGAAGTGCAACACCTGCTCCAGAAACCTCAGTTCTGTTCCTTATATCCTTTTCCACAAAAGCTCTCAAAACACTTTAGAATTCAGTATAAAATAATTTGATAACTCTTTGCAAAAAGAAGTGACAGTGACTAGTATGTCTAAGAGAGGACTGAGTGTGGGAATGATTTAGTGTAGGACTAGAAGAAACGATTTAATATCTCTTACATTCATTAAAGATAAAAAAGGGACAAGTGTGTAGAACTGGAAAGAGAAAAAGGAAACACTCAGGGTTTTTGTAGAGTACAAATTGTTTTTCATAAAAAAATGAAAGGCAATTTAAAAGCACTGATTCTAGCTTTGAAACTTACCTGGTCCAACTTTGAAATATAGTTTCTCTAGAAACTTTGACGCTCGAGACTTAAGGTTTGCAATGATTACCTATATCACAAGACCAGCACAAATAGTCTAGGCTTGATATTTTCTTAAAGGTTTCTTACCAAACAACTCAAAATACACAGTCTATGTAGGTTATGCTGCTTTCCTGAATACTTCTACTTAACTGTGAGAACCATAGCATACCATTATTTCGATGAAAATGCCTCTGCTGGAGCAGCCAAATGAGAATCTAAGAACTTGAGTGTAAATGAAATATGAGACAGTGGAATTTATTCTTTAAAAAAAGGCATTTGAAAAGCCTCCTAATGCATTCTTATTAAAATATAAAGGGGGATGGGAGAGAGAAAAGAAAGTAGGAGCAGAATATAGACCTGCAAAGTCCACTAAATTAATTCAGCTTTAATAGAAAAGAAGGAGGGGAAAAAAGGATAAAACTGAGGGAATACTGAAAAAATCTGAAAGTAAATACATTAGCTATTAACTGAATTAGCAATGATTAGGAAGCAGAGAAAAAAATGAGAAGGTACACCATTCCTTTACTGTAAAGTTGTTTGATTCACTTTTATCAATATAGACCCCTTGAAGGCTAAAGACCTGAAAATTTATTTAGTCCAATAAAATAGTGCAATAGTAATTATAACTAAATAGCTAGACAGAGGCAAATTAAAAGAAAAAATCTCTATAGCTAATTTAAACAGAACACTCATCTTACCCAATCTACCTACCTAACATTTCAAAATTAAAATATAATTGCAGTCACTGACTATTTGGTATATATTGAGCCATTTAAAAGAAATTAAAGAACATTATTTCTCTTATTTACCACATTTCAATCTGGACTTCCCACAAGTAACCTTTTTTGTTTATCTATCAATATAAACTCACACGTAGGGCAGTTAGGTGACACAGTGGATAGAGAGCTGAGCCTGAAGTCAGGAAGTCAACTTCCTGAGTTCATGCCTGGCCTCAGTCATTTATTTGCCTCATTTTCCTCATCTATAAAATAAGCTTGAGAAGAAAAATGGCAGAGCACTCCAGTATCTTTGGCAGGAAAATCCCAAATGGGGTCATGAAAATTGGACACAACTGAAAGGACTTAAAAATGATATAGACACACACACACATATCTGATATATTTGTGAGGAGTGTGGGGGAAGGGATACAGAGAGAAAGAGAGCAAGAGAGAGAGAGAGAGAGAGAGAGAATGAGAATATTAGAATGTACATTTTTATCTTCAAGAAGTACTCCATGTGACTGGTTCAAAACAAAGTGGGAGGAGACGATTGGTCTGGAATGTTCTTGGAAAAATGTTCAATAATTTCGATGACATCAAGTTGTTCACTGTCAAAGAAATCCATTTCCTGAATACTGGTAATGATATCCATTTGGTGCTGCTATATGTCTGTGAATCTTCGGAAAGCAGGATCACAAAAGAATACGAATTATGGTAACCGAAAGGGAAATGGAAAGGTTCACAGTGAAAATTTAGCATAGTACTGGAGATGATTTCATTTGAAATGTGACATGATATTATAAAGGATTTGTATAACTGGGAAAGGTTGATGTAGGGAGAATTGCTGGCAGGTTGGAAAATCTGAATGTTTCATCATTACACACAAGACACTATGTGAACTATAGGAAAACCTTCAGTGGGTTTGGTAGATACTATTTATGAGACTTAGGGAAAGAGTAGGAAGCAATCAGAAGACATAAAGGTATTCTAATCTACTTTGGGACATGGAGCACCTGCCATAACCAACTCCCAGATCTGTTAAAACATTAATAAAAAATAAAACCTTCCATGAGAGTATATCCTTTACCAGTGTAAACTGCAACTTTTCCAGACCTAGGAGACAGATTTTTTTTATGATTTTTAAAATTTTGTTTTTAATTTATGGACTAAAACAAGCATTTCCATAACATAGTATAATAAGAAAGATGACTGTGCTGAAACTGCTAATTTACTACTATGAACAACTTAGTTTTCCTTTCAAATACATGACAAAATTATCATGTAATTTTTTTCTCCTCTTCTCCTCCTCTGCCTGCCTGAGTTACTACCATTAGACCATATATATATATATATATATATATATATATATATATATATATATATATATATGTATATATACATACACACATGTAATATATATACATATTATATGTGTGTATGTAAAATTATCCTCTACAGACATCTATTTATCAGTTCTTTCTCTGGATTCAGTCAGTATCTTTATTCATATATCCTTTATAGTTAATTTTGACATTTTATAATAGACAAAAGTCATTCTTAAAATAATATTGCTGTTACTGTCTACAATATTTTCTTGGTTCTGCTCATTTTGTCCTTCACTATTTCACGTATGTGTTTCCATGTTTTTCTAAAATTATTGAACTCATTCATTTCTTATAGCACAGTAGTATTCCATTACAATCATATATCATGAACAATCAGTTCATGATTCCACCAACAATGAATTGGTGTCCCAATTTTTCCACATCCTCTCCAGCATTTGTCACTTGACTCTCCTATCATTTTATCTAATAATATTGGTATAAAATGATATTTCAAGGTTGTTTTAATCTCTAATCAATAATGGTTTAAAATATTTTTATACGACTATAAATAGTTTTGATTTCTTCATTGGAAAACTGCCTCTTCATATCCTTTGACCATTTTTCAGCTGGTGAATGACTTGTTTTCTTTTAGATTTAACAATGTTCTAATTACTATTTGTAAATGTCCCTCTCTCTTCTTTTTACTCACTATCTTCCTTCTCTCTTTTTATCCAATGCTTGTTACCTTATATTTTCCACTTACCCTCTTATCTTTATTTTACTCACCCCTCTAAAATTCCCTCTTTTTTCTTCTTCCTCTATGCTCCTAATCTTATTTTACGTACTCTTTTAAAGTCCCTCTCCCACCTGTGCCCCTGTTTTTTCACCTCTTTAGCAGTATAAAAGATTTCAAATCCTCTTCAGATATATGTTTTGTTTCCTCTTCAACCCAGATGAGAGTAAGGTTGCAATAAACATCTCTCTACCCCTACCTTTTACTCTGTATTAGTTTTTCCTTTTGTGCCCCATTTTTATGAAATTCTTTCTTTTTACCTTTTCCTACCCAATTTTGTTTTTTTAATCATCCCATCACATAAAACTCAGACATAACCTTTCTTTCAAGCTACCCTATTAATGATAAGTATTAAGAATGCTGGTAACATTTTCATCTATTATAAGTAAGCAGTTTAAACTTTCAATGCCTTATAATTAGATTTTAATGATTTCCTTATATTTTCCTTGGATCTTTTATATCTAATTTTCCATTGAGTTATGGTCTTTTTGTTACAAATATCTGAAAGTTCATTTTTTAAATTCAGAGTTATTATACACAACTTTGCCATATAAATTTTTCTTGGATGCAACCCCAGATCCTTTGCTCTTCAAAATATAATGTTCCAAGACCTATGGTCTTTTATTGTAGAAGCTGCTGTGAATTCCTGACTTTTTCTGTAGTATTTAAATTGTTTTTTTTTCTTGTTGCTTGTAATATTTTCTACTTAACTTAGGAATTTTGAAACTTGGCTAGGATATTCCTGTAAGTTTTCTTCTTAGGATCTCTTTCAGGTGGATTCTATTTTTACTTTACATTCTTGTTCTAAAACTCAATTTTCCATAATAATGTCTTGTAATATTGTATACAGATTCTCTTTTTTATCATAACTTTTGGGTAGTGCTATTCTTATATTGTCTCCCCTCAACCTATTCCCTAGATTAGTTGTTTATATATTGAGATGTTGCAGATTATCTTCTATTTTTCCTAGTTTTATTATATCTAGGTGTCTTAGAATATCATTTGATTCCACTTGCCTAATTCTAATTCTCAAGGGGTTATTTTTTTTACTTAAGATATGTTTTCTGACTCCAGGGCTGGCACATTATCTACCATGCCACCTCACTGTCAATGTATTAATAAACTTATTAATAAGGAAGCAACTATGTGCTGTAATAGATGGTGGCAGTAATAGTGGAGGAGGCGGAAGTAGTAGTAGTAGTTGTGATAGTGGTAGTGAGGGGATTTTGATGACGGGATAGTGATGATAGTGGTAGCAGTAACAGTGGTGATGGTATTGGTAGTGGAAGGTGATGGTGATGATAGTAGTAGTGTGCTGGAAGTAGCAGTCATCTTAGTAATAGAAGCAATAGTGGCAGTGGTAATAGGAGGAGGAGGAATGGAAGGAAAAGAAATGGTAATTGTGGCAGAATCAACAAAAGTGGTGACATTAGTTGCAGATTGATGTTTTGTCTTATTATTTTTGCATTCATAACATATAATTATGAATTAATGTAGCAGGATATTTATTCAGTAATAAGCTGAGTTATAACTCATTAGCTATGATATCTATGATTATGGGGAAGGGATCCACCTCATTGTTGATTTTGTCTATTGTGATAAATGAATAACCCTGAAAGACAGAGTTTCTAGGAAATTAATAAACAATTTATTAATTAGGATAGCCAGAAATAAATTAATAAATTGGTGGTCAGTGGTTTCTCTAGGTAACCGAAGACCCTAAGGGAGACCCTGAACAGCTGAAATACCTTCTGAAAGAGAATTCCTATGAAAAATCAACCTTGATTGGTGGACATTTAACAGGAGGTATGCTAATAATCTTCATCAACTCCTGCAGAATATTTGGTTTGATCATGAGACTTAGCAGCCTTTAGTAATTTGTACAGGATTAGAAGTCATTTCCATGTGGACATCTCTGATTTATTTTCTCGTTTATGTGCTGGATTATCCTAAGCTCTAATGGAGGAGACCAAAGACAAGGATTCCTTCCCTCATGGTAAGGGTTCACCTAAACTGGATTTATCCAAACAGAAATTAGTTCTCCTAGTTGGGTTGGCATCCTGCCCAAGACTGAGTAGAATAATCCCTAAAGTCTAAGAGTAATCTTATCAATGTCATGTCTTTCAGAAATGGATTGATCTTAACAAAAGCAGGGATTCTAAATAGAAATTAGGAGAAAACGCATCACAAATTAATAATTAGTTATTAATATAATAGTATAGTAATAATTCTTTCACTAATCAATGACAATCAATTATATTGGCTTGTTTTTTGAAGTTTTTCTTGGGAGAGAAATATTCTTGGTACTCATTAAGTAATGAATTATTTTACAAGCACTTAATGTTTATTATATGACAAACACTATGCTAGATACTACATATACAAATACAAAAATGAGAGAGTCCTGAATCTCAAAAAGCTAATTTTCTATCAGAGAGACATGGTATATGCACCAATAATAAATACAGGATATATGCGTAACAAATTAACAATGTCTGGCATGTAGTATGCCCTTAATAAGTTTTTTTACTTCATTTAAATTATGGAAAGACTACATACTGGAAAAAAAATGAGGAAAAATCTATCATAGGAAGTCATACTTGAAGTGTGCTAGGGATACCAAAGGGTGGAAAAGGTGGAAGAGCATTCCAGGAATTGGGAGCAGTCACTGAAAAAGCAAAGAGGCAGGAGACACAATATTGTTATAAAGAACAGAAAGCCAACTAATTTGGCTGGAGCACAGTGTATGGCAGGGAATAATGTGTTTTTACCTTGGAAAGATAACCAGGACTTAAGTAGTGAAGAATATTAATTTTAACGTAAGGCAATGGAGAGCCAATGAAGCTATTTGATTAAGGGAGTAACATGGCAGACCTCTGTTTTAGGAAAGTCATTTTCATTGTTGTGCTGAGGATGGATTGTAAATGAGAGGAAATAGATGCAGTTAGTCCATTTAGTAGGTTATTGAAATAGTTTAGTTGACAACAAAGGAGAAAGAGCTTATTAAGCACCTATTGTGTGTACACTTGACCTGAGCTACCTGATTTAGAAAACATTAAACAATACCTTCCCTCAATAAATTCACCATGTATCTGGAGAAATGAAACAAATATCTAAGAAGTGAGGAGACAATAAATTCTAACTAAAATAATAGCAGTATAGGGCCAACTAATGTAGGAGCAACCAGTCTCATATGCCTCAATTATGCCTCAGGGATAACCAACTCAAAGAGAGAAATAGTGGAATTAATCATTGGTACAGCAAAGTAGTTCAGAAGAAATAAGTGCCAGGACAAAATAAGTCCTTAACCATGTCAGTAGTCCCTGAATGATTTACTATATCACAGCACAATAAGTTGATAGGATGACAAAAGTGAAGACATGAGAAAGTTTAACTTAGAGATCAACCTAATACAATCTGTTTAGTCTTCAGATGAGAAGAGTCAGGATAAGAGTTAAGACTTGACAGAATCATACACTTAACACATCCACAAGTAGTACTCAGGGTCCCAGACTCCCAGGTCAATTATTCTTTCTCTTCACTTTTCTTCTGCTATTTTTAATGAGGACCCTCAAACAATGGTGTAGGGACAGTTTTTGCTTTTGTTTTCAAGAAGATTAAAGCTATCCTTGTATATACTTTGTAAATTAAGTTAGGTAATGTTTAATGTGTTTTTTAATGATGGTCATTTAGGAAATATGTAGGCTTTGGTGACCAGTAAGTGAAACTTTGATTATCTGGACAATCCATTTACCCATATTTCTCACTCCCCAACAAAATCAAACATTATGCAACATCATTGCAATGTGATGTAGGACTCAGAAAGGTTAATTACTATCTCTAAATTCTATTAGAAGTCAAGTTTTAGTGCTTGACAACTTCTTGCTACAGAACCAGTATGTGCAGGCTCAGTAAAAAGGAAGTTAGTGCTCAGGTATCCCAGCTGTGTGATTGATGATACACCAGCCATAGGCTCTGGTGGACAACCCTCAGAGAAGAGGTAAATTGGGAAAATTCTTCCAAACATCTTTTCTCAATTTTCTCAAGAAGTTTCTCCTATATTCTGACAGGTAATAGAAGTTATTGGGGGGGGGAAGGGGGAATTGCTATCAAAGACACTATGAAATAAAATACCTATATTACTCAAATGGATAAATTCCTTCTTAATCATTTGTTATTAGAGACATTGCCAGAGATAGATACATTAGAAGAGGTGGAGGGGTGTATTTTAGGAAGTCAAAAAAGGTGGTTCGGGTATCCAAAATAAAATGATATTGACTAAAAGTAATATGAGATATGCCAGAAACATGATATGCCAGGCTTTTCATGCAAACTTCCAATACTTACCACATTTTAAATTACTATGCACTAATAAGAAAAAATATATATTATATATATATATATATGTACAATGATAATGCTGAAAAGAATAACATATAGTCATCTCACACAATTCCATTATTTTATGGATAAGGACAGTGATTTCTTAGTTTAAATGGCTTTCTTAAACCCAGTAAGCAGATGCACAAGTCCAGGCTAGAATGCAGTTTCACTGTCTGTTAATTTTATTATTGGTTCTTCTTGAATCAGATCATAGGGCGTTTTGAAGATTCATTACATATATTTTTTTACAGTCCAATATCCTATGCAAACTTGTTTCTCTTGTTTGAATTCATATCATCTAGAGGCCAAGAGTTCAACAGGATAGTAGACAATCATGATAGTAACACATTTCTTGAGTGCTTTAAATTTTACAAGGTGGATCTCTCATAATGACCCCGTGAGGTCAAGAACACAAGAATTTTCATCCCTGTTTAATAACAAACGCTTCTTTGTGGTGAGGAGGTGGCTCTGAGATCATGAGATCCACATAAACAGAGCATAAACCCTGGCCAACCTCGTCCATCTAGAAAAGTTTTGAGTTTTGACCTAGGAATGATTTTTGCTTTGTGGCCTTTAAACCAGTCCATATATGTTTGCAGCCTCATCAACACAAGATGAATCACCAGCTAATAATTGTTTGGGCACTAGCAATTCATGAAGATCCTATGTAATATGATTAAGAAGGTTTGAACTATATTATTTGTTAATGAAAGCGATGCCACAAAGATAAAATCATAGATTTTTCTAGTGTTTTTCTGCAGCTAGTAAATTAATGAGGTTAAGTTTCTTGCCTAAGATAATATATTTACCAAATATGAGTGCCAGAACTCTAACCCAGATCCACCAGTATCAAAATCAGAGGTCTTACTGGTATACTGGTGGTATTTATGCCAAATCTATCAACATCATAAACCCAACCAACCCCAGAGGAAAACAGAAGTTTCATTTTTCTTATCTCAGATCTTGAACCATGGCTATTGTACTTCTGGCCTAGTCAGTCCCTTCTCCCCTGTGGGGTTATCAAAGGAATTTCAATTCCCTGATCTTCTTAGCAGCAACTGAGGGCCTTCCACAAGTTTCTTCCACTAATGTCTAACCCAGAACTCCAAATATGTCTTAAATAGGGAAAAGAAAAGTTAAAAGAAGAGGGGAGAAGAGAAAGATGAAGAACAAGAGAGGAAAGGGACAGAAAGAAGAGGAAAAAGCAAATGGAGAACCAGGAAAAACAAAGAAGAAGAGGAATGTGGAGAAAGATAAATCAAAGATGAAATGAAATAAGAAAGAGATGGGGAAGAGGCAGAAGAGAAGAGATAAAGAGGAAGAAAAGGAAAAACAACTAGAATGAAGAAAATAGAAACAGAAGGAGAAAGAGAAAGAAGAAAATGGAAAGGGAGAGAGAGGAGAAGGAAGAAAAAGAGGAAAAAAGGGGAGAAAAGGAAGGAAAGGAAGGAAAAAGAAAAGGGAAAGAACTCTTTTCTAACCTCCTCAGCATCCTGAGACTTTCTTCATGTATATTACCAAGGTCTTATAAGCACCAAAAACATGAAAGAAATTCACTTTTCTCATAGAGTGTATTTTCTCACCATCTTCTAATCCAGATGAAAGAGTATTCATTAATTCCACTAAAAATCATTTTTTTTCATAATTCTTACCATATTTCTAAGAGATGTTTCATCCTGTGTACTCCTACTCCATTGATTTATTAAAGGTAATAACACTGTCCCCAGGATTAGTGTTGGGATAGGCAACATATCAAAAACAAAATAAAGCTTCTTTTAGTTGGTACAAGGCAATAGCAACATACTCAGAAAAAATTACGTTTGATGAAGATTCATAAAGTACTGTGACATCAGTGGAAATACTATAAATGCTGATAGAATAATTGTATTTTATGTCATTTAAAACTACATAAAAATAAATGTTGATTGCAAAATCACCACGTTGCCCTGTGTATGGAAAGTCACAGACAATTTTAATAAACTTATCACTGTGTCAATCTGATCCCAAATCAGTAAGCATATTTAGTGTTTGTAAAGTGATGTTACATTGATTTAATGATGTTATTAGTGATATTTGCAGTGAGTGTATGGGTATAAACAATTAGTATTTGGGATACTCTTCCTTGGTAGAAAAACATCTAATTCCACTAATTGACTCAAGTTCTGCTTCTATTAACTTCACTCTTTGTACATCCTAATAATCTTACTATCAGTTGCTGCTGAGTTAATTAAAATTCATGTCTACCTACATAATCCAAAATAAAAATATTAATTCTGATAAATTTAAGAAAATATTTTGAAAATATAATTTTGTAGTAGAAAGTACCTTAATCTGAAAGACAAGATATGAGAATTCTAGCCCTTCCTTTGCCTCAGCTATGAGAGTAGAGATAAGTCACAACCTCTAGAAGTTCTACTTTGTTTTTGTTGTTTAACAATATGTGATTGCAGTATTTTGCTAGTTTATCTCTAACATCCCTTCTAGTTCTAAATTCCTATGACCTTAGACTGAAGTACCTAATGGACTTTGGTAAGAAGGAGTAGGGAAGAGGCTGAAAAAATAAAATTGTTTCCCCAAAACTACATATTTCTTCAAAATGCCAATTTTGTCAAACATGTTAAAGCCTTCAGAAAATAGAGTTAAACAAAACAACCCAAAACATTCTTATTTGATTTAACACAATCCCAAAAAACATGGAGAAAAAATACAATTTGTAAACTGGGAGCTTGGCATTAATTCATACTGAAAATGTTGAACACATCATTAAAGACATGGTTAATGTCTAGAAAAGGAAGTAGTGAACTCCCAAAGCTAGCATAGTTCCAGCAAGAACTGGTTTTACCAGAATAACTTGACATCCTTTTGGGACATTGGTATGGGAATGTGGTAGCAACTGTTTAGGTTTTTTAAATTAAAAAGTCTCTCATACTAGACTGTTGGAGAGATGTTGATTGAACCATTGTACCATTACATGAATTCAAACCTGATTTACTACATGGAATATAAGTAGTCCTCTATAACTGATATCAACTTTGTAGGAAGTCCCTGTGCTGCAACCCATTTTATCATTACTTGGCAGACATTAAGGGCACTATGATTATCTAATTTATAGGTGACATCAAACTGGCAGTTAAAATATTGGATAAATGAGTTAGGATTTTAAAATGTCTCGATATTTAAATAGAGATAATTCAAAATCTTGACTTGAATTTAAAGAACCAATGTCACAAGTACAAAATGTGGGAGGTGTATTCTTCCAGGTTCTTAGTGGATTGCAAACTTCATATAAATTAACAGAAGGAGAAGGCCTACAATGGTAGGTTGCATTAAAAAGAAAAATGAGGTCTAGAACTAGATAATGTTTTTCTTCTTTGCAAAGATACTGGAATCCATTGTCATTTTCTTTTATAGCTCATTTTGCTGTTGAGGAAACTGAGGCAAAGGAGTTAAATGACCCAAGGTCACCTAGATAGCAAGTTACTGAGGGCAGATTTGAACTCAAGAATATGTCTTCCTATCTCCAGGCTTGGTACTCTATCTACTGTGTCACCTAACTGCCCATAGTTCCGATACATACTACCTTGATTAGACAGAAAGATTACTATATTCAGTTTTGCATCCCACATTCTGGGAAGTATAATAAGAAAATGAAAAAACATCTAGAGTAAGCTAAACAGAGTGTTGAAGAGCCCTCTAGTTCATGTGTGATGAGGACTGGCTGAAGGAATGGGGATATTTACCTGAAGTGACAACTTAGAGAAAACGTAACTGTCCTTTACTATTTGAAGGATTATGATATGTAGTAGTGAATTAGACTTTCTCTTTTTTGGTAGAAGTTGCAAAGGGGTAAGTTTATCCTTGGTATAAGGAATAATTTCTTAACAATTAAAATAATTAAATTTGTGACCAAGATGGATAACTGAACAGGAAACAGTCAAAGAGAAATGTGTGTGTTTGTATCACTTTTGGACAGGTAAGAGGAGAGGATTCTATTTTGCCCCAACATTTTCAGTAATATTAATTTTTACCTAATCCATAAAAAGTCAAAGTTTAGCTAAAAATAAACATAAATTAAAAATGTTGTTGCTGCTGTTGTTGCTTCAAGAGAGGAGCAATGATATCATAGGGTGATGTCTTGACTTGTGTGTAAATTGGATTTAAATTTGGAATTATTACAAAAAGTTGTCAGCCTTACTTTGTCTTCTAGAGTCATGGAAGTGCAAGGGCAAGACAAAAGTGAGGATCACTGGCAATAGGATGCAGTGAATAATCTTGGTATCTTCAATGTCTGACCAGGTTCTCAGTGTTCCATATCACTTGCTTCAGACACCTTCATGGTCATTGGAACAAATTATTTTCACCCACCCATTCCTTCAAGGGAAGTCCTCTTATGCTTGAGGATGACTTCCTTAATTCACCATAGGGATTGAGGTTGCCCTCAACCTAATTCAACCTATCAAGATGGTTTTACAGAGGATGATTACTGTGCATATTACAGCGTCTTGAGTGTTGTGTGACGGGTGGACACTAAAGGTGGGTGAGCAGCCCTGAAAAGGATTCAGCAAACCCTCACAGGAGAGATTCTCCTTAGATAACCCTGCCCAAATTTTAGAGATTTTTTCTAACTGGGAGCTCTAAGTTAATGCAATTGTACCTATAATTGCTTCTTTAACATGAAATCTGTAAAGCAGAGGAAAAGAGAAATACATGAACAAAAATGACCCTAAGCTTAAAAAAAAAGTAATTGAACCAGGGAGTGACTGATTAAATTCCTAGAGACAAAGAGGACGGAAAACCCAACTGAAAATCCTTCCAACTACACTTTTCACAATGACATGCACAGCTATTCATATTTTACCAAGAAACAAGAACATGCTTTATTAAAATTGTTATAGCACAAATTTAATATCAAATAGATTTACAATTTGCTGCTTTCTTGATTATGTAGAGGATTCATTGTTTGTTTTATCTTCTAACTGGTAGGGATTTCTTTAGCTTCCTCTGCCCCTTACTTTGCTAATTCTGATGTGTCAAAGGAATATTATATAAAGAATTATCTTGCAGACCAGAAAGAATTATTTGAATTTTAAAATTTTATAATTTTAACTGCAATCATAAGTGACAATGAACATAGTTCTCAGCAACATTTAGACCTTAAAATGTTATAGAATAAATTAGGACCAATATTATAACTACTAAAGAAATTAAGGTTTTTAGATGTGATTAATCTTCACTGGCAACTGTTCCAAGGAGATTTTGTCTAATTGGAACCAATTTGAACTAAGAATACATTCCCTTAACTCTTTTAATGGACAGATTACTAGTATTTTGGTTTTACTGTAGTTTTAGACAAATATGTCATTATGAGACTCATGGGACAGTATGCTTTTAAAACAAATATGTGTTTTTTCAAGTTATGGTAGTAAGAAACTATTTTGCTTATTTCTAAGAGTTAGAGGCTGTGCAAACAAGCCCTGCTGTCTTCTTTGATAACTCACTAAAGGTGAATTCTCAGAATTAAGGTATCTCCTCTTGCATTTTATTCTGTTCATCCTTGCATTTATTTCAAGTACAGCTAACTATATTTGCATTGCTTACAGATTTTTTTTTCAAAATGTGTTAACATTTCATTTGGTTTTGAAATATCTATGCTATTTTTCAGCACAGGAGAAGAATTTATCAATTTATTTGCAGGTAATCCTTTCTACAAGTTTACTGGTTTTTGAAAATGAACAACTGTACTTTTAATATCAAAATTATTTATATGTCTAAATACTGAAAAACAAAACCTCTTAAGCTTACTAAAAATGTATTCCTAGTCCAAGTAAATCTAATGTATAGGACAGGTAGATTTTGTACCATCACATTTTCTCCAATTGGCTTTCTCTCAATTTATTGACTTCTGAAATTCCATTCCTGAAAATAACTTACTGAGTTTAGAATTTGCTCTTTATGAAAATATAAAACCTCTTGGAATAGAGTCTATTTTAAGCTCATCAGTTTACTACTTTAGCACATGCTGTGAGGAGGCTTACCTCAACTCCCACTTCTTTAAGTGGGGTCCCTAGACTTAGGGTACTATGTCCCTCAGGACTCTAGAGGTTGATTTGAGGTTTTGTTGGCGTTGCCATTACAATTAAATACAATTAAAGTGAGACACTAAAGATTTCATTTATGGACTTTCTGCTATCATCTGATTATCCACTAAGAATCACTTAATCAGCAAAGGTTAAGTTACTCTTTGAAAAGCTTATTTACTAAGAAGAAATGGTACAAACCATTCTCCCAAAAGTGACGGAAACAATGTCCCACAAGTATATACAGATTCCAGGGGAAAATGAGGGTTTAAACAACACATTTGGCAAAGGTTAACTCACAACTCCACATTTCTGGAAGTCCCTTTCTCTCATTCATAGGGTACTAAAGAAGCTCCCCTTGGCATGATTTACTACAGTAAGTGTCTTTTTGTAGAGTTTTTAATGTGCATACAATTTGTCCTTGGCTCCTCATGAAGACACTGCTACCAGCAGCTGCTACCGAAAGGGACAATGTGAGGATACCAGTAGAATGATAGGAAGTCTAAGTTCCTCTAGACACTTGGAAGCTTTCAGGATCTTCCTCTTGCCAGGTGGAAGAAGCCGAGGTAAATACTAAAATATTTTCTTCTCTGCCCCACATCACTCCCCAATCCCTGCCCCCAATTCCTTCACAGGAGATTATTGTAAAATGTTCCTTGTAAAATTGCTTGTTGAAATACAAATTTCTGTTAAATGCTTCAATCACTTACATTATAGTATTTTATAGATGCTTTGTAGGGTGTGATTGTTACTTCACCAGTCTGAACACCTTTCTGGGTTTATAGCTCAAGTTTGTTAAGTAAGCAAGTCAGTTTCATACTTGATCTAAAGTACCTTTCAAGGATATTTCACACTTAACCTCAACTCTCTGACTGGTTGATAGAAACTTGTTTTCACCTCATTAAGATATCAGGGCACCAAATGCTTAAAGTAGGGTGCAGTGAATTGATTAGTTTACTCAATCAACCCCTGTTTTATACTCTGAATATGTTTTAAATTTTTTCCTGAGAGATGGTTTTGATAGGAATGATTAAACAGGGGCTCCAACTAAAGTGGAAAGGGGTTGTTGTAGAAGCCAAAAACATAATCCAACCTATACAACAGTTACTTTAAAATCCAAGACCACCCACAATAATTAAGGTCCAGCTACTGCTGAAAGCACAAGAAACATAGAAAGTAAAAACCATTTTCTCCTTCAGCTGACTAGGAACATTATATTCGGAATCTGAAAACACTAAGATTTATACATGTGCCCACAGGAATGTCTGAAGAGAATATAAGTTTCAGAACTGATTTAGGAATTACATTTGCAGTGTTGAGCCAGGAACTGTGAACAATTTGATATTTTTCAGCCAATTCTTCTAAATATTACCAATCCAATATTAGAGTCACTAAATATCCTAGTAAAAAAACAGGGTTGCCGATCCTTTCCTTTTATTGCTCAGAAGATAATTTAAAAATCTTAAGTGAGTCAAATAAACTTAGTCATGACTAGATTTACTCACTAGGCCACTCCACTACTCCTCCTCAGGAAACTATTTCATTGCAATGGGCATTAAGGTGCAAAAACTTTGGAACTTTCAGGTAATGTGTGGTTCAGAAATAGAATAAAGATATTAAAAGCATAAGCAGCTTAGGAAAGCTGACCCAGGAGTGCATTCCAAGGCAGGGTATCTGATCTATCTGACAGACCCCTATCTAAAAATGCTTCCCTAAAGCTGACTAAAATTTTACTTCACATCGTTATGTTGCCGGAAATTTTACCAATTAGAAATTCATTTGAGGTAACTAGTCTTTTAAAATATGCAAATGCTTCTGGGAGATTTTGGGGTTATTGATTATTTGCACATTAGTATGAATTAGCTCAATCAGGCTACTTTCTTTTTCACATCTAACTAATAACAATGGTATGCTGTGGAGCTCCCTGGAGGGCACAGAGGACTAAAAAAACCCAAAAACCAAAAAAGTCCCTGGAGTTCAGGCCAGGTCGGAGTGGATACAATGATGGTAACTAGCCTGGTTTTTAGAGACCTAAGGAAAAGGAAACTTAGGACAGAAAATAGTAGATGAATTAATGCAAAACACAAACAGTACCTATTTCAAAATTTTGCCCAGGACCCAGGAAATCTTCCACCCAGGGAAATAGAAAGAATCCTCTCTCCTTCTTTTCTTAAAAAATCCTAATCAGTTCTCTCTGGGTTGTTAAGACCTCACATTCTGGCAAATACAATTAGTACTATGATTTATCTACATTCTGGGTTGAACAGGCTTTTGTGGGTTGGCCTGAGAATTTAGCCACCTATCATAAAATCATTTCTATTGGAGCATAGCTTCTGAACTGCAAACAACTGATGTACAGACTTTTGCATCACATCCTCTATTTCATAAATGAGAGACTGCCTGTAGTAGGCATTCAGAATTAGGGCTGTAGTAATTTTAATCTGGGTTATAAATAGGACTTTTCACAGTGTTCAGCACATAGTATGTGCTTATAATAAATGTCTGCTGCTTTAGAATTTGAAAAGACACACACTTTAGCTGGGCTGGGGACAAACTGGCTCCATGATGTCCTCCAGTGGTATGTGTAAAGAACAGCAGAGAAGGTGAGTGATCCCAGGGAGAGCATGATGAGAAAAAAAGGAAAGGGGAAAAAGAGCCCTTCTAGATGGATGAAAAAACAAAAAGGAGAGCAGTGTATAGTGCTCAGTCAGAAAACAAAACAAAACACCCTGGGCTCTGGCAAAAGGAAGAGCTGTGTTCTGCCTGGAAAAGGAGAGAGAAGGAAAAAGCAGCCAAATGCCAGGGAACTGGAAAGAATGGGGACCAGCTCCTTAAAAACTGCAAATGAAGGGCAGAGGCTTCCTTGAATGCTCTTTCTTTTAACACAGGTTCATAGAAAGGATCAGTAGTTTCCCATTGTCTAAGACTCTAAATGAGAGGCTGAGAAGGGAAGGGATGGAGGATCACAGGAAAGAAATTTTGACAAAGCAAACAAATTATTCTGATAAGGAAGGGAATAGGGAACTGTAAAAAGAAATAACTGTGGATGTACAGGGAACTCACTGATTAATTCAGATTTGTAAAAGGGGTACAGATATGAAAACAAAGTTAGGGAATTGATAATGATGGTGATGAATACAGAATTTCTCTCTCTCTCTCTCTCTCTCTCTCTCTCTCTCTCTCTCTCTCTCTCTCTCTCTCCCTCCTCCCACACCTTCTTCTTCTCTCTATCCTCTCTTGCTCTCTTTCTGTCTCTCCATCTCTCTCTCTCTCTTGAATACTGTCAGGATTGCTAAAGTACCGAGAATATGTTCACTTAGTTTTTTTTAAAGTGTCCTTTTAGAGAAACTGTGATTCAGAAATATAAGGTACTGTGAAAAGAAGGAACAATTTAGGGGAGTCAAGCCCAGGAACAAATTCTTATGATTGTGATTTTCTAAAAAATATTCTAAAAAAATTCTAAAAAATATTTCCTTAAATTTTACTAAATTTTTCACTTCACTTTGTTACACTGCCTGAAATTTCCCCAATTAGAGATTCATTTGAGGTAACTAACACTGGAGACAAAAGATAAAACAGTGTAAAATCTTCACTTAGGTTAGATGAAATGATAACATATGATGCTTTTAAAAGCCTACCTATTCAAATTCTAATTTGCTTCTGCTTTCTCTATCAGTAAACAGGGAGGCATAGTTAATAGGGAACTGGCCCCAAGGCTTTCTAAGATTTGAGTCTTTACTCTGGCACATAATATTTGTGTAACCCTGGGCAAGTTACTGCATCCTCTAGGTAACTCTCTAAGATTAGAAAATTTTTCGTTTCTCATTCCTTCCATATTCTGGCATCCATTGAGATTTGACTCCCTCCTGATAACAGTATATCACATGACACCCTTTTTAGTACTAGTTGCCCTTCCAGTCACACCTGTCCTCCAAACTCTACAAAATAGTTGTGACGGCAGAGTTAAAATACCTTTCTCTCTCCAGTGTTCTATTCAATCCTCCCTCTACCATTCACAAAAAGCAATCTCTCCTTTAAGGTTTGTTCAGCCTAAATTTATCATCCAATGAAAATACTGGTAGCCATTTTCTACTGCCCCAGGCCATTCTCTCTCCTTTCTCAATGAGTTCAGTGCCTGGCTAAGAGTCTACCTCTTTATCCCAATATCTTCCCTCACAGTAAGGAATTTTAACATGATATTGATGTCCTCTCAACACTCTACTTATCTAGTTTATCAACTCAATTCCCTTGACCTACTTCCAACATCAAACCTACACAGTAATTGTTACACCACTGTCATCACCTCTAACTCCTCTAATTCCCTGTCCATGGATTCCAAAATGCTCTAAATATCATCATATTTTGTCATTCTCTTTCCCTATCATTGTTCTTTACCTACATAGTTACCTCAGCCTCCACCCCTTCCGTTCTTTCCCAGCCATGACCCCTCTCCCGGCTATGCTCTACTTTCTTCCCTATCTTGATCCTTTAATGAGCTGGTATGATTATAAGCCCCTTTCTACTGTGGAATCCTGTGGCCCCTTGTTCTGTCACTGAATGTACATAACTAAACTCAATATTAAATTATTCCAACAATCTCCTTTCCTGTCTACTACTTGTGTATCACTGAATGGAACTAGAGAAAATCCTGAAACTGTGCTTACTAAATCCACTACAAATATAGTTCACGTGACACCATCTGAACTAGATCCTCAATGCAGCAAGGCAATTCTTTTTACAACTCCCTAATGGATTTACTTAACCCACTCTCCAAAGGAGGTATTTCATATTTTGCTATCCATCATTGAACCCCCTTTTCTTCATCTCTTATCTGAGGACCTCCTTTCATATATAATTGATTTAAAAGAAAAATAAGGTCATTCACTGGGAACATCTTGTCAACTGGTCTTCATTTCATATAATTCACCTTTCCCCAGTATCTCTTCTTTTGCTTCTATATTTATGGAAAAGATATCATTTTTCTTGCCAAGGTAAACCCTTTTACATTATACAACCTTTATTCTCCAGCAGATTGCACCACTCTCTCTTATCTTCAGTCTTTCCCTATCTACTGACTCCTCTCCTGATGCATACTGTTCCCCTTGCAAAACCTCCATTTTACCCCTAAACATTTTTTCTTATATCCTCCTTTTCTTCGATAAATTTTTTGAGCAAACTATATACCCAATGTCTTTACTTCTCTACCTATTCGCCTCTAACCCCTACGTAGTCTGACTTCTGACATTTATGCCTTTCAGTCTGGTTGTCCTGGCATTGGTCTTACCTGGTACTTCCACCTGACTGTTCCTGTGAGCCTTCTTTGCTGGATAAACATCCATATCATCCTAAATGCAGATAAACTTCAAGACTCTGTCCTGGGTTCTCTTCTTTAATGAGAACAGTCTGCATACTCTCTTATTTGTAAACTCCATCAGTCCCCTTATATTAAATTATTTTCTCTATGCACAAGGCTGGTATGTCAATACATTTAGCCCTAATCTCTCCTCTGAGTTCTAGTCATATATCACCAACTGCCTATTGGTGTGTTCCATGGGTTCAATTTCAAGATATCTAAAACAGAATTCATTACCATTCTACCCAAAATAGTACTCTTTCAAACTTCCCAACTTCTAATTACAACTTTAATATTATCATTGAATCTTCAATTTTCCTCACCCCATGTATCCAATCAGTTACCAAATTTTTTTTTACTTCCACAGCATCTTCTGCATCTACACCTTGTCTTTACTGAGATGCATACTACCCCAATTCAGGTCCTTGTTACTTCTCATCTGGACTGTTACAATAGTGTCAAGATTGGCCTCCTTGCCTCTCCCTATCCATTATCCATAAAATAGCTAAGTGTTTTCTTAGAGTGTAAGTATGACTCTGCCATTTCCTTACTCAGTAAACTCTGATAGCTCCCTATAGGCTCTTGAAGCAAATATCATTTTACCTTAAATCTCATCATTTCAGTTTTGTATGGTATAGCACATGTAACTATTATTATAGTAAAATATGTCATTAAAATATATATGTAAATATGCAGAGGTAGCATACACACATTTTAATTGACAAAAGTTCATGACCCAAAATGATGTTTGGTCTAGACAATAGTTTGTGTGAAATAAGACATGGGGAAGTTTAAGAAGGAAATCTTACTATGAATCACCAGAAATGACATAGTAAACAAAAGAGTTAATGCAATCCAAGACTGCAGTAAAAGAGATAAAATGTCCAGAATGAGTCAGATTATATTCCGTTTTATTCTATTTTCATCAAGCCTTATCTAAAGAACTATGTTTCATTTTGGGGAACTAGATTTTAGAGAAGTGATTTACAAGATAGAACTGGTCCGGAGAATGATGCCCATGATGATGAAGTAATTAAAGATCCTATCATAACATTCAAGTGAAGGAACTAGGAAAGAGAGAAGTTGGGGGAATAGTCACATAATATACATTCTCATATATTTTAAGGATTTTTATATGAACCTAAAACTGAAAGGTACCTCAGTGGCTCCAATTTTACAGATGAGGAACCTAGTTGCCAGAATGCTTAATACAGGTAATGTGTCAGAGAACGAGGGTTTAGATTTTCTTTTTCTTGTCTTCATTGGAAAATATAAATAATAGCACTTATATAACACTTTAAATTTTGCAAAGTACTTTAAAAATATTATCTCATTTCATCTTCATGACAACCCTGGGCAGTGGATGCTATTGTCTATTACTTTTATTTTAAGATGAGAAAATGATGGTAGGCAAAAGGCAAGTGACTTTCCCAGGGTCACACAATTAGCAAGTATCTGAGGCAATATTAGAATTCAGGTCCAGCAGAGTTTAAACTTAGGTCGTACTGTATCTAGCTGCCAGTCAGGGATAGGAATAATGGATTGAATTTGCAGAGGTAGTTTTCACACTAATACCATGGAAAAACTCTGAGCATTATAGTCACACTAATAGAACATACTATGTAAGGAAATAAGTATTCTTCACTGCTGGAGGGCTTTGAAGAAAAGTTAGCCAACCCCCTTTTGTTGATGTGGAGGAAGAGATTGTACTTGAGGTACAGAGCTAGATGGTCACTGAAGTCTTTTTCAGAATTTAGATTTTCTGAATCTGTGATTACTTAAAAATCCCAAATTGGTCTTCTTTCCTTTACAACATGTTGCTATCAAGAATTCTTTGGCTCCCTGAAATTATCTATTACGAGTTTCAGTTCTCTCAGCAATACTTTTCAAACATCACAATTTCCACTTTCCCTATCAGCAATTCCATCCACATTAATGGTGCGTGTAGATTTCCTCAGGATAATCAGTACAGTCACTGCCTACAGGGCTTGCCCTTGTTTATTCATTGTCTCTTATTCTCACTGTCAGTATAGTCCACCCACTGCTGTCATTTCTTGGCCAGAATTGTCAATTTTTCTTGTCTCATACTGCCTTCCAGTGAGTTTTTGTGATTCCTTCTGCTAGCGAGTTGTTATCAGTATCTACCACCTTATTAGTTCCCATCATTCAACCCATCTTACCTGAATCTATAGGATGCTACTTTTGTGCTGTCTTTCTTTGCTTCTCTAAGTTCCTTGCAATGTGCACCCCCTCTTCTGCTAACTTTTACTAGAATGGCAGTTTGTGAATGGCATGAACCTCCTCATCATTAGCAATATCAGAACACAGGAGGCAATGCTTTTGGATGGAAATGAGATATACTAGACTTTGGCATGTGATCCCACTTATTCTTATCAGATTGGAAACATATTCAACTGACTGTTCAGTAAAAGTTTGTACAAGTTTTATTATTATAGGTTTTCCCCTAACTTTTTTATATATGCATGTAAATGTCCTTACATATAAGATCTACTAAGGCATAGAAAAGGTATACTGTAGGTATACATAATGACTAATTTTCATCACTGTATTAAAGAGGCTTGAGATCCCTGAGAGAAAGGTACTATTTAAGCATAAAGAATATTTGTTGCATCTACTACCTATGCAGCTTATAAATTATATCTACAGAATTTAGGAAGACAAAGCAAATTTTCCCCCCTGTCAGCATGTAAAGCCAACACCGCTGTTCAAGAACAAGTCTCATGCGTCATCAAAACAATTGCTAGCTAAGTTCTGATCCCATAATCGGTCCTGTTAGTGATGGCTGGTGGTGTGGCAGGCAGAAAGAACTGCTTGGCTTTCAGGTACCAGAATGAACTTTGAATGGTGATGCTGAGAAGAAATGCATCTCTTGACATAATCTTAGGAAACTACTTACAGATGAAATTGCTGACAATATAGAACACATAAATGGAAACCTTTCCAAATTCAGTGTCACTTGTTATGGTTATATATTTCCATATTGAATTAGGATCTTTATGTAATCTGAATTACATATTAAATGTATCAACTGTAGCTTAATTAGTATGGAAAATCCTATATTACAGCTACAAGTGATTCTTTTAAGCAAAAGCATTGCAATCCTAAATGACAGTGCAATATTAAGCTTTAATAACTTCAAGAATAAAAAGATGCATATTTATAAAACATACTTTGAAACTTTTCCATTTATTTTACAAACAGTTTTGTGAATTTTATATCAGCAATTGATAAATTTTAATTTTGGCGAGTGGGGTACCTTCTCATTTATTTTGTCGTGTGTGTGGTATGTACGTGCATGCATGTGTGTGGTGTATGTGTGTGTGTGTGTGTGTGTGAAAGAGGGAGGAGAGACAGAGAGAGAGAGAGAGAGAGAGAGAGAGAGAGAGAGAGAAAGAGAGAGATTCTGAATGATATTTTTTTCATGCTATTGAATAAATTGAGGCAATCCTCTTATTTGATTACCTTAATCACCCAATTTTCTCTCTTAGATTTTTTATTTCTAGCAGGCTCATATCAAAACTATCACACATGGATTTAAAAATTCATTCTTTGAATGATTTTAAGTCAAGGGATCCACATGCAATTCTATTAGATATTGAGCAGCAACTGATCAAAGTGTTTTTTGTTTGTTTGGTTGGTTTTTTTTTAACAAAGTTTGAAATCACATAGAGCGCTGTATAGCACAGCACAGTTATCATACTAAATTTTAACAAGAAACCTATCACTACGTTCAAATTTAAATAATTAACTTTTCAAGGGTTTTCTTTTGTAACTTTGTGGCATTTAAACTTCTGAATTTGTTAAATCTTAAAATCACACTAAGAATTTTGGAACCTCTTACATGTAACTCATGGAACTATTTAAATACTATCAGAATAAATGATGTTTTATAGTTCTTCCACTTTTGACTCAATTCAACATAACTAAGTTCACTAAATTGGTACAGAATTTATTAACACTGTATAATATACTGCATAACAATCAACAGATTGCTTTAATCTGTTTTTCAACTTATTAAGAACTTGTGGTAAAGGTATTTGTTATTTTCATGTTGAGCCTTTTCTCCCAAAATACTATAAAAAGAATAACCACTCACCACAACACATCCTGCTCATTAGATCACTTAGTATTAATGTTATACAGCAAGTATAGTTTACTTCTGCCTACAGAAACCCATTCATGTAAGGAGTCATGGATTTGCAATTAATTTCAAGATCTGGTTCAAGGTCTCACTCTGGCGCTATGTGACCTTGAGCCAGTCATTTCACCTCCCTATACCTGTTGCCTCATTTCTAAAATAAAAAAGGAGGCGTGATGATACTTGTTCAGTATACTTCTTAGGCTTATTATGAGGAAAGTACTTCGTAGTGCTTAGCTTTACATAAAGGAAAGAGGAAATGGACAGTCAGGTGGCATTTTGCCTTATTGATACATGTCTTCCATCTAGTGGAGACAAGAGTTAAGCCACAAAACTGAGAGTAAGTTGATACATTTGTAGAATTTATGGTTTCAAAGAATAATTTGCTAAGGAACTAAGAGGATTATCTTAATTCATTTTCATACCATAAATGACAGAAATTGAAGCAGAAATGAATATATCTAATTCATCTCTAATCATTTAATCAATTTGTTGAAAAAAATTATTTTGCTCCCCTCAAGTTACCATACTATGTCTTTCCCTTCACTGGCAAACTTCTAGAAAGAATAATCTATTATTTATAATCACTATCTCTACTTTATTTCCATCAACTCACATTTTGATTTGTAATTTGGCTTCAAAACCTGAAACTCCACTGAAACTGATCTCTTAAGGGTCAGTCACCTAACAACCTAATAACATTTTCTCAATCCTCGGGCTCTTAAAAAATGAATGAAAAAGCATTTATTAAGTTCTTACAATGGACAATTCACTATCCTAATCCCTAGGGATACAAATATATAAAGCAAAAGAGTCTCTGCCCTCAAAGAGTTTCCGTTCTAATAGTCAAGTAAATATAACAGGGAAGATTTTTTTTCCTTTGAATGGGAAGTTATAAGGCTGGTGAGTAGAGCCACAGACCAATTTATTGGGACCTCTTTTTTTTCTTAAATAACAATATTGGTTGCTTACTGTTCCCAGAACAAGTACTAGAGTGGGGAGAGATTCAGTATATGAGGAGTGAGATGTCATGAAAATGGCCTGAGAGTAGCATGATGGGGCCTGATTGGGCTCAGCCTAGTGTCTAGTCTGAGGCTACTTCTAAGTATAGACGGCCCTCAAATTTTGTGTGACATTACACTGGTTCACATGATTCCTCGCCGGGCAAACGAGGAAGTCCAATAAACCCCAGTGCCCAAGTAGGGGCAGGGGCAATCTCAGTGAGTTGGATGTCTCAATTGCTCCTCCAGTCCTAGCCTCAACATGAAGTTTTCATTTTCCCAAGTAACTTTCACATCTTCTGTAGTCTCTAGTATAAGGCAACTCAATATGATTCCTCAAACTCCTTGAATTTTTAGTAGCATTTGACATTGCTGAACATACCCTTCTGAGTATTATTTTTCTTGTGAATAGCCAGAGAGCTCACTGGCTAGGATTTCTGATGAGCAGAAGAAATAAACCAACCTCCATCTCTCACCACTACTGGCTCACTTCTTTGTTCAGTTTTATTTTAGATGCAAAATCAATCTGGAATATGTATATTGCAGAATTTATTTGAATTATGAGTAAGATTTGGAAGGGAATAGGGTAGAGGGAGGGACATTCACTGTTAGGACAACTGTATGAGTAAAGGAACTGAGGAAAGACTGAGCACAATATGTGAGCTGTAAAGTGGGGAGAATTGCCTGATGACAATAGAAGTTATATGTTAGGGAGTAGTGGACAAGAAACATACAAATTGCTAAGTTATTGCCACTACTCTTGATCTCAGCTGGTCACCATCATGGAAGAGATTTAATAGATGTTTGTTGATTGACTGTCATTATTGATATGATAGAGGACTTTCAAAACTAGAGATAAGGATTTCTACTAAAGGTAGTTAGATCTTCAAATTTTCCGGCATTCATGCTTGAAGATTTTCAATTAAAAGAATAACAATGAAAGGATGTTTAAAGATTCATTTGGAAGTGGGTGAGAAAGGAGAAAGACGAAAGCTAGGAAGGCCAGTTAAGAAGCAGATGTAAAATCTGGTCATGAGCTGAGATAGATCTGGAATATACATCGATAGGAGTAATGGAAAGCAAAGAAAGAGTCAAGTATTTCAATGGAAAAATGGACACGATTTATTGAATTCTGCCACATTAATGGCTTATAGACTCTTTGGGGCTAATGCCCCATAAAATTCTATCTATAAACAGAGACTGTACAAGGAAACACCCTCAGGGGTAAAAATGGATGGTGATTTTTACTGCTGTGTTGAAACAGCCTCCTAGATGTGACTTTGGTAGTTGCACATTATAGGGAATTAAGAGTTGAAAGCTTGCAAAAGAACACATTAATATCAATAGGTACCTTGGCTAGAAACATATCACAAGAAAAATGCAGGTGCTTATCTCACAAAAAGAAAAGACCTGAAGGAAATTAAGTTTGATTTACTTTTTGACTAGGTTTATATGAATTGAACCATCTTTCCCTGTACTGGAGAAAAAAAGACTAAAACACTTGAACTGTTAGAGATTTTGAGTCATTGTTATGCCAAGTATGATTTTAATGTATTCATTTTCATTGGTAAGTGATGTTGCAGGAAGCAACTCCTGAAGTTCCCATAGCACACGTAAGCATATTGTGGTGACTGATTTCAACCGTAGAACCAAACCTCTCCTAAATCCCAGTAGTTCTGATGCTCACAGATGTTTTCAAGACATTAACAAAGTAGGTTCTGTTCCTTGGTATTGGTTACTGATGCAGCTGTTAAGCTAATGAAGACAGTATATTTTAAGTCTTAATTTTAGACATGTTTATTTTTGTTTTCATACAACAGCTGTGCTATAAGTACTAGGATTGATGTTCTGGGTAACCCTACAATAAGATTAAAATAATGGTATGTGCCCAGTTCAAGTACTTTTAGGCCTTCATACTTCATTTATATTTAGGACACTTGGTTTTAAGGATATAATGAAAAATACTTTAATGCTAATGGGTCACATTGGTTAAATTCCTTATTATCAAATTACTGAATACATATAGTCTGCATTTTATTGACTCAATACTAACTTTAAAAATGCGAATTGTGTGTTATCTAGCTGCATAAATTCTTAAATGACAAGTAAGAATTATAATAAAATAAATGTAGATAAAAAATCACTGCAAGACCCTACATTATTACAGGTGTGGCTCACTGTGTGAAAACTGAAGCCTTTACAAGTTCAGAATTCTTGGGCACAAATAATCAAAGAGGAAAAAAAATCAAAGAAGATGAAGTCAAATGCCTAATGTATCCCTTCAGGCAAGAAAATGAACCAAAAATGTTGATTGATGTTATCCCTTTTAAATGGTTTTTATTATATCCATTTCATTCCAGTTCAGTTGAAGGAACCTTGTCTTCTGTCACTAAATAGAAGATTAGGCAGTTTGCTTGGAAAAAAAATTGTAGCAAGGAGTCTATTGAACATATGATGCCAATGACCTGTCCTCTTTTTGTCCAAGAGGAGCACACTAGGGTCAGATAAAGGAAGAGAAGAGGGAGGATTTAAAGGAGAGACAAATAAGACAAATAAGCAAAAACATAAGCAAAAGCTCAGAGACAGCTCAGATACTACAGATGTTCTGCATCTGCTTGCTTGCCCACTGGGGACAGAGAGATAAAGAGATTAAGACATTTACACAAAGATGGTTAGACAAAGAGATCAGATAAGCAACATGACAACTAAATTGAACTTCAGTTTATAGTCAAAGCTTAGGGAAAATGACCCAACCCAAATATTTTAGTCCAATTCAATACTGAATTTTTCATGATGAAAATGCCCTTATCAAAGTAGAGAATAAGCAACTTGAGGTTATTAATGTCACCCACTTTGAGAGAGACAAACAAGTGACCTTTAAATAGAGCAACCTTTAAAAGTCATGTGTAGTTGACTCCACTGGGGTCTGGGTACCTTCTATGAGAGAGAAAGGAAATGCAAAGTCAAAAGTTAGAGTTATTATGGAAGGAATAGTAACTGATAGTTACAATATGAATAGCACATTTGCTAAAATTCATAAATTTTCTTAGTAAACATCTTTACCTATCATTGCATGATAAATGTTTTCTTTGTCTTCTTTGATCCTCCTACATCTCACCAATTCTATAAATTTTCAGTCTATATTTGGAACCAATATGCATCTCAGGAAATGGAAATATATGTGAACCATGGTAGTCATTTATCCTTCAAACACCTGCATTTGTAAGTAAATTCACTAAAATTACATTCAAGAATGACTGGTAGGCTTTTAGCAAAAAAAGCAAAAGGCCCATTTATATTAGCTAAGATTTTTAACAATAACTAGAAAGATTAGAAATAGTAATTTCACAGGTTATCAAAAGTAATGGCATCACTATATATGAGTCCCAACTAAATGCTAGTCAATAACCTAATAATGCTGCAAACGATAACTAGATGATGCTAGTATTGAACTGAGACAATAGAAAAAGTCTTCATTCTAGGATAGGACTTAACTCTAAACTTATTTTTAGTTTCCTCTGAAACATGTAGCATACCATTATTACTTCTCATAAGGACACTGCTGTTAGTAGTGGTTTAGATCTATGATTGCACTAGCATAGGGTACCCCCAATGAGAAAGCTTCTTCAGCCATTGTAGGTGCGAAACTGCTTTCCATTTATACGCTTTTAAAAGTTTTTGGGATACTGAGAGGTCATACTATATAGTGGCTTCTAGAATAACTTCTCATTTTACCTTCTTTTGACTGCTTTATTTAAATCCCTGTAGATAGGTCAAACACAATCACATAATTAAAGAAGGGAAACAAAAAAGAAACACATGCATGACATTTTAAAGTTAAGATTAATAAAAATTTCTTTAATTTAATGAACCAGCTGAGGTGGCAAGGCTAAATAACCCCAATATAATTACTCTGTTTTATTCAGAAAGTATATTAAAGAGTGCAGACATGAATATGACCTTTCAAATACTTTCACTAATCCATGGAGACACAAAAAAACAAGTATATCTCCATTTACAAACAAACAAAAAACACTAGATGCTTTATTCCATCCCTAGGAGTGGGGAGGGCATCCCTGCAAATTAAGTGAAAAGAATCAAAAGCTCTTAAACTTCTGAATCAATTGACATACCCAAGAATAACTATACAAGTCCAAGAGCTTTTCTTCTAGGTACAATATACTAGTAGACCTTATACCACTGACATGAAGTTACTGGAAAGAAGAATGGAAAATAAACTCAGAGAAGTAGTATATTGATAATTATTCAGTTAACACATGAAGAAAAGAATAACCTAATTGCTAGAAATATGAGAAAAGTTAAATGTATGGAGAAATGGACAAATCTTAAATGAAAAAAAAAAGCAGAAAGTTGTCTATTCCATAAGGCAGAGAGTTGTATATCCCATGGAGCAAGAAATCATGTTGGATTCTGACAGAAGCCAAAAGTGAAAACTGAAAGTTTGTTCAAGATACATGGATGAGTAAGAAGTAGAAAAGAAATCTAAGACTAATTTGAATTAAGACAAAAGCTGCAAGAATAAAAGAAAATTCTGATCCAATATTATAAGGCTTTAAGCTAGAGCGTTCTGATACTTGACTCTTACTACCATTTAAAATCAGTAAGATACCCCAGCCAGAGAGTAAGTGAGCTAGAAGAATAGGGGCTCTGTTGTGCAGGCAGACTCAATCATAGCCACAAAAAAAGGAAATGCAGAGTTTGACTTCATAGAGTTCTTCTGTTTCTTATACAGTCAGGCACGATCATATAAATATGAAATATTAAATGGTATTACTTTTCTGTTAAGTACAGATACTGTATCATATAACTGTAGGAAAATATAACAGAAAAGAGATACAATATAATTTATTTAACCATTATTCAATTAAAATCAGATGAATCAAGGGAGTTAGAAAATGAATCAAAGACAGAGAGAAGTACAAAGAGGATAGAACAATGGCACTAAACCTGCCATCCTGTGGATTTACTACCTGTGTTATTTTTCCAATTACAGCCATTGTGATATAAAAATTCTGAGAGTCTGACATCTGAGACTAAACCTACTATTCCCATGACTCAGGGATAAACAGTACTGGGGGGAAAATGGAGGAGGGGGATTAAAAACACCTAAGTGTACAAGAGTCTGAAAAAGCCAAGGATAGAAACAAAGAGCTGTATCACAGTGAAAACAAGGAGAAAAAAAAATCAAAGTGAAAAATTGCTCTGGAAAAAAGCAAAGATTACCATGCCAGGGCATTTGAGGTGGTGGTGGTGGTGGTGTGTTGTAGTGATGGTTAAGAGGCATAGCAAGGCAACTCAGGCACTGGGCGAGAGCAGCAGCAGCGCGGAAGGGACAGCAGAGGATTACACTTTGCAGGAGGTCTAGCAGGTAGCCAGCCGCAGCTAGAGTGTTGGCTAAGTAAACCTGTGAATTTTAAATACAGACGGGGGATAGGAGGAAGGCAGGAGCGGGGAGGATTTCTTATTACTTAGGACAGGAAAATACCCGTAGACTACTAAGACGAGGAAGGAAACATGTCAAAGCCTTCTGGAGGCCAACAGTCCTTTAAGCCCGAGGACATGCTAAATGAACCTTTTCACCGAGAGGCAGTGAGGCGCTCTGCGAGGCAGAGAGAGAAAGAAGGGAGGGAGAAGCAGAGGAAAGGAGAGACACACACGCTCATCCACACACAGCTTGCGAGGAGGACACAGCCAGTCAGAGAGCGAGAGCGCCGGGGAAGAGCCACCACATTGGATGAGAAAATTTTGTACAAAAAAAAACACCAACCAGAGGAGGTGCCTCACCTATTTCCCAATATAATCAAATCCAGAGTGGAAGGAAGCATAAACTGCAAGAAACCAGCAGTAAAAGTGCTATTTAAAGCTCTAGGCGGAGAGGATGCGTTCACCTGCGTCCCTCGTTCAGTGAGCGACAGTGGAAGCGAGAGGATTCCCTCTGGATGACTCCAAACTCCGCAGTTCTCTCTCTGCGCCCTCCCAGGCTGAGCACAACCGCGAGGGACCGCCTGCCTGCCTGCCTGCTTTGCCTGCCTGCCTGGTAGATGTGAACTCGAGCCGGTCTGTGGCTGCCAAGAGGATGGGAGCCCGGGACTAAGGCACCAAGGCGGGTAGAGCGCGGACTGAGAATCTGTCACATCATCGGTGAGTGACTGACATTTCTTCAACAGGGGCTGGTGCCTGGGATTGCGCTTGGGCATCTTCTGGCGTTGGCTAATACTGGGCAGCGGAGCCCGGGCAATTCATGCTTCCCTACTAGATTGTCGGCATGTTCAAACTGCATGGGGGAAGCCGACTGGGGTCTGCTCAGGGCCAGGGGTTGCATTTGTTTCTGATGGGGGTGTTATTTTTGCATGGCTTTTTCTCTATGCTGAGATTTTTATGTCCGAAAAGTTGAAGCAAGAGTAAAATGTGACCTATTTATGTATCCTCTAATGTTCCCGAAACCAGAAACAGTTCCTTAAACTAGACAGTGGGGAAGATGGCATGCCAGGAAATCTTGAGGAGTCTCTGCAACAGAAAATAAATATTCTGAAAGTACGAAGCAGTTTGCAGGTGCTGAGTGTCTGACTGATGCCTGAGAAATATCTAGGTGGGAAGCAGGTACCTCTGGCCCCAGGGTTCTTGCAATGTAGCAACTTGTTAAAAAGCGGTAGTGATGTGCTGGAAGTAGAGTTCTACCAAGTTCAGGACACTTAGGAAAACAATAGCTTGAATTATAGCAAGTCTATGTCTGAAGGTTTAGGTAGGTTGTCAAAAATATTCAAATGCCCTATCGGGTATGGGTGTTTCTAATTAAAAGTGTTAAGAGTACTGACTTGAATACTTATGAATATACTTTAAGATGAGCTGAGAATTATCCCTTTAGCAATCAAACAATTGATTGTTCCCTTAAATGGAACCAAAAATAAAAAAGCTATTCTATGTTCTTTTTTTATTCCCCTTTAGAATACAAAATAAACAAGAATATAGCATAGCTACTTAAAAGCAAATTTCCAGTATCTTCATTTTTTTCCTTTACCTAGATATTTTACATGTATTTGTGTCAATATCTTTAGTTACTTTATATAATTCTATACTCAAGTTATTTTTTTAAAAGGAAAATGCAAGGAAGCCATGTGAAGAAGTTATATGGCCCACCTACAGAAGTAATATCAAACAATTAAAATTTGGGTGACATTTAAGAATTAGTGGAGGTGTAATTAATTATCAGTGAATTATGCCAGAACTCCTACAGAAGTACTTTTGACATCCATGTTATTAACAAATGAGTTAATCATGATTAATATTGTTGTCCTGAATACCAAAGGAATTAGCAATGATTAGAGCATTATCCTAAAGTGTTATCAGAGTTTGAAGTAAATTTCTAATAACACACTCATCTTCCTTTTCATGCTTTTTCCCCCCTGGGATCAACATGTTCTGGCTCCAATTTCATCTAAATTCTGAGTGTACCTTTACATCTTTCCTAAACTTGAAAGATGTATGTGTGTTCTGAGGTGAAATAATTAAGTATGAAACAAATTTATTCAGAGGGGGGAAAGTGAGTAGAAACAAAGGCTAATTAAGTCTAGTGGATATTGCAAGGCATTGTTATATATCTAGTACCTCGAAGAAATAGAAAGGATTAAAGAAAAGGCAGTCAAGAAAGGGCAAAAAACTACAAAATAAGTAAACAAAAACTGGAGAAAATGTATTTTTAAATGTGTGTGTGTGTGTGTGTGTGTGTGTGTAAGAGTTGTGTTTCAGTGGGGAAAGCTTGTGAATAACAAAAAGTGTATTATGTATATAAATGGAAATGTTTATAGAGCAAAAAGTAGAAAACTTGAACAGAACCTTTTTTTCCCTCCAGTTTAAAGACTGAGGGGATCCTGATCTTAGAACTGAAAAAGAGAGGGTTGCTAACCTGAGTGTGACCATAGATGATAAGATACAATGTTAGAACTCTCAACACTAAGAGACTAAACAATAACCAACAGAAACTCAAATCCAGACTTTGGAAGTTGGCAATTAAATCATGATATTTTGAGTATAGATCCTAGTGGCTTTCTATGAACCAGGTCATTGACAATCTCTACTTCTTGACTTTAACAAGAGATGAAAGAAATATATGGACATTGACCCGGATAAGCTAAGTTCTAACTCTTAGAAAGTCAGAAACCACTATAGGAACATATAACTTATCTGAACATATGATTAATTATTTACTTAGTTTACAGTTATTTTTTAAAGAAATCACCCATGCCTACTCATTACCTGTGTAGCTAACTTTTAGAATAATTATTAAATTAGTTTCATTAACATAGTTGTTTTATTTGACTCTCTAAAAACATAACCATCTCAGGGTAAATTTTAAGTGTTGGGTTGGAAATGAAAGCTGTCTTAGAGACAAGAACCAGAGGGTGTCAGTAAAGGGTAGAAAGCTCTCTGGATGAATAAAGATAATTGTGTGCTTTCTGTTGGAATCTGTATGTATAGTTTCTTTAGTTTCTTTTAGATAGGCTATAAGGTAGATTTTTTTTAAGTGAAAAAAATATGAAAGTTGTCTTGACCACAGAAACAAAGCAAAGAAACAAAACAAAGTGACTTGTAAAAGTTAAGCTTGACTGGATGATGTGAACCATTTTAATGCCATCAGATAGTGCCCTGTAGTCCAATAGAAAGTGAACCAACGCATTATTCCACTGCCATATTTGCCAAGTTTTGATGCTGAAGTGGTTTTCCTGAATTTTGCAATTTTGTTCTCTACACCATGGCACAAAACTTTCATTTCTTCTACTCATCTAAACAGTATCTCCTTTTTAATGTTTTTCTTTGACTTTAGATATTTTTATCAAGAGTCAGAGTTCCTTTTTCTCCTCATAATTTTAAACATACCAGAACATTTCAATAATCTGACATCTTAAAATTGTTCATTTCAATATCTCAAGTTTATATAGCTGTTTCTCTTATGTCTAAATCTAAGAATATTTAGAAATTTTTTAAATTCCCTGATATCTCCTTAATTGTTTTTTTTCTGTTCTATTCTTTTTTGAGTATTCTGATATGTTGCATGAACTTATTAGCAGTTTATAACAGGAAAGAGGCTGGTCGGAAACTCAAAGCAGTAGAGTCCCTGCAGAGGTTTATTTTCTGAGCATCTGTGATCAATAACTCTACATTAGAGGCTTGTGCATTTTAAAAAATAATGAAATGCATAAAACTCCTTAACACTTAAGTCTTATGATTTTAAAAATATTTACAAAATCTAATCAGTCCAATTATTGCCCCTCCTAGCCTTTTGTATGTATTTTCCTATTTTCATGACTTTGGATTTTCAAATCCGTCCTGTTAACATAATATTTAAGAAGTTTCTTTGATTTTAAATTATGATTTGATAGGGTCAACAAAAGTTACAAACTATAACTAATTTGTCAGTGTTTCAGGGATTTGGTGACCATCAGGAGGATTTTATAATAACTTCATTAATTCATCCTTTTACTTTCCAAAAGGACTAAGTCTGGCCATTGAAGTAGAGGTAGATATAGAAATCAGATGCGAGAATAAATTATATCTAGCTAACTTGTAGAGAAATTCTATGAATTTATGTTGTTATCTTTCTTAATAATTGTAGCAGCTAACATTTAGTTTTCAATTCTAACAGAAATCGTTAGGAAATACTTAAATGATTGTTTGTGCATACTTCACTTTTATGTATTATAAGTTTTTTTTATAGTAGCCTCTCTAACTGCTGCTTCTCACACTTCAATCTGGTCATAACATAAGGGTTGTCTTCTTCAATGCCTTGAAATAGAAATATGCTGTAACTTCATCTCCATGAATAATGGTACCATTCTGTTTGATTCAGGGAATATTTAAAATCTCTTCCATATAACCCGTGTGTGTGTGTGTGTGTGTATGTGTGCATGCACACGCATGTGCACACTCATGCCCATAATAAATCCAAGTAGTATAAAATTACTTGATCTTTATTTAGGACTTTGAAGGAACTTATACTGACAGTCTCTAAGTGTGATTTTCTTAATCTAGTTTTTATTTTTTTTTAGAGCATTGACAATTATTACTAAAAAAATGAAAAAGGTATTATGGAGAAGAATGGGAAGTAATATTTTGCTTTGCTTTGCTTTGCATTTGAAAATAAAGGGGTTAATCTGATTTTGTCGATGAGTTTTCCCACTGACTCTTCAAAAATTCTTATGTATACGAATACTTTCATTATGAATATATTTGCTTAATTAGTTGAAAAATTTGGACATTCCCAGATGGGGTCAATTGCTCAATAAGATGTTCTGCTGTGGAAAGAGTCATCAGAAGATGATATTTGCTCACTCTCCTCCTTGTGCTACCTAAGGGCATAAATACTTTTTTCACTTATTTCTAAACTTTCTTTAAAAAATGATCCTATAAAGCTTCATTCTGTGGCATGATTTATTATATATTTGGATGAACTTCCCACTTATGGAGACATTACCTGTACCTTTTTGATCTTGATTACCTACATTACTTTTCAAGTTATAAATAAAGAAAGCAGCTACTTATTAGCCAGTTTGAACCTTATTAAGTTTCTGAAGGCAATAATGCATGGTGAGGTGGGTAGAGATGATCCTGTTTCCTTCAGTCCAAGGAGTTGAGAACTATCTTTCCTGAACCATGAATGAAAAAGTTGAGCTACATAACTGAGTCCATTATACAGGGACTTAGGAAGCTATTCTCTACTATTCTTGTACTTTTTATCTACTAATGAGAGGAAACATTTGCACTTTCCATCGGAAGTTCAACAGAGACATTCCCAGCATCACTTAACATTAGAATACTCTGATTACTATATATGATTGGAGTTGGAGACAGAATTTTTCTGTGCTATTCAATTTACAGATAAATTAATGAATATATTAATAATGACAGATCTTCTGAATACTCTAGTACAGGTCATAACATTCAATGTATAACTACAAAGTTCAAAAATTAAACTAACAGAATCTCCAATAACAATGTTAACAACAAATATTGTTATTATTTGTGATAATAACAATTTTCTATTAGAGTCATTCATAGCTTTGTCCAGCGCTGCTGTGAATCTGTGTGGCATATTGACTTTTTCATGGAGATTTACTTTCCTTCCCTCTTAAATTTTTCCAACTCCATACAATTTTTTTCAAGAACTAAGTGAATAGAATGAGATTCCAACTAGACTTTTTTAGCAAAGCTATATAAAGAGTATATACAAGGGTATCTCAATGTATTGTTGATTTTCCAATTTATCATAAATGTAACATTCCAGTGACAAGGTTTGTTGAGAGACTGAAAAATTTCGATACAATACAGAATCAGATTCAACACCTCAATAATTCTGATGAGTATAATTTGAAAGATTGACAACAGGGACAAGTCTTTGTCTTCTATAATCACCTTATTTACCTTAACTGGAATTTCAATATTGTAAAATATAACAAAGGTGGTTTCCAACCTACTTGAACTTAGGAAACACCAAAAATCCATCCCCAAGAAAACTTTCATTTAATCAAAGATAAATCTACTTTTGTATTTGCGTAAAATACTTCAAATTGCTCTTCATTTTTTAGACTCTTATTTTCCCATCAGTTTCATATATTTACATATGTATATGCCTACACATGTTTGCCTTTTTTCATATATATATATATTATATATATATATATATATATATATATATATATATATATATATACATAGAGAGAGACAGATTTTGTATATGTATGTGTATGTGTGTGTGTTTCTGATATTCAGTTGCCACACTGTAACAATGATCACACAAACTCAATGAGTGTTAAACCTGGGGTAGACCTGCAACATTATCTAGTCCAACTCCCTTTTTTACAGATGAAGAAACTGTGCTCTAAAGAGCTGAATTGACTTATCCACAGTCATGCAGTTGGTTAAGGACAGAGCCAGGACTACAAAATGAATCCCCAGAATCCCATTCCAGTTCTATTTAGCATTATAAACGTTCTTTAAGGTGAGATCATCCTCCATTTTCACCGTAGTCTCTTAGATCAAGCTTAGTATCATGAGCCTATAATTATCATTTATATTCCATATACATTTCCCATTCTGTTGTTCTCAGAAATATTGTGAGTGTGGACATATGCTTGCAGGAAGCTTTTGATGTTACATTTCCATAATGGAAAGTCTAAAGTTTGGAAAAATCAGTGTCAGTTTATTAAAATATTTTTTTGATAGATCTTGAAGTCTTGTGACTCTTAGTTGTGAATGACTTCAGAGCACATGAGAACAGTTTAAAGATATCATTCAACAACTCAGCAATGATCATTTGACAACAAAAGTAATATTAAGCTAAATTTTAGTTCAGAAATAAGGGATGGATCAGAGAAGTGGGATATTTGAAAGCTGATACCAAGTTTTGGCAATACTTCAGCTAAAATGATCTTCAGCGTACATTTAACTGTATACATGTAAGAAACCAACCATTTTCTTTTGTCAATAGTTGCTGAATAGGCACTTTATTTAGAGTGATAAAATGTTCAGTTGCTAGGGCACTCAGTGAAATGGAAACTATAATTCATGTAAAGCAGCATAGACAAGGACTAACTTCTGTATTATTTCAAGCTTGGATGGAGGTAGGAAAAATAAAGGATAAATTGCTTTGGGGGAAAAAGATTTTCTAATAAGTTTTTCAAAAGGAGAATATTGTAATCTCAAATAGTATATACCAATCTCTAGGGGTCATCTAAGAATGTAAATAAACTGATATTGGACAAGAATAACAATGGACTTCTTTGCTGCTGTAGGGAATGAACTTGGCACAGAATAGAATTGATGCTGTAACAACACTAAATGGGCATTCTGAATGATCAAGAAAATCTTAAACTCAGTTTTTCTTAACTTCTTTTAAAGATCAGTGAGGTGTTTTTGAGTCAGGAAGGGAGGGAATTCTTTTGTTCTAGTAGCAAAGTCAAAAATTACATACATTCTTCTCTTTTAATATAACAAAAGACCTTATTAAATATCCAGAATCAAATTATTAGGTGAATAAATTAACTATATTTCTTGTAATATGTCTAAAAGTAGAATTGTCAAAAATGCCTTTATGGGAAAATCACTGAGGTTCTTGATGGATAACAGAAAAAAATACTGAGACAAAACATTTTGTTTTTAAGAAGAACATTTCAAGCCAGTGACAAATACAATCAAGTGAGGTAGCCCAGCATATTTTAGGCTATTCAAATACTCTCACAGATGACAGCTTTTGACTGGTAAATGTTTTTTAAAGTTTATTTTTTGTTATTTGAGAGATAGAAATGTGGAACCACTCTTTATGCTTTGTACATGTCATATGAAGATGATATTGAGATGTAGCTACCATCTATGTTAGTAAATATTGCTAAAACAATGTATAACCTATAGTCTCTTTCACAATGAGTGTTTAACATATATATATATATATATATATATATATATATATATACATATTATTTAGTACAGTTTTAGAAGTTTTTTTTATATTAGATACTCAAAGGACTCTAAACAAATGAACCTCAAAGTGGCTGGCTTGGAATTCTTTAATATTTTTAAAGAATAATTGGTTTACCAAATTGGTTGGGGAATAGAAGCTTCTTGGTATTATAAGACACATGAACCAATATTGGTCTTATGGATTCTTACTGTATAAAAATTATAAAAAAACAACCTAGAGAAATATTTTTATTTTGCTCTCTTCCCTCTGGGCTTCCTGGGAAGTACCCTAGAGAGCAAAATAAATGAAAAGTAATACATACCATGATGTTTAAAAAAGCTAACAATAATTAAGATGTAAAATTTTTAGAATTGGATTTAGCCCACAGGGATGTTGGTAGTAGCGTTCTTCTTCCAATTGAATCATCCCACCTATGAATATTGCACAGAATTGATTCTCTTAACTGCTGCTTCTGCTTCCCAGAAGTCAATGGCAAAGTTATGTTGCAGTAAGTTGTACTTCTAGATTCAGTTACTTATCATGAATTTCCTTAGTGACTTTTCTCTCATTAAACCTGGATTTTAGTTACTAACTCCACCTGTTCTTTGATAATCCAAGCAAATCTGAATTGAAATGAATGCGGCTATAGTTTTAGTCAATGCATGGTGAGCCTTTAGATCACTATAGATGTTTCCATTTGGCTATTAGTGCTGGTTGCAAAGACTGATGATAAGACTAATACTACACCAAATAGGACTTTTTACTGTTTTTTATTGCTATTATTCAAAACTGCAAGATTTTATTGGTGCTGACAGGAAACTCCCAGAATGGAAATTCTATCTACTAATGCAGATAGGTTATTGTAGTTTAATTTATCACTTTAGAGTTCATAGGGTCACAAACAAGTTAAATGACTTGTCTCCATGCTGGCACAACTAGTATATGTCAGAGGAAGGGATTGAACTCAGGTCTTCTTAATTAAAAAGCCAACCCCTAGTCACTACGCTATGCCTTCTCTCCTAGTAGTCACTGGAAAACAGGATGCTTTTACCTGGAATATGATGTCACTAAGTCTCAGTCTGACAAAGTATATACTGACTTTCTTGGTAAGGTTCCCCTTCCCCTCCTTTGTTATTATTGCAGTTTGAGGGTAATAGTTCAATAATTTAAGAAGTTTGGGATTTTATCAGTTGGGTTACTTCCTCCACCATCAATATGAATCACATCTCTATATAATAATAAATTACATTTATTTAATGCTTATGTCCTATGCAAATGCCGGGCACTGTGATGTTTTGCATTTATCTCATCTGACCCTCACAAAAACCATGGTGGGTAGGTTCTATTATTATCTCTATTTTGCAAATGAGGAAATTGAGTCAAGAAGAGGTGAAGTGATTTGACATATGACTGGTAAATGTCTGAGGCTTGATATGAACTAAGGTCTTCCTGACTCGAGGCTCGGCATGCTATCCATTTTACCACCTATTTACCACCTAGTTACCACCTAATTACCCCGCTGCCTTAGTAGACAGTGTCTGTCTTTAGCGGTTATCCAAAGGGCTACCAAATGGAGACAGGTCCTTCTGTTATGTTTCGCTTTGCTTTTTAGTTATGTCTTTCTGAACCCTGTAACTTTCCAGACTGGTAGACCCTGATATAATTTTCGTTCTGCTGGCATAATCCGTATAATCCAGTAATCTCAATGCCATGAGGAGGCATTTGAATGTTTGTAATGCAGTTGAACAGTGTTACTAAAGTAGATTTATATGCCTTCACCTTTTTCTCATCACTCTAGTGGGACTGCTAAATAGCTTTCAATAACTTCTGACTCTTTGTTTGCCTATAGCATTAAAATGCTTTTTAAAAAACTGGAAAGCTATATATTTAATATATCCCAGTTTTTTTAAATTTAATTTTCATCTTTTTCTTGAAACTTGATGAGTAGCATCAGTTACCTTTTATATAAAATGAAAATTCAGGCACAAAACTGAGTTATTTTCTTAATTAAGGTCATATTTAATACAGGGCCAGGAATGTAAATGTAAGCCTGGATTGTTCTTCCTGTCTGATTAAGGCCAAATAAAGCATCTTCAAACAAAAAATTACTTAAGCCATAAAGCTTAGAGCTAATTTTTAATATTTAAAAATCTATAGGTTCCATTTTTCCCCTCTATAATTAGATGATAGAGAAAATGATATATTTGAATTCCAAAGACCTGCATTTGAAATCTGGCTTGGCTTCCTTTTTTTCCTATGTGGCCTTGGCCCAGTAACTTAATCTGTCTAGATGCTAGTTTTCTCATTTGAAAAAATGATAGAGGTGGGTTATATGATCTTTAAGGTAACACAGTGGACAGAGCACCATCCTTGTTTTCAGGAAGACCTAAGTTTAAATCCAGCCTCAGATACTTACTAGCTATGTGAACCTGGACAAATGACAACTTTTTTCTGCCTCTGTTTCCTCAACTGTAAAATGATGATAATGGCATTTACCTCCCAGGGCTGCTGTGAGGAACAAAGGAGTTAAAAATGTATAAAGATTTTAGCACATTGGCCAGCATATTTGTTGTTCAGTCATGTCCAACTTTGTCATGAGCTCATGTACCATACTGTCACGAGGGATTTCTTGGAAAAGATACTAGAGTGGTTTGCCATTTCCTTCTACTGTGCATTAAGGCAAGCAGAAGGTAAGTGAGTGACCCACGATCACAGACTTAGTAAGTGTCTGAGGCAAGATTTGATTTCAGGTCTTCCTGACAGGCCCAATGTTCTGTGCACCCAACTTCCTCCTATAACTAGCACTTAGTAGGTGCTTATTCCCTCACCCTTCTTTACAGCTTTCTAGTTCTAAAATATATCATTCATCACTTATCTTAACTTTGTTCTCACTATACCCACTCAAATCTCTACTAATCCCCTTATAATTAAGTCTATCACTCCTGCTTCTAGTTGGAAGCATGCTTCAATCTATAATTGTCCAGTGTAACTTAAATTGACCTCTTACCTGCTTGAGCTGCTATCATTCATAATGCAAAACGTAACATTTTGTTAACAGTACAAATCCTTTCTCTTTTTCTATCTTACTTCAAATGCCTTCTGTCCATTTATTCATTTTTTCCTCTTTTCTCTGTTTCCTTTTTTTTTACTAAAGCCAGTTCTTCTCCTCCTTCTGCAACTGATGTACTGATGTACTAAATGTTGTCTCTTTTTATGTTTTAGCATGCTATTTTATTATTCCCTCTCTTGTCCTTATTTTCACATCTTTCTACATGTTGACTCCTTTCCTTTGGCTTACATTTGTGTTTATTACCTCTAGTACTACTGAAAGATGACTCACTTGACCCTGTTCCCCAGTAAGCCATCATCCTTCACTCCTTATTTTTGCCAATTCCAAGAAAGAATATGAATAGCTAACCTTTATGGTTAACTCTTTAAGGTTTACAAAATTTTTTACATCATTTTATCATGTGATCCTCACCATCTGGTGAACTAATTGCTTTTATTAACCAAATCTTGCAGATAAGGATACTAAGACTCAGGGATGTTAAATGTAATACTGTGACATTGGAATTTTTTGAATAGGGAGCAGAGGGGAGAGATGATATATCCATATCTGCATTTTAGGAAAATCGATTCAACAGCCAAGTGAAGGATGAATTGGAATGAGGTTGGGAGTACAGATAGGAGACTATTGAAATTGTCCAGGTATGATTGTCATCAGAAAGGCTGTAGTGTCAGAGGAGAGAAGGGAGTATATTAGATGTTATGAAGGTTAAAACTTTTGCACTTTACCATATATATCTATATATAGATATAGATATATATAGATATAGATATAGATATATTATGGAGTAGTGATAAGAAAGAGTGAGAAGTCAGGATGACGTAGAGCTTGGGAACATGGCTACAATGATAGGGGTACTCTTTATAGTAGTAGGAAAGTTAGGAAAAGGTGAAGGTATATGGGAAAAATAATTAGTTGTTTTGGACTTGATGAACTTAAGATGTTGCAATATGACCTGTTAAAAGATATTTGGTGATATGAGTGGAGATTAGGACCTCATGACTAGCTAAATAGATCTGAGGTCTTCTGTAGAAGTATGATAATTGGCACTGTGGGAAAATTCTGGTGCTAAAGTCTTTAAAACTGTGTATTTTCTTTTGCAAAAGTTTATTTTTTTTAGATTGTAGCTAAAAACCTAAGCATGCCACTATTTCCACTAAACTGGATGTCCAGTAAATATCTTATGCCAAATATGTCCAAAATGGAATTCATTATTTTTCTCCCTTAACCCTCTTTGTCTCCTAACTTCTTTGTTACTATAGATGGCAACACCATCCTCCCAGTCCTTTAAGCTGGCAACCTAGGAGTCATCCTGAATTCCCCATTATCTCTCATCCCTCATATCCAAGCTGTTGCTAAGGTCTGTTTCACCTTTTCAACCTCTTACCAATTAGTCTTCTCTTCTCTGACGTTGCTACCACTCTAGGGCAGACCCTCATCACCTCATGCCTACACCATCTCTATAGCCTATTGATGGGTCTGCCTGCCTCAAGTTTCTTTTCACTCCAATCTGCCTTCCATTCAGCCACTAAAGTGATTTTCCTAAAGTGTAGGTCTGACCAATCATGTTACTCTTCTATTCCATAAACTCCAGAGTGGCTTCCTATTGTCTCCGGTATAATGTACAAAATTCTCTGTTTTTCATTCAAAGCCTTTCATAGCCTCACTCCCTCCTACCTTTCACCTCACTGCCAACAACATGTTCTTCCTGTGACACAAGGATCCTGACTATTCCTGATATTTTCTCTGGTTGCCTGCACTCCTGAATGTTCTTCCTTTACCACACTCACTAATGACCTCCCTGGATTCCATTAAGTCCTAACTAATATCCTACCTTCCATAGAAAGTCTTTTCCAACCCATATTAATTCTAGTACCTTCACTCTGTTAATTATCTCCTACTTATTCTACATATTGCTTACTTTGTATAGATTTGTTTGTATGCCGTCTCTCTCATTATATTGTAAGTCCTTGAAGACAGAAACCATCTTTTGCCTCTGTTTGCATCCCTAAAGCTTAGTACATAGTAGGCCCTTAGTAAATTGTATTGGTTTATTAATGATGGATTGAAAAGAGACATGGCGTATTTGTTGTGGTTACGATGAGCTTTCTGGTTCAACCTGCACTAGAAGTAAGATGATTTCACGTTGTGGAATGGAAAAAAAATATATCTGTTACCTTTTTGAGGGAAAAAAATGATTGAGGAGGCAATTTACCAAGACTTGAAAAATATGCTTTAAGTGTTTCTTAACAACAAAGTGTTCATTTCATTCTCGAGAAAATAGTATTTAACTTTAAGTTAAGCTTTGAACTGTTGCAATTTGGTACCACAAAATGGACAGTACCACTATAAAACTATTAATAACTGATTTACCTAAATGATCACTCTAATGATTTGCCAATATGCATTTGTACAAAGGAGTAAAAAGCTATTCTAAATGAAGATGAAAATAAACAGTTATGAGAGTCACAAAGCACTGATATTTTTTTAAAAATAAGAAGAGCAATTCACTGTTTTTTATATTGTGCTTTAGGATACATAGATCATTTTGTAAAAATTTACTCCATAAAATAGGCCAAAATCTGATGAGAAGCTATAGCATACGTAGTTGCAATTGAGCTTTATGGAAAATACAAGAAAAATGGAAGATCTGGATTTGTCCTTGAAATTAGGTTCTAAAGACTAAACATACAAACAAAACAATTAGCTACCAAATATAAAAGCCCAATAATGTGGTATATTTCTCTGGGAATTTTAGCTGAGAATAAATTAATGTAAATTGAGAGTATTTAGAAAGCCTTCTAGTTGGAGGTATGGTTAAACCTGGCCCTTATTTTAATTTTAAAACAGTAGGAATTAACTGGGCAAAAATGGAAGATAAGGCTACATTTTTTAGTGGAGTAATGACATAAATTTAAAGCAGAGACATAAATGATTAGGGATTATATGAGAGACAGAAAGCAAATAGTTTAACTATAGTGTTGGCACCATTTGTAGAATATGAACAGGCTAAATAGAGCACACTTGTTGCATGCATAGTGGGTTCTTAGTAAGGGTTTGTTGAATTGAAGTGAAGCAAATTGAATATAAAAGGTAGTGCAGTTGGAGATCCTTGAATGCCACCATGAGGCATCTTCTACATCAAAAGATGTCATTGAAAATTCTGATGCAAGGAACAACAGTTCACATGTCAATAGACATTAAAGAAACCAAAGGGTTTTTTGTATTATTATTTCAGAAGCCCTATGAGGTAAGTAGTACAAATAATAATATCCCTACTTTGCCCATGAGGAAGTGTAAACTGAGAGTTTAAATACCCTTGTAATTGTCTAAGACATGATTCAAACCCAGAATAGACTACAAGTTGAGTTCTCCAGCTTATTATACACTGGGCTAAAAATAAAATTATTTTAGGGGCAAAAATTTAGCAATTGTGCAAAATACATTAAATACAGGAAGTCTAGAGGCAAGGAGGCAAGTTGAAAGGTATTACAGGAAAATAATTGGGAACTAAATTAAGAAGGTAGCCAATTAGGAAGCTATCTGGAGGAGATTAACAGGAAGTTGGAGTAAAATAAATAAATCATAGGTAACAGATCAAGATAGCAGTGATAACTGAAGACTTGAACATACATAGTATTTCTGAAAAAAGTAATATAACCTAAACTCAGGTTCTATTTTCCTCAAAGGAGTTGATTCTAAATGTTCTCATTTTAAACTAGAGAAGTGTAAAATTTACTCTGTGTCTTGAAGATTTATTTATCATAATGGCTATCAAAAATCACAGAGTTGTAAGGGACCCTAAGAGAGCAGTTGGTCCAGTTTTTTTTTTGAATTGGTGAGTGTCCAAACCATAGAGTACCTTAAACTTAGCATCTTAAATCTAGCCCTGGTAATTCTCTGTACTCTCTTGAAGATTGTTAGGAACGTATTCTCCACAGTCTTCTCCATAAATTTTAGGTTCAATAATATTAGGAGGTAGGAAAAGTATCTAAATTGTGAAGCCATTTATGTATTCTCCAGGTTTTTGTTTTTTCCCCTGGTAAGAACACATTTATTCTAGTTATCTTATCAAAATAAAGTAAATTACTTTAAGGTAATATATATGAAGTTGCCTTTATTATAGATTAATTCATAATTATAATTTTTATCCCCTTGGGCCTGAATGGGAACAAAGCATTACCATTTACACTCTTTGTGTCTTAACTTTTTAATATGTAAAATGAGCATAGTAACACCTATACCCCATTTGTTGTGAGAGTAAAATAACATGCTGCATCTTAAATGCTTAGAAACCATAAAACAATACACAGATATCAATCCTAATACACATATTCTTTACAGTTATTTTAATTTAAAAAAAATAATTGCAACTTTTGATATGTCTTCACACCCTGAATTTATTCAAATCTAGTGAAATTAACTGCTTCCAGTTTTCATTTTCCAAATTTGTTGACATAATTTCTTAACATAATAAAAATGTGATTTACTCTCTCATCAGATTACAGATTGAGAACAGGAACAACTTTTCACAAGTTTTACAGATAAGCTATCTTTTCCCCTTACAGGTGCAGTGTCAACATGTAGAGAGCAGATATAGGAATCTGGCTACTTTGGCTACAGTATTGGCAGGAAATAAGCACACATTTTGTGATTTCCATTGTGAATCATATACTTCTTTAAAAATTTGTGATCTTTCTTTGTGAGCCACCAATCTAATTCTCTAACTTCTCTATCTAGTTTTCACTGATAATTTAACTATTTCTGGCGATTCAGACATGATGAAAGAAAATATGGAAAAGAATGATGTGCTCCAAAAGTTGAGCTAGTTCCCTATTAGAGATGTAGGATTCTGAGAAAAAGACAGGTGAAGAAAGCAACAGACCAGACAGGAGAGGGAGCTGAGAGAAAGCAGTTGCATTCAGTTCAATGAGTAAGTGATTAAATAAATATTCATATCATGAACTGCTGAAAGAAAATATGCCTGGAGATGATGTTTCAATCTAAAATAAATGTGTCTTTTCATCATTTCTCTCTGTATTTGTTTTATATGATAATAGTCCTTAAGATATAATACATGGTTGATTTTCCAAGTTTTGTACAAAAATGTGATCTATTTGCTAATGCTCCACAGATGTTTAGAGTAAATATTGATTAAGAAGAAAAATAAGTGAATTTTTGTGCTCTCTCCCTTGCTCTCTCCCTTCTTCTCACTTGTGCTTCCCTAGTCATCCTAGATGATCAAGTCTCTTTCCCTTTCCATGAGATAAAATAAAATTATTCATTTCCTCAGCCAAACACATGGGTTTCTAAATTCTTCCCCTAACTTTTTTTTCTATTTAGGTAATATTTATCTTCAGTTAATGCTCAGATGCATTTTCCTAGCTCAGAGAAATATCTTTTTTACAGGAATGAAATTTGCTGCAGTAGAACATTTACTTGCCAAATTATTTCCTTTCTCTAGAAATTCCTCTTGTCTCAGAAGTACTTTTTACCAATTGATTTCAAGTAGGCTACTAGACTGGAGGTAGCATGGTACAATGGAATGAGTGTTGAATGTGGCATCAGAGGACTTGACTTTGAATCTTTAGTTCTATCTTTACTACCAATGTGGCCTTTACTACGAAATTGGCACTATACTGATCTAGACCTCAGTTCCTCATCTGTAAAATGAGCAATTGGATTAAATGTAAGTTTTCATATAACTCTAAATCTTTAGTATATTTTCTAGCTAGAAAAAAATTAAAGAAACACATCAATTATGTTACCATAGCTTTCAAAAAGTAAATATATTTAATTTCTTATTTCTTTTAGAAGAAGAAAAATTAATATCCAGTATTACATGAGCAAATATACCTCATGTCATTAGCTATATTATCACAAATATTCATATATATACACATACCCATATGTGAATATTGTTGTATATTTGAATGAATGAATGAGTAAAAATATATCATTTATTAATACTTACAATGACTTCCTAAGGAAGATAAAATAGGAAGCTCCTACTGTATTGGAGGACTTTTAACTTGGGTTCTGGCTATAGATATTATCTGCTTTCATGGAATAACCAAACTATAAGTGGAGATACTAGTAACTAGCCACTTGGTAATGAAATCATTGTGAAACAATGATTAATATAAAATGACCAACATTTTTAGAGACATGCAAACAAGAAAGTTTCTGCAATGGTACTATGTCAGAATGATAAGGAAGGGGTCAGAGGGTAACTAGAATCACATATTTTTAGACCAACTATAAAGATTCTCTTAACTGTTGCAACACTGAATATGAGACTCTTGTTCAAAGACTAGCAAGCATGCTTTGGAGGAATGGAATCATTTGGATATTTTCATCCTTGTTCTAAATGTACCTAGAAGACAAAAGAAAGTGAATGTAAATGAAAGGCATGACTCATATATCCTCTATAGAGAGAAAAATAAAGGAGTTTATGTTTGTTTGTTTGGTTTTTTTTATTGTGTGTACAAAAGTGACAAGAAATAAAATTTCATGGCATACTGTTCACCTTGTACTGTTCTATGTTCATGATGAGAATTTATAAAAATGCCACTACAGAGAAAATTGCAGCTTACTTATCAACACCTATTGTACAAGATGATGAGGTTGAGAAACTCTACAAAGAGCTTAGTAAGATCCTATAAATTCAATCGACATATATTTTAATACTAAGTGATATCAATGAAATGGTGCACATAAAGAAGGAAGGTTTTTTTTAATAAAATGTTCAGGAGAAGGAAATGAAAAATATCAAAGGCCTCTACTATATTTTATTCTATTTTATCCTATCACACAGAAGCCTCATGTCTGTGTGTCATGAACACTTTTCTTCAAGAAGAAAGTGGGAAAGTACCAGTCTTGTCAAGGACCAAATCTTGTCTCTACAAACAAAATTAATTATATCTTTACTGACAAGAAATGAATAGTTATTCATATAACTTTCACATCAAAGTACCAACTTTTTAGAACAAATAAACTCAGTACTGATTTAGAAGAATAAAAATTACAAGAAAATATGACATACAATTAAGGCAATTTCAAACTATCCTAATGCCCCCCTTCCACTCTCCTAGAAAATAGATAAAAACAAATATCAACAGACTATCAGAATTTCCTAAGGAAATTTAATTGATGCGAATCAGTTGCAATAATGAAGACACCAAAAGTACTTTGAGAGATTTGGCAGGCAAGGGCAAGACTGATAGAAATATAAATTATTACAAGGTTGACAGAAGAATTTGGATGGCATTACTGGAGAAAAAGATGACAAATGGTAGATTTAAAATGTTTACTTTATGGGAGACACAATTAAGACATTTTGTTATAAAAGTAAATCTGGCAAGAGGACAAGAAGATGAAAATTCCAAAAACATAATAATATTTCTATAATACCTACTATATGCCAAGCTAAACACTTTTCAAATATTATTTCACTTGGGTCTTCACAACAACCCTGCAAGGTAGATGCTCTCATTACTCCCACTTTACAGTTGATAAAACTAAGGCATGCTGCCATTAACATTTTAAACCTTTCCTGGGACTTTTGGGATACCCTGTACACATATGTGCTTGCTCTCATATGGAAAACATCTTCCTAATGTTGGTAATAATGACGAGAATTTTAGCCAAGGAGGCTTGTGATCAGCCTCATATTATACCAAATACGTTATTCTGTATTCCATCTGGTTTTAGAGTTTAACTTGTATCTATTACCAACTGCTTAGAGAAGACATATACATTGTGAAAGTTTTTCTCCAATTGTAATTTTAAAAACCTACCTTCAAGTGAATTAGGGCTAATGAAACTGCTTGTTTTTGAATTTAGATTTGTTTGACTTTCTGATCGTGGTATATATGAATTGTTTGTAACAGAAACTGAGAACACATAAATATGAGCACAATGTGAATTTTGAAGAAATAGTTCTAATTTCATACATCATTTACAAATACTATAGTGATTCTGAAAGTTTAAATCCTTAAAGAAAGAAAATAAGATGAATACAAGTTACATTATAGGGTATTGTAAGAGATATAGTAGAATAAAGGGGATGGGAGAGTAGTAGTCCTTTACATATTGGGCTTAGATTTCCCTGTTAATATGATATTATAAGTTGTGATGACAATGTAAAAAGCTACATTTTTTAACTCAGTAAAGAATAAATTTAATTGCTAACTTTTAGGTCTCACAAGTAGCCAGGTGGTGGTTCAATGTCTGAAGATGAGGGCATGGAGTCAGAAAAATCTGAGTTCAAATGTGGCCTTGGACACTTACTAGCTATGTGACCCTGAGCAAGTCACTTAAGCCTTCTTTGCCTTAGTTCCTCATCTGTAAAATGGGGACATAGAGGGGAAGAAAATGGCAAACCACTTCAGTTTCTTTGCCAAGAAAACCCCTTGGACAAAGAGTCAAAAACATCTGAAAATGAAAAAAATAATAAGATCTCATAAATACATTGTGTATAAACAAATTAGAAACTCCAATTAAAATTAATCAATTGCTTGATGAGCTTTCTGTATCAGTGACTATAAATGTCATTAGAAAAGTGGGTAAAAACTTAAACCCCAAACCAAAGAAGAATCTGCATCATGACTATATTATTCTAGTCAACTATCCCAACAAATAGCCACTCTGTCAATTTCAGAAGAAATTATTTTTCTGACAACAAATATTTCTCCCACAAATTCTGCATATTTTTGATTTACCTTTTATAGGACTTGACTTTGTCAACTGACCCAATCCATACCACATTAAAATGGCAAGTATATTGTGTAGAAAAAGGATGAAAAAAATCAAGATGAGAAGCAGAATTCCAGGGAACTCCAACAGATTTCACAACCTCCTGCTTCAATGACAAGCTTTAAGTCTGGGGCTCATATTATTACCCCCTTTGTTAGTTCTGCCCATCTGCCTGGTTTCACTAAGACATCATCCATTGAACCAATGCTGCCTGAACATGAACACCCTGTAATCAATAGTTACCAACCTTAGGAGATGTTATAGAATTACATAAAGGACGCATTCTCCTCTTCCTTCCTCCACTAGACAAAAGGAGAAAACCCATGCTGTTATTTATTGTATGCTTTTTGCCTGTATAGAAGATACCTGAAAGCCGAATATTAAAAATAAAAGCAAAAAGATGTAGGGAAGACTTGCTTTTTAGATAAGGGGAAAATAAAGCATCTGCAGGTGTTAAACACAGAGACATTAGACATAGTCGCCTACATTTCTATCACACCAGTAATATTTTCTTATCTTCACTGTGCTTTTACAGAAAGTTGGGGAGTCTGTTAACACCAGGCAAGGAAAGTGAGATTATGTACCTGCCACTGAGCAGACTCCATAAGCAGAAAAGTAGCAATAGCAATGTGAGATTCTGTACTACCTCTGTTGAGAAATAGGCCGCCTGGAGATTCTAAAAGCAAGATGTCGAAAAATTAAAAAGAAATTGTCTCTAGTATTCTCAAATTTCTATGAAAATCTCTAGATATATTTTAAAGGCAGAACATCTTAGATATATCAGGCAAAGAATACCTCTAGCCCTTTCTATATATTGATCTACCTTTGTGCTGTGAAATGAAATACACAATGTTTGAGGTCCCTTCCAGATTTACAATGCTATGATTTTCTGAGACAAAATATAGGAAAGTCACTAGCTCCTGAAGTGTTTGTGGAAGTTGCCAGCCAGAACCGAATTAGCTGATCAGGTTACCATTGCTTTCCTTTCTTCATCTATACCACTATTAGTGTGATTAAGCATGGTACCAAAGAAACAAGCACATTTTTATGTCATTCTCAAAATTATCTATCTAGCAACTGAGAAAAGATAATCTAGATACCTGGGAAGACTGTTGCTGAAATGCTATCTAGAAATAAAACTGCATAATATGGGAAAAGGTGAGGAAAATAAAACAGAATATATGAATAAATTTAGAGTAGTTGAAAGGATATGAAGAGATAACAATTACTGAAACTAAAAACATCTGAATTTTTTTCTGTGTTTGTATCTGTTCTCCAAATACAATATTTAATGAATCCCAAATACCAGAAGGTAGTTTAAAATAATGCAATTCCCACCCCCAAAGGATCTTTAAACTTGGCTTCAAGTGACTCTTATTCAGGGTTAGTTAGACTAATATATGATGAGAATAAAAAGAAATGCTTTGTTAATGATTTATTTGACATAATCGGACGATGGTGATGATGGTTGACCTTTGTTCTTGAAAAGGACCAAAGTGACAGCACTGTGTCAGGTCAAAGTAGTATGTCTGACTATAATTTATTATACCAGTATGAGCTTGGAGGGCTATTCCACAGATTGGGCACAAATAATTCATGTGAATATTTGGAGTGGGAGTGACACTAAATTTGCACATATCATATTTCTTTTGAGCTACTGCAATTTTGCTGTGCTCATAGAGCTCAGTCTTTCATGCAGACATACATGGGAAGTCCTTTGCCAATATCTCCCATGTCTCACCATGGATTTGAGGTCTTCAAAGAGACCTCAAGAATCTCTTAGTATTACTTCTTTTGACTTCCATGTGAACAATTGCCTTGTGTGAGTTCTCTGTAAAGTCATGTTTTAGGCAAACATAAGTTTGGTATTTGAAAAACGTGAAGACACCATTGGAGTAGTGCTCTCTGTAGTAGAGTTCTAAGGCTTGGCCGTTCAGTTCAAGAAAGGACCTCAGTGTATGGTAACTTATCCTGCCAGGTGACTTTCAGAATTTTCCTAAGACAATTCAAAGGGAAGCAATTCAGTGTCCTGGCATGGTACTGGTAGACTGTCCAGGTTTCACAGGCATACAACAGTGAGGTCAACACAATAGATCTGTAGAGTAGACCTTCAGTGGGTAGTCAGTTTAATACCTCTTCTCTCTCACATTTTCCTTTGGAGCCTCCCAAACACTGAGCTAGCTCTGGCAATGTGTGTGTTCACTTCATCATCTGTGTGGAAAGTATACTGCCAAAGTAAGTGAACTTACACTGTGTTTAAAATTTCTATATTTGCTTTAACTCGATAGATCCACACATGAATGGTGCAGTGCTGGCTGGTGGAGAACCTCTGTTTTCTTTGTGTTGTTAGGTTAAAATTGGCACAAGCAACGTTGATTCAGTCCATATCTCGGTCTTAAAGGCTGCATTGAGTGAGTGCAAACTCATCTGTGAACAAAATGTTTCATACCAACTCTTCCTTTACTATAGTCTTGACTTGTATTTCAAGTTAAATAACTTATCATCAATGCACTAGCTGACCTTGATGCCTTTTTTTTTCCTCATTGAAGGCATCTGACTATATCACTGAAAATATCATGGTAAAAACATGGGAGCAAGCACACAGCCCTTCTTCATTCCATTGGAGACTTGTAAAGTGAGAAAGCAAGTCATGGAAGCAAGTCCATGCTGTCATGGAACTGCCATACAATACTGATGAATTTCTCTGGGCAACTAAGTTTTTCCATGATCTTCCACAAGCCCTCATGACTGACAGTATTAAAGACCTTGGTCAGATCAATGAACGTTGTGTACAGACTTCAATGTTGCTCAAGGCATTTCTGTAGTGATGATGATCTGATCAGCTGAATATTCATTTTAGAATAACAAATGCTAGCATTATATGACACATATCGTACATAATGATTTATATGCCTTATTTCATGAGAACCTCGCGGAACTTTAAGGTTGCAACTTTAGGTGCTATCATCTCCATTTACAGATGGACCTCACAGTGGTTAAGTGAATTGCTCAGGAACATAGTCAAGATTTAAACTTCTATCTTCCTGATCCCAAGCCTAGAATTCTTTCTCTATGTTGCTACTTACATTAATCTAGGCCTTAGTTTTCATTTATATTATAATCATATAGTCTTTATCCTGTGGCCTACTGAATAAATTTCAAACAGTTCTGCATGAAATTCATAGCCCTCCATAATGTGGCACCACCCAACTTTTCCATATTCTTCCAATCCTTTCTTCCATGTACTCTTCCCTTCTACCTGCTATATACTCTAATCTGTCCGGAAATTGTTAGTATTTTTCTGCTTCCCTATCTTTACTCATGCTATTGTCTCCTCTAGCAGCCACCACCTACTTTCAGAAGTAATTCATTCCATTTTTGGGTAGCTCTTGTTTTTAGGACATTTTTCAGGAAGACCTGAATTGCAATTTGACATCAGATGCTATGTGAGCTTGGGCAAGTTACTTAACCACTAAGTCTCAATTTCCTCAAATGTAAAATGGACATAATGATAACACTTATCTCTCAGGCTTGTTCTGAGGATCAAGTAAGAAAGTAGTTGTAAAGTACTTAGCACAGTGTCTACTACATAGTACGTATTTATTCCTTTCCCCTTTCCCTTCAAAATGACTGCCATGAGGCCTCTTTTAAATTACCATGTATTTATGTTTTGTTTTCCTTGGCAGAACAGCACTAGTATTTGGACACATTATAGTTGGTCTACATTTTTTGAAAAAAGGAAATACCAATTACTGAATGAAGATAAAGAAAAAGGAAATACCAATTATTGAACAAAGATGAAGAATACTGAGGATGAGGTCTGCCCAGGACCAAGTTTAGCACAATTAATACCTCCCTCATTCTGTACACTGTCTCTTCTTAAAATTTAATACAGAGAAATAGTAGCTTTTTTGAGTGACATTTCATACTGTTGATTCATACCTTGGAGAGTATTATAACTCCATCCTGCAATTATAAAACTGATTTAAATTAATTTGCCCTTACTTTTATTAGATAGCAAATTCCTTGAGAATGGGGACTCTTGTTTGGATCTATGTCCCCAATACTTAGTACAGTATTTTGCACATAATAAGCAATGAACAAATTCTAGTTACTTGTTATGTTATTAGCAATATATTTAGTTATTTTAAATATTGATGCATAAAGCCTTAGGTCTCATATGAAATATGTACTGTACTCAATTTAGCTAGTGTGATATATATTGAAACTCATTAAGTACATTCATTAGATGTGCCCATTAGGATGAACATAATCTGAAATTTTTAGATTTTACATTTTAAACATTGTTTTAGAGTTGTTTAGGAAAAAATACAAACTTGAAAATTCAGTTGATAGTAACTACAATAAAACATAAAAAATTTTGGTAGGGAATTAAATGAAGTCTTCTAGTATTGCTCTATAGAGATATTACAAATATATTACAATCAATCAATAAGCATTTATTAAGTACTGCTATATGGTCCAGGTAATGTGCTAAGCCCTAGACATATAAAAAGAGGCAAAATACAAAAGAGATTAGTATTGGGTAGTTCCTTATATTGAGAACTAAAGAGAATCTTAAGAAATCATCTAATCAATTTATTTTAGCCCATTCATTTTAGAATTAAGGAAACCAAAGTCCAAAGATTGAAAATGACTTGTCTAAGGTCAAACAGGTAAATAGTGTAACTTCAGTACAAATACAGGCCATCCAGTTTCAAATCTTCCACTATTTCCACTGTGTCATGCTTGGTCTATAAACGTTTCATTGCTGATTGTCTAATACATTTTAACAGAACCTTGATACTAACAGCTCCCCTAAAATGTTTTTGCTGAAAAGTGACACTTTCTGTTTCATGGGCACAAAATGAATACTGTTTGCCTACAGAAAAATCTAAAATGGCTTCTTAACAGTTCCTAACTTTCCTAACAATGAAGATTCATTGTTTCAGTTTCTTCTCCAGCATGTTTCTCTGTTTTCTCAGGGACCTCCTAAATCCTTTAAAAAGAATGCATTTAAATTTCTCATAGTATTTCTCATATTCCAACACCTCTTAGATGTCAAATGATCTGTTCTCATCACTGAATGACTTGTATCCTTCACAGACATAGACATTAGAGTGATAGACTTGGGATCAGAAAATAAAATTCCAAAATCCTTTCTCTTGTACATGGTAGATATATGATTCTAAGTTAGTCATTTCATGTTTCTGAGACTTAATTTCCTCTTCTACTTAATGGAGATAATATTACAAGTATCATCTTCTTGTTGAGTAAATAGGAGCTTTGCTTGAGATACTGTGAGTAAAACACTTCAAACCATCCCCCAAATAATCAAACAATCATCTTCATCATCCATCCATCCATTTGTTAGTCGATATTTATTTATTAAGCATTTTCCGTTAGTCACCATGTGCTAACATGGGAGGAAAAGACAAAAATATAAGAAAGCCCTTCCCCCATTAAATTTAGATATGTTATTGGGTAGAAAACCTATACATATATAAATATATATAAATAAATACATGGTATTGGGAGTCATTATCTTCTGGGAGGCATCAACACTATCATGGCCTCAAATAGTCTTTTCCTGGAAGGACATGACTAAAGACTTATGTAACCCACCTCTGGGACAAGGGACAAGAAAAATTTTGGTAGAAGAATAGGAAGAATTTGGTTGACAGTCATGCAATAGAAGATAATTTTTAAAACTACTCTATTCTATTATTTCAGATGACAACTTCACAGTCTTTATATTGAAATAGAAAATATGTTCTAATTTTGGGAATTTTTGGTAAAAGAAAATTAGTACTTCTGTTTGTGCCATCCATTTCATACATAGTCGCTATGAATTAGAGGACTGAAACAAGTGCCTTAAGAATTTCTCACTGGGAACATGTTCATTTCATTATGTTATAGTATTAGTATAATTAGAAATTATACTATCAAAGATCAGGTGGGATGTATTTAGCCTGAGAACAGTGGGAAAACATAATGACTTATAATTAAGGAATGGTCATTTGGTATTAATAAAAAAGACTTTGGAGAGATTTGTATTTAATAAAGACTCTAAAACACGATTAGTATTTAATTCTTTAATGTTTTTAACCTAAGAATCTCAATTTATTTTATGGCCATTAACTAAATTCTCTTAATGTCCTAATATTAAATATCATCATATTTTTCATGTTCAGGTTTTCTTGTTCTAGAAACTGAAGTATGTTAATTTTAAATGAATTGTAAGGGGTAACGGAAATGGTCAGATGCAAAAATGAGCTTAATAATAAGGGTCTTAGAACCCATGGACTTGAGGGTCTATGATTAAGAAATTTTGGCATATGTTCCTGGTTCAGCAGTGATAAATTTCTTAAATTCAGTATCCTCAATTTCTCTACATACAGAACAGAATTTTATTTTTAAAGTACATACAAACTGAAAAGCATTACACAGATGATTAATGAAGCACTATTGATAGAAAAAGGCATTGAGTTTTCCAGAAAATAGCACCTATGTGAGAGACATGCTATAAAGACAAATTCCAAATCTGTATAGCTACTGCTAATTTTTATTTTTAACTCCAGTCCCATAATATAATATTCTAACAGTAGATCATCACCTGGATGTCTCCTTGATATCTCAAACTCAACATCTCCAAAATGAAACTCATTACATTCTCCCCTAAGTCCATATTGCTCCAAACTTCCCTTTTTCTGGTCATCCAGGTTTGTTTCCTTAGAACACTCTTTGACTCTTCCCTCTCCATTACAAATCTTTTCTACTCATTTTCTTCATTCATAATCTGTGATCAGGCACTCATCCCTCACCTTTTACCTGGTCAGCTACAGTTATCCTTGTTGCTAACCTCTCTAATCAATCCTACATAGAACTGTCAAACTAATACTACTAAAACATAGATCTGAAAATATTATATATTCCTAGTAAAAAATCTTCAAGAGTTATATAGTGCTAGTAGAATAAACTACAAATCCTCAGGCATAACCTTAAGCCTTCAACATTTTGTCCTCTACTTCGCTTTCCAGTCATTTCATATCACTGTCTTTCTCACACACTTCATTCTAGTCAAATTGCCTTAACTATTCCCCATATATGACAGCTCTTTGATGTTTTGTTTAGGTGGTCTGAAAATATAAAACCCTTCATTCATCTGGGCCTTGTAGACTTCCTTGTTTCCTCCAAAATACAACTCATCACTGACCTCCCATATAAAGACTTTCAGCTAGGTAGCTCAGTAGATATGTTGAACTTGAATTCAAGAAGATCCTATTTTAAATCCAGACTTAAATACTAGCTGAGAGATCCTGAGCAATTAACTTAACCTCTACTTACCTCAGTTACTTCAGTTATAAAATGGGAATAATGATATTACCTACCTCTCAGGGTTGTTTTGAGAATCAAATGATATAATATTTATAAAGTGGTTAGTAAAGTGCCCGGCATGTAATCGACTTTATATAAATGTTAACTGTTATGATTATGAAAATGATGATTATGAGTATCTGAGGATTTATAAGTAACCTTCCTCTTGGAAATATTTTGAATGTATTTTGAATATATAAATATATTTCTATGTTATGCAAGCAAAGTATACATGTACATATACGTATTGTATCCCTGTAGAATATAAGCCTTTGGGAAATGAGGCTGTTTCATTTTTTTGTTATTCTTTTTATATTCCTAGCATCCAGTATAGTATCTTAAAAGCACATAACACATGCTTAATAAATGATTCTTAAATTCTTTGTGTTTTATCCTTATTCAACCTAGACAAGATTCATTTCCTCTTAGACATTGACCAAGGAGGTTTGATTCTCTTAAACCCAAAAGACTTTAGTATAAGCAGGTTTCACCTACCTTTGTCAATTTAGAATCATGTAATGAACCTAAAGGAAATATTATGATGAAATTAGGATGTGTTGTGGGAAAATAAAATGCAGTTGTTGGAGTCTGAGGAGCTGGGTTCAAATTCTTGGCTCTGATGTTTTGTATCTGTGTAATTTTATGGTAAGTCAATTAACTTCTCTGAGCCTCATCTATTTTTAAAATTAGGAAGTTGGACCTCTATCTCTAAATCTCTGATATCATGATCTTAATATGTTACATGTAATGTCAATGATTATTCAGAAGGGGAAACTTCTGGATGTTAAATGCATTCCTAAACAGAAAAAAATGTTTCCCTTCCATTTAAATAATTTAACTTCTCAGATTAAGAATGATAAAATGTTCAAAATCAAAGGTACAGCTACATTTCTCAAATGATTCAATCTCTCAAAATTAGATATTAGTTCAGCATTTTATATTAACTATTGTAAAGTTATATAAATATTCATAGCCTGTATGATATGTATGTATATATTATGATAAATCTCTGTTTTTATTGTAGTTTTTAATAATTCATACAAATGTTTATAACGTGATCTTGGGAGATGGCACTAGCAATAGTAATTGAATACAAAGAAAAAACAAATTTATTTATATAACAAAAGATGAACAAGACTATTCTTATTTATAAATTTGATTGTCATCACAAGCTAGTAATGAAAATCCAGACATTTGGCAATGGGCAAACATCATTGAAAGTGACTTTAAAAGATGCAATTTTTACTTGCAGATGTTCAGATTTTCTTTCCATAGAAACAAAATACAAGTATAAATTTTTGACAACCAACTAGATGTTATTTTGGCATAGTTATATCTGTGCAAAAATAAAAATATTTTGCTTCAGAATATTACTTGACAAAATGGATATTTCCACAAAATTACAGTAAGCCACAGTTGGAAGAATACTTCAGAGGTTATCTATCCTAACTTATGCACAAAATTATAAATCCTATCTCCTATACATTGTAAATGAATTTTTACTTTATTATATTAAATGATTTTTAGCACCAGTCTTTTCATCCCTATGTGTAGTTCAGAATGGAAAGTTTTATATTGGTCTGTTGGTCAGACCTCTTGCTTTATATTGGTCACCAACAGGAAATTTACTTTCTTAGAGCATCATTACTGTTGGGTTATTTTTTAAAAATATTATATGCATAACTCAGAAAAATCTTCCTAAAGAAACTGGTTCCCAGTTTAAGAACCTAAATAGATTGTATTTTACCTACTATTCCAAATTTTAACAACAGGCTTTGCATTTGCAGATTCTCCATGAATTGCCTTCTTTCAATCACCGTGATACCAATGATTTTATGTTTCTCTAAACCCAATATTTCCACTTAGACCATGCACATCTTTTACTTCCTCTCAATGACTCAAAGGCATGTTCCTTTAAAATACTTTATGTTCTTTAACTTGTGACACTGACGCTCCTTTCCATCTAAACTTTAATGTTTACGATTTATGCTACTATATCTTGCATGCATTTAAGGTACGTTAATCTTCAGTTATTCTCTAATTGTGTGATAACTTTAAAAAATTTCCTGTTGAGAATCTGAACAAGGTAACATTTTAAGAATCATGAAATTTTGGGGTTGCATATTCTACTTTTTGGTATTTTCCTTCACTCTAACCTCTGCACATCAAAACTTCTGACATAGGGATACATATAGAACCAATAGTTAATAGATATTAGATTAATTAATGAATTGCACTAATGTACCACCTTTGGCTAAATTAGGATCATGTTATGGATAATTGATAATGAAGGATATTTCAGCTAAAAGTGAAGTAAGCAAACTCTCCATCATTAGGTCTTAGAGGTATTTTTGTACATAATGTCTTCTCTAAATAGTTTGTGAGTTTCTTGAAGATGGGGACTGTATCTAATTCATCTTTTTATTCCCTAGGATCTAACAGAGTGTATTACCTAGAGAATATAGTAAATGCTGAATAAATATATGTTCAATTGAATTGAGGTTTATATTATATTTAAATTATATATGATAATCCTTTTCCCTTCTGTACCTTATGTTTTATGTGGCTAATGTTTTCCTAGACACAAAGGAAAGAAAACAGCCCTTTTGTATGTGTTTCATACTAAATGACTGCTTGCCACCAACAAAATTTTGTAGTGCAATGAGAAAATAATAAATTATAATAAAAGAATTTATAATATCTTTGTTATATTCCTTGAAGGTATGTAACATTATAATGTCCAAAAAAAGTGGAAGTGTGTATAACAGCCAGGATGGCAACAGAAAAACAGTCAACAGAAATTAATTAAATGTTTACAATATGCCAGGTTCTATCCTAAGCAATGAGAAAAGAAAGGCAAAAAACAGTCCCTACGTTCAAGGAACCCACATTCTAATGTACACAATGCCTGAGCAAACTGCAGCATATTAATAATTAATTTCAAGAACTGGTTTAAAGGAAGGTATCAGGGAAATGTATGAGTGAATATATGGGCAGTTTATGTTGCCGGAGTGACACATATCAGCTAGATCGATATCACTGGTATCTCCATTATATCAGGAAAATTTAAAGGAAGTCCTTTAGCACATTGCGTGGAGCCTTTGTGAGAAACTTATGGGACAACATAGACAAGAGACGTACAAGGTGGGCAGACACAATGGGCTTCAAACTACATCTTTAGAGGGAATTTATACATCAATCAATTAGTTATAGTCAACAAACATTAATTAAGTGGTTACTATTTGCCAGTTACTATGCTAGGTACCAGGGATTCAAAAGCCAAAGTCTCTGTTTCTACACTGTCAGCAGAAACAACTTGGGTACGTATAAGTATCTATACTTTAGGGCAGCAGCTAGGTGGTACAGTGGATAGAGCAACAGTGCAGGAGTCAGGAGGACCTGAGTTCAAATCTCACCTCACCACACTTGACACTCACTAGCTGTGAGACTTGGGCAAGTCACTTAACCCCAATTTGCCTCATCCTGGCTCATCTCCAGTCATCCTGATGAATATCTGGTCACTGGATTCTGATAGCTCTGGAGGAGAAGTGAGGCTGGTGACCTGCACAGCACCCCCTCACTCAAAACAAAGTCAAGTGCAAGTTATGTCCCTATTTCTCTGATGGCATGATCTTCTTCAGCAACAAAGGACAAACACACTGTACTTGAGGGGTTTTATAAAGGGTTTAACAGCTGTAGGGAACAGGAAAGTCTTCATATAGTAGTGGGTGTTTGAGCTGAGCTCTGAAAAAGTACAGGGATTCTTCTGGTTCACATGAACAAAATGATGGCAGAGTAGACATTTTGTCTGATCCGCATAACCTCTCAGTCTTCTCAAAAATAGAAATTATGCATCAATAACAATGAAAATTCAGCTATTGCTATAGTCTAGGAAAGACAGAATCCAAAAGAAGATTAAAAATGAACCAAACCACAAGACCCATGACATTCACTGTGTCTGAGCTCACTCAGCATTCTACCCTCCACCTCCTAGATAACCAGTAGGAGGCTACACTAGCAGATCTAAGGTCATGACACAGGTTTGTAACCAAAACATACTCCTATACCCCAATCTCTCCTACTTCTCCCTAGCTCCAGACTGTAGAAATTTGTTCTGGTTGTGATACCCTTTCAGGAATAAAGTCTAGCAAGGGATACAACTCTATGGAACCAGCACTGCCAAATTCCAGCCTATTAATGCCAAGTGAAAGAACTAAGGAACAGAGGGAATGGGACAGGACATTGTACGTATGGGAGGTGGTGCAGCAAGCACTCCACTAATACTGAGGGAATGAGCACAGAATCCAGAAAGCAATGGATATGACCACCCAAAAATCACTTGGGGCAGAGATAGGCTGGTGAACTGGGAATTGGCAAATTTGGGGAGAGACTGAGATGCTTTGAGATCCGTGCCCCAAGGAAAACATAATCAAAGGGGAAGGAGTTAGTGTGAAATAGGGGAACATGGGTAGGGGGGACTGAAATCATCAAATATTTCAAGAAGAAGTAAACCCAAATACCTTGAACAGAAACTGATAAATTAAGAGGAAGAGCATTAACAGAAGGAAACATGGCCTCCAGATCTAGTAAATGAGTTTAGTCATCAAAGAATAAATAGCACACACTGAAGGAAAACCATCCAATTTTTGATGAGACAGAGGACCTTTTGTAATGTGAGGAGAATATGAAACCTCTGCATGGTCTCTGAGTAGTTCAAAAGATAAATGAGAATTATGAAAGCAAAATTCATGTCCTGTACAGCAAAAATAGTGGGCAGAATAGAAAAATTGGAATCAGCAAAGGCAAGCTTCACTAAAGAAACAATAGAAAGCATGTTAGAAATGCAAATATAGAGATGTGGAAGATAATTTAGAAAAAAAAGAATAACATTAAAATAAAATATGTTCAGTATGCAAGCAAAGCAATTTGATCTTGAAGACAAAATGCATAGAGATAAGTTAATGATCATAGGTCTCTCAGAAGTGCACACACACACACAGACACACACACACACCCCCCTTAACACCATAATGAAGGAAATATTTGGAGAACCTCTAAAAAAAAGAAAATGAAATGTGAATTAAAAGAATTCACCAATTGACCCCAGAAAAAAAATGAAGAAACACAAAGAAAAATGTAAAATGCATAGTGGTTGAATTTAACAATTCAATTCAGAATCAACAGGGACTAAGAGCAGTCAGGGGAAAGATCTACAAATGCAAAGGAAAGAACATTCCAATAATGCAAGATTATTCTGCACTCCTTAAAAAATAGGAAGGTTTGGAATTGTGTTTTTCAAAAATAAGTAGAACTCAGGATGTAGCTTAGAATGACCTAACCTGAACATTTGAACTTAACCATACATGAAAGAAAATGACCATTTAATACAAAAAAGAGTCATTTGAAACATTTTTAGAAGTAAAACAAGAATTAAAGATGTTATTTGTTTCTTGACTACCCTACAGAATTGAAAAATGCAGGAGAATGAATAAATGTAGCAGCAAATGAAAGCAATAGCAACCAAATGACAGCAGAAAGACCATTCTTTCTGAATATATATAAGCAAATAGGGATGGAGGCAGAAATCTGGTGGAGGTTATATTGAAGAGGAAGACAGGCAGTATGCACAGAACCTGGTGACTCTGCCTACAGGTGAATCAATGCTTTTTGTTTGTTTGATTTTGGTTTTGTGAGACTACATTACAATATGGGAGGGTAAAAGAAAGGAGAGGGGGAACAGGTGATAGAGAGGGATGCTGGGATCTAATCAAAGGTTAATAATGAGGAGAAGTTGACTTTTGTGATTCCGAAAATTATAGAGCTTATAGGAGAATAAGGGGGAGAAGAGAGGAAGGATTGAAAAGGGGCATAAAGGAAGGAGAAGTTCTAGAGGTGGGGGGAGTTCTACTGATGAATTCCTCCATAAATAAAAAATTGTCTCCGAAGAGAGAAAGAGGCCTTTTCTGTGGGCTGGAGGATTTGGTGCTTGAAAATTCCTCTTGTCCTTCATTAGGAGAAGGAAAGTTGGAACTCTTGGTGCAATTAGCAACTGGTGATATAGGAATCCATGGATACAGGAAAGTAATATGTTGTAGCAGTTAAAGTAAAGAAAGGCAGCCAGAGGTGGGCATAGATCATGGTAGGCTGCATAATAAGGGACATGGTAGAAGAAGGGCACTACAATGGAGCAATGTCCTCTGTGACATTTATTATAAATGGTATTGTTCAATAAATAGCATTTTGAGAGTGAGGCACAGTGAAAAAAAAGAACCCTTGAGACAAAAAATACAAGGCAGGGGCAAAAACTGCCTAGAGGGGTGATCCTAGAATGGATGCCCTGAGAAGTTTTGATTGCCAGGAGAATATAGAAAAATAGAGAAGCTAGATAACTATAATGGTTATAGATCAAAGAATGTGGGTCAAGAATAAAAAGGAAAGAGAGAATGTATAACAATCCATCCAGCAATCAGTAAACATCTATTAAATGCCCACCATGTGCCAGGCACTGTGTTAAGTTCTGGTGATATAAACTGAGGCCAAAGATAGTCTCTTCTCTCAAGGAGTTTAGACTCTCTTAATGAGGGAACAACACAATAGGAAAACAAATATATAGAAAGTGAGCTATGTTAATGAACAAAAGGTACTACAATTTAAAGAGCTTGGGAAGGGCTTGTTAAAAAAAATGACATTTTAATGAGGCTTAAAGCAAGCTTGGGGGAAGTCTATAGATGGATTTGAGGAAGGAGAGTATTCCAGGCACAGGGGAAAGACAAACCAAAAATGCACTGAGCAGAGTATAGTGCCAACTCAATATTCACAGCACCTACAGCAGCTATGAATATCCCAGTGCAATTCTCAGTCATGAAATACAATAGATTCTCCTCATGGAAGACAGAACCAAAACATTTGTTCATATACCTGAAAGCCAAATCCATCATAGCAACAAAGAAATCTATATACAATAACAACGCAGAGGGCAACACCATCCCCAAGTCTTCCCCTGCTAGGCTTCCTACAAACCAGCTCCCTTAAACAAAATCACAGACAACCTCTCCCACTCATTAGTTACTGCCTGCTCTTTCCCAGTTAGTCTGACCAACTTCCTCTCAGCTCTGCTCCAACTCTGCCTCTTCCTGTTGCACCCTTTTGACTCCACCCATTCAGCAAGCCACTCCCATTACATGTGACTTAGGCTTCCAGGTGACTTAAGGAATTCACATAGGCTTATTAATGGATGAGAAAGATCTTCCCATTCCATTAAAAATACATTAACAATACATTGAGAGATGGTGTATCTTCATAGAACAGCCAGGAGGCCACTGTCCCTGAACCATAGGGTGTGTGTCAAGAAGTAAGCTATAAGAAGACTGTAATAGTAAACGAAGTTCAGGATATTAAAGGCTTTGAATGCCAAATAGAATATTTCATATTTTACCTCATAGGTAATAAGAAGTCACTAGATTTTGTGGAGTAGGAGAGTGAGGTGATCATGCCTGAGCTTTAGGAAAATCACCTTTGGTGGCTGAATGGAGGAAGAATGGGAGTGGGATAAAGTATATCCAGTTTGTGATGTCTGATAGGCAGTTGGAGATATGAGACTGGAAGTCAGTAGACAGACTGGGGCAGGATAGGTAGATTTTGAGGATATTCAGCATAGAAATGGAAATTAAATCCATAGGAACAGATGAGATTATCAAGTGAATGCAGGGAGTGGAAAAAATAGGGCCCAAGACAGAATCCTGAGGAACACCTATACTTAGTATGGTTGAGGATTCCTCAAAAGAAATTGGGAAATAGATAGTTTGGAGGAGACTCATAGAAAATATTCCAAAAATCTAGAAAAGTAGAGATAATGAAGAGAGTAAAAGAAATCTTTTTAAGGATAAAAATAATGAATTAAAAGCAAAACTAATGAGCACGGCTAATTGAGAAGGAGGGAAGAGGGAGTCTACTTGAGTTACTAAGAGGAAAAAACTAAGATTATATAAATAGATTAAGCAAGAAAGAAAAGGGAGAGGAGGGAAGTAAGCAAAACTCCAAAAGGAAAGGGATAATAAATTAGAGAAAGAGATCAAAGCTGAGGAAAAGAGAGCTAGTGAGAAAAATGCAACTTTATAAAAATGAAGACAAAGTAACTTAAAGAAAATCATAATGTGTTTGTAGCAGAAGAGTGGATAAAATCATAACTTAAGAAGAAAAACCAGAGATATATGAAAATATATACTTAACTCATATAATTATAAATGTGAATGAATTAAACAACCCAATGAAATGAAAATGTGTGACAGATTGGATAAGAAAATAAATCCCTACAATTGATTACTTAAAAGAAATACAATGCAAAAAAAAGACACACACACACATACAAATAAAGATAGAAAAAAGTACTACACATCAAGTAAATTTAAAAAAGAAAGAGTTGTAATTATTGTATCTTATAAATAAAAAGTAAACTTTCAAAAATTAAAAGTAGTAAATAAAGAAACCAAGACAACAAAGCAATATTGCTAATAAAAGTAAGTGCTCCAAGTGCCTGAGTATCCACATTCATAAAGGAAACATCATTTGAGCTATAAGAAGACATAGACTGTTAGACAACAGTCCCAGGACACTTCCCATATCTTTATATCAGTTTTAGATAAGTCTAACAGAAAAATGAAATGGAAAATACAGGACTGATTGTCTGAGAAACTAGAGTTAAAAGATTTGTGAAATCCTTTAAATGGGACAACAAATGAATATACATATTTCTCGTATTTTCCAAAAGTTTATCATGTATTCAAATATATAGATATTGTAAAAAAATGCAAAAAGGCAGAAATATTTATTACATCCTTTAGAGACCATACTATAATTAAAATAGATATGGATTCAGGGACCACAAACAAAACCCGCAAGGAGATTTAATAATGAAATCTTAAATAATGATTGGGTCAAAGGACAGATCGTAGAAAGAATTAATAACTGTGTATAGTTACGTATAGTATAAAATGACAATGATGAAATGGAAATAACTAAAGTAGTTCTCAGGGTTAAGTGATATCCTTATAAACATACCTTAACAATAGAGGAAAGGAGAGAATTAATGAATTGAATGTGCATTTTTAAAATTAGAAAGCCAATAAATAAACAGACCTACAATAGGAACAAAAGGAAAGTTATTAAAATTAAATAGGAAATAGTTAAATGGGAAAAATAGAAATGATAAAACTATCCTTTTCTTTAAAAAGACATAAAATTCATAAATCCGTAGGTAACCTGATAGAAAAACTCGAAAACAAATCAATAAAATAAGCAGCAAATGAACAAAGTGACATCACAGCAAAATAGAAGAAATAAGAAAGGTTAATCAGAACATGTTATCTACAGTTATGTGCTAACAAAATTGAGAACCCAAAAGAAATGAGGAATACTAGTAGGTACCATGGGAAGAGTATGTGATCTGGTGAATGGTTTGGGTTCAAATTCAAGTTTTACTCTTTATTTGATCTTTAGTAGCATTCACTCTGTGGGCCTAAGCTTCCTAATCTATAAAATGATAATTACATTACCTATTTGACAGAGTTATTTGAAGGAGAGTACTCATAATACTTACGTATATGTAGATATACTTTACTGAAATCTTACAACTGACAGTATAGGTATATAAAAATAATAATAGTTTACATATTATACAGTATCAAATGGAGAAGAAACTTTGGGATCATCAAATCCAACTCCCTCATTTTGCATACAAACTGAGACACAGGGAGCACACGTGATGATCATTTTTATTGTTATAATAATGTTTTGTTTTTATACGAAAAACAGTCATAGAGCATTTGCTCTTTGTGAGAGGTCACTTATAACAAAGTAAAATAGTTAAGTAAAACTGATAATACAGTGACCTCATCCCAAAGTGCATGTAACATTTCACATCCATAGCACTGTCCCATACAACTCTGTTTAAAAAAAAAATTCAAAACAAGCTAGTTTTTCTCCTATTCATTCCACAGTCCATTGAAAAAGGAAATTAAAAAAAATTATGAGTACATAATCATGCAAAACAAACTCCCTTAATATCTGTATGCAGAAAAATCACTTCTTATTCTACATGCTAAATTTATTGTGCCTGTTTCTGTGAACAATATAAAATTGCTTTCTAGAACTATTGTACACATTTATTGGTCTACCTATGGTGCAACAATGTTGCCTGTTTTCCTATAGGATCTCGGAATTTGTCATTTTCCTTTTGTATCATCTATGCTATGTTGATTTCTGTGAGAAATTGTTTTATTTCTCTACTTGTAATTTGGGACATTTTTTTAATATGGCTATAAACAGACCTAACTGTGATTGTACAGGTGATCAGGCTAAAGTTTTCCAACAAAGATCCATTGACTTCATAGCCGAGAGGCTTTTCACTATATCATGATGATCTTCATAGCATCCTTCTGAGGTGGTACATGCTGCAAGTGTTATTATTCCTGTTCCACAACTGGCTGGACTGAGGCTCAAATAGCTTGACTGATAACAGTTAAGTACGTGAGTCAGAACACCAGTCCTTTTCTCTTGTGAACCTAAGTCCATTGCTTTTTTCCACTAAACTGTACTAGCTCTCAGGTTGGGTAAGTGACTCAGCAAAGCTTATATTATAGAATCAATAGCTAACTGAAAAACAGAATTTAGAATTCCTAACATCAATCTTGCACAGTCTAGTGAGCTCGTATTTCTAACTCAGAAACACTACTAATAAGATTGACTATATTAATAAAAATAATAGTTTTGAAGTTCTTATTCAAGTTGTGAAAAGGTTTCTTATCCTGTCTAGGCTACACTATGATAGAGTGTTTTATATTAAAAAAAAAGAAGTGTGCTTCAGCATTTGTCCTTACATATTAATTTTATTTCTGTAAGTTGAGAGAGAAATGGATTAAAGGAGAAAAAAAAGATAATAGCCAGTTAGGAACCTGACAAAGACAAAAGAGGTGATTATCCTATAAGGAGTAAAGATGAGTGGGTATTGAAAACAATGCTGTTGTTTTCTTTTTTTCCTTTTCCCTAGTTAAGATATAAAAGAAAAACATACTAAAAATAAATACTATCTAGTATTGGTCGAATTAAGGGGTTGGACCTTTCTAAAGTTTTCCTTCCTGCTCAAATTCTACAACTGTCTTTTGTAACTGATACTTTTCCAGCCAGAATTATTGTCTTGGAGTTTGAACTAGTTCTCTCCTCCCCCTCATCTGCTATTTTGATAATTTTGTTTCAACATAATTAGTTTATTTTGAAATGATATATGTTTTATATTAAAAAAAAACATCATTCGGGGAAAAGGTCCAGAGAGGTCCATGGCTCAAAAAAATGAAGAATCTTTAATCTAGAATATCTTTCCCTTCAAACTATCCATGTTATATTTTAATGAATCAGTCAACAGATAAGTACGTATTGTAGGCCTACTATGTGCCAAGGGTCATTCAAAGTATTGGAAATACAGAAAAAAATGAAGTAGTCCCTATGACTATGAATTTTGAGGTGCAAAATAGACTCCGCCATAACTTGATGCTATATCCACCCTTTGAATCTGTGACTGGGAGTATCTTCTATCACTTCTTTTAACTACTGAAATTCTATCAATCAGGTTACATTCTATCTCAGTGATGCTCCTCATACACCCAGCTTACAAAAACCTCCTTCCTCAGACTTCATAAGATATTTTGCTTCATAATTTTCTATTGTACTTGGGTAACATTCAAAATTTTGGTTTTCCGTTTGAACCATGAACAAAATTGCAATCTCCACAAAGTGAGGGAATATACACATATTAACTAAGTTTCATAATGTGTGGCTAGCACAGTACTCTCTTCCCAGAAAGCACTTGAGAAGTGTGTGTTGAATGAAGTGTCAGAGCAGAACTTAGTTGTCCATGTACCTACCTCATTCCACATATATGATTGGTTCATTTTTCCAATGATCCATTTTCTTGATAATATCTTTTACATGATAGCATACAATTAGGTCATTATTGACATTATCCTTCTCCTCACACTCGTCATGCCTTCCCCCATGGTCTTTTGAGTCATCTAGCATTTTGATTTTGCAGAGATTATGATATTCTTATGCTTTGTAACTACATTGAAGCGCTGGAAGAATATTGGTTCTTAACAGATTGTGTGCGTGCGTGCATGTGTGTGTGTGTGTGTGTGTGTGTGTGTGTGTATGTGTGTGTGTGCGTGAAAGAAGCTAGAAACAGTGGAAACTGTACAATTCCCCAAATACAATTCAGAGCAATCTCTTTTCTCCTGTTTAATTCTGCTCTCAGTTTCTGACCTATCTATAGTGCCTGTCTGTGATGTACAGTACAATTCAATATCGATAGTGACAGAGTCATAGCTAGAGTGGGACAAATGGGACTTTACTCCAGGTTAATTAAATTTAAAGGATACTGAAAACGCTAGTATTCCTTCATCAGGCAAAACCAAGTGTGTTTAGCAGCTAGTTTACAAGAGTGAAAAGGTAAAATATGGTGTTATCAGATGGCTTACTTTCGCCACACTGACAACAGCATACCAGGCTAGTGAGCTCTTCCTTTTTCCTGGTCCCTCCCTGCTCCCTTTCACAGCAAAAGCATCTCTAGTAGAAACCTTTAAGTCTTTGTAGCATCTTTTTCTCTGCTCTGGATAGAGATTATTTGCTGACATTCAAGATCATTCTTCCACTGTTTCAATTAAATTTGTCTTTTGTGATTCTGCTTGCCTGGTCATACTTTATGATTCTTTCTTCAGGCTCGTTACTTGCAATGACTCTGGAGAATACTTATGCACCCACTCAATGGATTGTCCATTCATATGCTTGTTATTATTTTAAAAATGGCTTATTATCATCTACTTATTTTTAATTTGCATAGTTCATTAGGATTCCTTTCCTATGTTTTGAGGGGATGAGGTTCATATTGAGGAAGCCCTGTAGAATTTTGGGTTTGTGTAATTAGAATTAGACAGGACCTTCTAGAGATCCTTAAAATCTATAGAAGTTTCCTCTTTCATTTGGACTTTAGGGGACACTTCTGGTAAGGATGCTTTTCTCTGATTTATTCCACATTTATACCAATAGTCAGAGGAAAACTGAACGAAGTTATTTTACCACTTAGATCTATAAGGGAATATTTTTATATGTGAATAGGAGATATTTGATGAAGAAGACATCTTCAAGTCCATCTTTTATTCTATCAGGTATTTTTTTTAAATGATCACTGGTAATAGTAGAGACAGTGTGGCACAGTGGGAAAAGATTTAGGAATGTCTGAGTTCTAGTTCAGACCGACATGAAGTATGTAACCCTGGACTAGTCACTTAATTTCTCAGTGCTCTAGACACCTCTATAGAACTAGAAATCACAGAGCAGTTTCCTACTTTGGTAGAGGGAGTTTCTTACCAAGGGTTTCCTACAATAATGAAATCACAGATCTTGTTCCTATATAATAGTTGTATTAATTTTTAACATTAAATTGATCAGATGTTTGATTTTGTAGTCTATATGTTTTATACCTTGTGTAACTTGCAAAATGCAACTAGAATTCAAATGTAGGTCTTTATTTTTTCTTAAAGTCTACCATGAATTTAACCTTTTTCTTCATGTTAGTTCATGGAGAAATCACTCACCCTGTTTTCTTCTTTCCAAAAGGGAGGTTTGTGAATGAGACCGAATAAGCTGATATATCTATAATTCAGGAGCATAATAAAATCATGCATCCTTAGTAGATGTTTTTAGACTAACCCTCTTTTGCACTTGTATTTTGCCCAGAGGGCTTCACAGTCCATGCACAAACCTGGTCTTAAAATGATAGTAAATCAAACTGTTCATGTCAGTTTACAGATTAAATTGAAAGGTGACCCAAAGCACTAAATCAATGGGGCAGCTTTAAAAGCAACCTGTCCTAAATAGGTTTACTTTCTCTACTACAAGTCAGGGCAAAGCCACAAAAGAATTCAAAGATGAAGAGAGACGTTGTGTCCTGATTAAAATTCAGACATTCAAATAAATTTAAGCATTAAATACAAATTTTAAATCATTTTTTAAAGACTGGATATTTTTTCCTTCAAGATTCTGGTTTTATTTTCTTTTGTCAAGGAAATACCCCATAGAAACAAGAACTTATAGTATCTTATCATACTAAGGCTTCTCATTTTCAAGCAAAAGTAATATTTTTCAGAGATCTGCAATTTCAACAGTATAAGCCCTCCACTGATCCACACTCTAATCTCTGCAAATCAATCTCCTGATGACTGGAATCCCAAGGATGAGAATCTCCACATTTAGACTCATTATCTTATGTTAATTACATTGTCTATTGTTCTCATCATCTTTTACCTTGTTTGGACCTCCCTGAGCATGTGCAGTTATCCTGATGAATATCTGGTTGCTGGAACCAGTTGGCTCAGGGGGACAAACTGAGGCTGATGACCTAGCACAACCCTCCCTTACTCAAAATAAAGTCAAGTGCAAGTCATCTCATCATTTCTCTAATGTCACGGTCTTCTTTGAAAATGAAGGATAAACACAGGAACAGCTATGTTGACATAACCTTAGATAACTAAGAATATAGTAATTCATGTTGAATACATTACATATGTTTTATATAACCTCGTTTCTGAATTCATCCAGTCAATTAATTGGAGATAACAAGGAAAAGTGAAATAAAATAATTTCTCCCCTCAACTTCAGATATCTTCCCTTATAAAGATTACTTTGTATCTATCCACTATGTGTGTGGGTGTGTGTAGACATGCACATATATATTTATATTTTTACTTATGAATATGTATTTGTGTGTATGTGTGTGGGTGGGTGCATGTTTTGTAACATTAGTTATATTGTTGCTATGTTTGTCCTTTGTTCTTGAAGAGGACCATGACATTAAGATGATGACATGACTTGCAGTTGACTTTGATTTGAGGGAGGGCTGTGCAAGGTCATCAATCTCACTTTCTTCTCCTAAGTCATCTGGGTTCAGTGGTCTGATATTCATCAGGACAACTGGAGATGGCCCAGGATGGAATGTGAGACCCTGGCCCTTTCAGGCTAGGGTAGCATCATGTTGTCACTTTGAGTGAGATACACCTACTCAATGAAAAGAGTTCTTTAAGTTACTCCAGGGATGGCCCCCTTAATAAAAGAAAAATCAAACTTGGAGGGAAAGACCCTCAGGGCTCCTGAGTAAAAAAGAAACAATTATTATTTAGTTTTTAACATCTACTCTGTGCTAGGTGGATGGGGATTTGTCGTCCATTCTATGAGCTCCAGAGTGAATTGGGTTTAAGGCTTGAGCTTTGAGCAAGAAATGTACCCAGTAAACCCAAAGGAAAGAAAGAGGCAACTTTTGCCCATGGAGTTTACCTTCCCCTGGGCAGAACATCAGAGAAGAGGGAAGAGGAGAGGGAAAGGGAAGGAGAGAGAGGGGAGGGGAGGGAAGGAGAGGAGCTACTACTCACACACAGGTTGTGTTTGTCGTTTGTTCTTGAAGAGGACCATGATATCAAGATCCTTAGGTCACATCTATATAGAAAGTCTCTAGTCTGCTGAAATTCATTCGAAACTGCTTATCTTTCTACTTCTCCTCCTTTGCTTTGGCTGTGCAAACATGGCCTAAAAGACTATTTCAGTTTCCTTGAAAGTGCTGCCAGTTCAATGAAATGTGTTAGGATTGTTTGAAACTTCTGTTGCTGCTGCTAACTCAACTTTCTTTTTCACCCCCCCCCACCCCCTTCTTGGATGTGGTTCTGCAAGCATAATCCAATGGTATGTGTCACAGACATACTAAGTACTCAGGAGTCAGAGCCAGATGAAATTGAAGTCCACAAAACACAACACTTTCTTGTGATGCTGAATTTCTGATATAAGTAGAGCAAAAATATTCTGGCCCATATGCATGTGAATCACTATGCCATAATAACATTTTGCCTTTCAAGTGAATTTTCAGGGTCTGTAAAATTGGAGTCTTTTTCAGGATTGTAGAGTAGGCTTTTCCCAAAAGAACTGAACAGATCACAGATGCTGTTTTTTATCCCCTCAAAAAAGGCAATGAGAAGACATCATCAACTGACCCACATATCTCCTTGTTCATCTCTATAAAATCTTTATGAGAACAGTCTGTGCACATATACAAGTTTTCACTGATGAAACCATGAACAGAAATGAAAAGGCTTCTGTAGATGATATTCTGTAGGAGAATCCATCTTTACTGTTTAAATAGTGCAGAGAATGCAAAATTCTACTGTGCCTAGAGTTGTTGTTGATTAATTATTTCAGTCACTAGAACAAAAGCAGCTTTAAAGGCTATCCTCAAATAAGTTGTCTCCCACATGTGGTAAAATATTACAAGATTTCATGACAGATATGACTAGGTAACTTTCTTCAGTGACTTTATGAGTGTTAACATCAAATAAGGCCTAAAATAAAGAGACCTAAGCTCCCCTGAAGTGTTCACCAATGTTGTAAAGGATGTCTTCCACATAGCTCAATTGAGAGAGATTCCTGACTGAGGGGAAAGTTCTCGAAATGTATCTTTTTGCATATGGCATTGCATAAATTGCACTAAACTCCTCAGTAATGATATCTAAATGTATACCAGGTCTTCTTGACTCCAATTTCATAGCTCTGTGTACAATATCAATGTGCTTCAGTATAAAAATAAAATTCCAACAAAACACATCTGATAAGTGGTCATCCAGCCTCTGCTTGAAGACCTCCATTGAAGAATAACCCATTCACTACTTCCCAAGGCAATTAATTCCATTTTTGGATAACTCTGGTTCTTAGAAATTTGTCATACATTTTTTCCTTATTTTCCCCTGGAAATCAAGTCTAAATTTGCCTCTTTGTATCTTCCACCCATTGTTCTGAGTTCAAAGTACTTTCCTAGATTGCTGTAACTACCTCCATTGGAAAATAAAAAGGGGGAATGAAAAATGCATACTTTCTAGAAGCAGGCATCCAGCCTGCCCAAGAGTCCATTGAATAGGTTAATCAATGTATATATTTTGAATATATTTTTCAGATGAACAATGAGTGATCTAGCCCCAAAGTTAAGTAAGTGATAGAGGAAGTAAGTATGAAACACACTGAGAAACAACACTTCTAATGACACCCTGTTCTCCTTTGTATTTACATATATTCTATTATTTAATTTATATCATCAAAATATTTATTGAGTGACTACTATCTTCAAGAAACAATATTTTCTATTAAAGAAATTCTAGACCCTTAAGTTTTCATGCCTTAAATTACCAACCAGTATTCAAATGGTCCAAAAGAGTTAAAATATTTTAAATAAGTTCTTAACACTCCTCTCAAGATGTTAGGCACTAGGGTTCTTTTGCTCAATAATACAGGTGATTTCACCTAATTCTTTGTATTACTGAGTTAGAACCAAAGACTGGGGTAATAGAAGAGATCATTGAGTTAAAACTTCCATTTTTCAGATAAGACCAGAATCCAGGCCTCCTGATTTTTTCCACTATCCCATGTTGTTTTCCATTTCATGTCACAGTATAAATTCAACTTGCATCACATACAATGTATGTTAAATTGGAAATGTTGTTTCATGAACCACAGTCTCTATTTCTCATTAATTATATATCACAAGAAATTTTTGATCTATGAAAATTATCTATTATTCACTGTGTCCAAGAAAATTATACTATCTCTTTACAGTATCTCTTCTAAGGGTGAAGTAGAAAACATGGAGAGCACAAGTAATATTCAGCAAAGAACCTGATGTAGAATGTTTTCTTTTATTCCTTTATGCAATCAGATTCTCTGTCTCTCCTTTTTAAGAATGTCCCATTTATTCTTTCTCAAATATTAACATAGAAACCTGAAAACATAATCTTTAAAGATGTTAAATACCCATATTTTCACCCCAATACATGACTCTGACAATTAACATTCTCTACATGCCTTTCAAAGGAAAAAAGTCTTGTTTATTTTATTGCTTATTTGTTCCCTGTAAATGGAAAATATTGTGAATCTAAGAGATAGCAAAAGTATCATACACTGAATTAGCTTCTATGATAACTATTCTTTTTTTTGTTATACAGCAGAGTAAACAGTCATTAATTTAAAACTTGTAAATTGGAAATCCAAGAACTATAGCACTGGAGCTAGTAGAGACACATTCTTACAATATGTGATTACTTCCATAATTCTTGGGTATAGAGAATTACTGTCAAACAAGATAGTCAACTCTCCCCAAAAAGGTGCATTGAATGACACTTCAGGAGGAAGGAAAGCAGAATTAGAAAACATGAGAGGAATTTATATGTGTGTATGTGAGCATGATTACTACACATGCATATATATTGTAATATATATGTATTATATATATATATATATATAGTTAACATAACTCTATCATTTACCTACTTCTATGTCTCTGTTTCTGTCTATGTCTCTCACTGTCTCTCTCTTTCTCCTCTGTCATAGAAATTTGACTTGCTATTTCAATGGCAAGCCCCTAATGAGGTAACTGCTATTTAATGTGGCACTTTCTTTGTGATAACACTAAGGAGATCACACAGCTTGTATGTGTCAAAGATGAAAATTGATCTTGGGCTTCCTGGCATTATGGCCTGCTATATCCAGTATGTAACCCTTTCTCCTAGTGGACAGATGATTTAAAAGTCAAATAAAATGAGTTTATGAAATTATTTGCATTCAATTCACAAATATTCATTAAGGGCTACATGGACAATGCTTGTTGTCAGAGTCAGGAGAAGTAATGACAAAATAGAAATTTACTTTCTTTTTAAAGTTGAACTTTTTTTAATTATCAATGTCTACAAAAGAATAAAATTGGAATTTCTGGAATTTTTTGATGCTTCTGCTACAAAGGTGACATCAGACACAGTCCCTGACCCTAAAGAGGGTAAAATCTACTATAAGAGGAAAGAAATATACAGAAATAACTATAAAACAAATTACAAAATGAGTATGAAAGGGCAAGAAGTCCATACAAGAACCTATGAGAAATTTAATGAGGGTTGATCATGATGATGATAGTAATGAAAAAAATAGATTTAAAAGCCATCTTGTTAAAAAGAAGCTTTTTTTTTAAACACAGAAGCTGTGTTATATTCGTACTCAAATTTAAAAAGTAATCACCTTCTTCACCTTAATGGAAACACTTGTCAATCTCCAAGATAACTATAAAATCAGCTGATTTTAAAGAGTACAGTATTTGAATTTTGAAGGACCTGGACTGCCATCCTGACTTTGCCACTTGCAAGCTATGTGACTGTGGCCAAATCACATAACCTCTCTAAGCCTTAAGTACCTCTTCTGAAAAATGAGGATAACAGTATCTGCCTTAAAAAGCTGTAAGGATAAAATGGGATAATACATAAAGAATTTAGTGAACTCTAAAGTCCTATGAAATTCCATTAGTTTTGTTTTTACAAAAGTAGTCCTTGAATAGCGTAACACAAATTTTTTTAAAAAACTTTTCAAGTTTCAAATTTTTTAGAAAAAGAAAATCTTTTATAAAAAGTTAAGGTCTTATTTTAGTCCTGAGTAGGTACCTGGTTTTTTTTTTAAGAGTTATAGATTTTCCTTCCTTACTCTTACTTTTGCTTACTCTTGCATTAACATTGTACTCGGAGAACATTCCAGGGTTGAGAAGACAAGCTCCTCTCAGGAAAGGTTTGATTGCAGAAAGAGAAAGATTGTAATAATCTTGGTAAGGAAAATTGACTTTCCCCATCCACATTCATCCCACTCCATGACCACATGGCTATTGTTTGGTCCTCTAGGCAATAATCATACTTTCTTCTATCATGAAATGGGACCAGGTTTTGCCAGTTTTATCTCAAACACATAGGAGAATGGAGTGTGTCATTTAGTTTGATATTGCTTTTCCATATCAGACTACTGTTCAGTCGAGTAAGAAATGATCTAAATGGGAGTGATGAAAAGGTATGAGGTCCATTCCTACGCAGAGATGATTATCTCAGTTTCATTGTGCTTTCTATAATTTACCCCATGTACACTAACCCACTTACTATTTATCTTTTAATCTTTACCTCTAAGTGTGTTCTGTTCCCTTGCTCTTGGATCTCTTCTCCTTCTCGGACTTCAAGAAGAGCATGAACTAGAGTTCAGACTTGTTTACTGTCCCTGGACTTGTTTATTGGCCCCAGTATTCTTTACTTTTTTCTTCTGGTGTGTTAATAACTAGCCAAACTGTAATGAGAATAGAGGATGTGACTCTTTCTTTGTAGAAGGAAAGATCCTTTGGGATTTTTATGATGCCTTTCTCTATCATTACTTCCTCTACTCCCAAATAGAGGGAGACACATTAGAGATAATATGAAAATGTAATTTGGGATCCAAGCCATTTTCCCTACTCTATAAATTCTAGGAGCTACTATTAATTGTTGTTTCCTTTGCTATGTATATTGTTAGAAATAAGGGAACTGGAGGAGCTGGCATGGAATGGTGAACCCCTCAGTCTAATTCTGGTTTAGAGGTAAGACAAGGTATCCCAATTGTTGGGACATGACTACATGAGTAGTTCCTCCACATCTTGCTTTCTGTATTCTGTAAGACAAGTCTTGAGGAGAAGGTGTGGTTGCTCAGAAGGCTCCAGACTTGGGCATGGGTTGATTGCATAAGGAAAGGTTGCCTTAACAGTAAGAAGTTTGGGGTTTTGATAAAGATGAACTGGATGAAAGAGAGAAAGGAAAGTGAGGGGAGCATAGAAAGAGGACAAGGTGAGTCACAAGGATTTGTTAGTGGAGTTCCAGGATCTTGGCTAGATCACTGATTACCATGGGAACTACTGATTTATAGCCCGTTTTCCATAGGTAGAACAGAACTTGTACTTATTCTGGAGGAGACAGATAATGACTGAGGAAATGGAAAGCAGGAGATGGTTTGTGTTGCTTGCTTTGGAGTGGTGATTTTTTAGCCTACTCGTGATGATTCTCTATGGAGGTGGGCAGAGGGACACCTTCAAGAGTGTACCTTACAGTTCCTTGTTATACCAGGATAAGATAAAAAAAAAAAAACATCTATTTGGTCTTTAATGCTATATATAATCAGCCAATGAGATAATGTTTTTGTAAAACAAAAGCACTTAGCACATTGTCTGATACATGATAGGTACTATTTAAATCAGACCTGTTCAGGCAGCCCATGAAAATTTGGAGGATGTCTGTGTCCCACTTAACCTGCCTTCCACTAGTCACTATTGTGCCCATGATGTAACTTGGACGGTGGGTTACCACTGCTCATTCGCTTCTGTTTGCCATGTGACCCGCAGCAAACAGACATCATCAGTCTGTATCTAGTCTGAGAGGAGCAATTTCACGATAAATAAAAATTTTAAATAGTGAAATTCATTGATATAAATTGAAATTTCCCTTTTAAAAAATATGGTATATTCTTAAAATAGTTTAATTATTAATTATACCTTAACTTGGAAAGTGAGCCACTAAAAACCTATCTGTAGCCTGAAGAAGTTTAGCCTACTTTACTTTTGGCTCCTACCTACTGCCAAGTTTTCCAGGTCTGATCTAAATGCTTATTTCCTTCCTATTCCAACTGTAACAGCCCACTTACAGTTTCTCAAACATGTCTCTCCTTGCCTTTGCACTGGTGATTCCCAAGAATGAGAAGTTCTACCCTGTCACCTTCCCCTCTTAGTTTTTGGCTTCTTTCAAGACTCTATTCAAGCACTACCTTTTTCAGGTAGCCTTCCTGGTCCCTCCAGCATCTAATGTTTCCCCCTTTGAGATTATATTTATCTCCTCTGTCTATATCTTATCAATATCTAAGAATTTATGTGTCTTCCATAGTAGAGAGTACATTTCTTGGGGAAAAGTTCTGGTCTTGTTTTTGGTTTTGGTTCTTAGCCTTTCTTTCTATCTCTAGCACTTAACATAGTACCTGGAATATAGAAAGCACTTAATAAATGCTTGTTGAATGACTGACTGACTAACAAAGCAAGCACTATCTTTGTTTCTCCCAGGGCATAGTTCAGTATCCTACACATAGTATTATTTTAATAAATATTAATGGAATTGAACTGAATTGTTAAACATGATATAGGATACAAAATCACTAGACAGTACGAGTTCAAATACTGTGGCAGGTGTTACATTAGGTTGAAGGATACTCTTCTGATGTACCCCCACGATCATTAATGCTCATACACCCACTGGACATATTTCTTGTCCTTGATTTGATAAATTATCCTAATTTTCCTTAATCCCTGCAAGAGCACTGTCTTAGTCTGTCTCAAAGGAAAAGAGACAAATTACTGACTAATTAATGCCATCCAGGGTTTTCTTCCTTCCAATTTTTAAGCTTCATCTTGTTTAATTTGTGAGTTCTATAAAGATTGCAGCCAAGGGTGCTATGTCTGAAAGTATGACATTCATTTGGAATATTCAGTGTATCATTCATAAACCTTCCTGTGGTGATTTCATTTAGCACACCCAAAATCACCATGGGGAGTTCCATTGCTTGAGACAAGGCTGGTTACTTCTGCAAATTTATTCTACTACAATAGGCAACAGCAGGTATTGACTACACATGAAGCTCAGAGCATTGTGCTAAGTACTCCAAGGGGGAGTTACAAAGGAATCACAGATGTGGAGTTACTTGTGTCATAATAGGGAAAACAGACTCAACACCAATGAGGATATGTTAAAATCACCCACAGGATTAATTGGACTGACTGCTGATTTCAGTTAAATAAAAAATTAAGGAGAGGTTAAAAGGCTGAAAAGTCAGCTTGATTGATTGATGATGGTGGTAATAGCTAGCATTTATGTAACACTTTAAGCTTATAAAACACTTTACATATGTTACCTCATTTCATACTCACAACTGTGGCAGGCAGGTGTTAGTGTTATCCCCATTGCGTAGATGGGGAAATGGAGGAAGATACAATTTAAATTATCTAGTCAAACAGCTTCAAGATCATAGTTTTGTCCATTATGGGTTACTGACTCCCTTACTTTAAGCACTTTCTTCACTAGAGTAAGACAGGTTAATGAAGAACTGTCATTGTCTCCCTTTTAGAATGGAAATGGATTCACTGATATGTGAGCACCATGACATGAATTCAAATCATACCTCTTTGACTCTTATCTGTGCGACCATGGGTAAATCACTTAATGTCTCTTGGGCTCAGTTTTTCATCTCTAAATAAGGGGCTGGTCTCTGGAGTCCCTTCTTATTCTAGATCTAGAACCTGAGTCTAGGTGCGTGAGAACATTAAAGCCTGCACCACAGTCATCTCTGTTCCCTTATCTGCCATCCCTCTCCCTCCTTACATCTATTAGTCTCCATACAACTTTCAGATTAACCTATATTTAAACATTTGGTAATGCTGCACAAGGCAGATAGCTGATACAGTGGATAGAGTGCAAGACTTGAGTCAGAAAATTGATCTTCCTGAGTTCAAATCCAGCCTTAGATGCGCATTAGTTTGTGACCCTGGGTAAATCACTTAATCCTATTTGCCTCAGTTTCCTCCTTTATAAAATGAGCTAGAGAAGGAGATGGCAAACCACTCCAGTGTCTTTATGCCAAGAAAACCCCAAAAGAGGTCAGGAAGAATAGGACAAAATTGAAAAATAACACAACAATATTACACTGTTGTAAGAATAAAGTCCTAGATTTAAAGCTAGAGAGGATAGTAGAATTTCCTATACTCAAAAATCTTTAGTGGTTATTACTGACTTTCAAGTAGACTTTAAATCTAGTATTTAAGGCCCTCTACATTTAGCCTTACTCTGTTTTTCCAGCTTTGCCTCATATTATTTTCATCCATTTACTTTATATTTCAGTCACAAAGTGGTCAGTTCTCAAGTCCAAATACATCTTATGCTTTCTTGATTCCATTCTGTCTCTTTGCTGGTTTCCTTGGTGTGGAGTTTCCTCATTTATTTCCACCTGTAAAATTGCTATCTATCCTCTAAAGTCTTGCAACTCTCACACCCTCACAATCTATTACTGTGTATCATGATTATCTGTGTGCTTTCCATTTCTTTGAACTAGACTTTACTTTCTATTATGGCAGGAACTTCATCTTGTTTAATCTTTATATTTCTATTAGGAACCAGAAGAGTGTTCTGCATGGTAAAATGCTGCTTTTTGAATTGGATTGAGAATTAAGGAAATTGATGGGAGGAAAATGACAAGATTTAGAAATAGAAAGGATGTGAAAGAGAAGACAGATTCCGGTAAGATCACAGAACTAGGGAACTGGGAAGTTAAAGTCCTTACTAAAGATAAACATTAAAGAGATAGACTCACCTGCTTTGTTGGTTACTGGAGAAAAACTTTGATTCCCAAACTCCTTTCCCCTACTGCCTAGTATATACACCATCCCCTATTCTCCAAGTGGTATGTGCTCAGCAAATACAAACCACTTTTTTACCATTACTGTATAAACAAGGTTTAATTAAGAAAGTAAATCTGTTATAAAACAATAATTCATTCCAAAGATAAATATGATTTTCGCAGTACTCATTATTTCTTATTATCAGCCATCGTGGCCTCCCACTGGTGTTGTGGCTATCTAACAGTTGACTGTACTTTGTTTTTTAGAAGGCGACATTTCTGTACTTTCTGGTTTTCATTTAGTTCTGTAGATAACATAGTTTTTTGAGACAATAATATGTCTTTTCTTTAGCTCTGGCTTAAAGTATACTGCCAATAAGTTGCTATCTATATTCAATATCTTTCTGCTTTTAACCTTCAAGATACTTGGTCCCAAGAAGTATCATAATCTGAAATCTTCCTGTATTATATGTTACAAATTATAATGAAATAATATTTTATTCTAAGGCTTAAGAACTCTTGAAATTTGGCAGTTTTCTCTGATTCCTCTAAAGAAGTAGCAAAGTGCTTCTGTAAAGTCATTTTTGAGTTGACATCAATTAACAGAAAGTATACCTTATTCTTATTTGACATAACTCACATTATGCAAATTGTGAGACCAGTCAGTGACATTAATATGGACTGATTGGCTAGATTTGCACACTGGCCTGCCTCCTTACAGGCTATGTTGTTCTTATCACTAAGTCTTGCCCTATTGCCTTTTCCATTTTCTCCTTTTCTGTTTCAATTTTTCTTCTCTTTGGAAGCTCTACTATGCTCATTTAGAATGCACACTACATTGTAGCTTTTACCAATCAGCCTCATTATCAGAGTATAAAAAATGCACACAGCCCCTGGTTATCTGCTTACTTTTTTTTTTTCAATTTCCTTGCCTTGTTGCATGTTGCCCTTAAACTCTGTCCATTCTAGCTTAGTGTTAGGGCTGGAAGGATTCTTGCCCTGAAGCTGTCTTCTCAAATTCACCCAGGAGCCCTGAAAGCTTTCTTGCCCTCAGGCTCTCCTCCTTCACACTGAAGATCTAGGATAGAGTGAATGTTGCTTTTAGGTTGGCTCCTTTCAGTTTCAATTTCAAGACTCTTCCTCCATCCCCCCTCAGGTTTTCACTTTTCAGTTTCTGAATTTGTTTTTAAAAGCATGCTGTGACTTTAAGCACTTTTTTTTTATCATGGTTACACTTTCCTGTTTCCTTTTCCAAAAGCATACAGATGGCCTCTAGTTTCCTTGATCTGGTATTTTGTTTTATTCATTTCAATATTCCCCAAAAGTGTTTTCAATATTGCATTTCACTTTTTTGGGTTGCCTTGCGTGACAGAAAATCCTCCTCCACTTTGCTAAATATGTGTTTTGTACTAAAGGAAATTGGGGCAGCTAGGTGGTGCAGTGGATAGAGTGCTGGATCTGGAGTCAGGAAGACCTGAGTTCATATCCAGTCGCACACACTTGTTAACTATTTGACACTGGGCAAAATACTTAACACTGTTTGCCTTAGCTTCCTCATACGTAAAATATCCTAGAGAAGGAAGTGGTAAACCATTCCAGTGTCTTTGCCAAGAAAACCACAGATGGGGTCATAAAGACTCAGATATGACAGAAACAACTCAATGATAAGTAAAGGAAATTACTTACAAACACATGAGATCATTTCAGATATACAGAAAATATACGAGAATTTTTTTTGCAAGTATTCATTGGCAAGAATCCTAACCTTAACTCTCACAGAGAAGAAATAAGAGTAATGGGAAGAAACTGGAAAATGGATGATTTAGGCTTGATGCCAAATGGAAAAATACCAAACAAAGCTTACAAACAACTATAGAATTGTCCAAAAGTACTATAGACTACCTGCACCACTGGAATATCTTCAATTAGAATCTATATAAACACTTTCTATGGTGAGGATTCGTTCTTTCCCTGTCTCAATTGGGTCCCTTCCAACTCCTCAATTCTGTAATTTTTGTTCTAAAGAGATAATGTATGTTTTTTGTTCGTTGAGAGCCTGAACCATTTTGTCTCAGAATCACAAAATCATATAGTAGAAAGAACCTAAAAGACCATCTAATTTATTCTTTACATGAATCTCTCCCTCCCCAAACCCCTAGGCAGTCCAGGTTAAATGACTTGCCTAGGGTCACACAACTCATAAGTATCTCAGGCCACATTTGAATTCAGGTCCTCCTGACCAGAAAGCCAGTGCTCTACTTACTGCATCACCTAGTTGCCCCATGAATCTCTTGTACAATATTCCCTACAATTCATTCAGTTTCTTGCCTGGTTATTTCCAGTAACAGAGAGCACACTATCTCCTAAGACATTCCATTCCATTTTTGGATGATATTAATTATTAGAAGTTCTTTAATCGAGACAAAAATCTTCCACCCTGAAACTTCTATAAGTTGATTTTATTTCTGCTTTACCAGGGAACCACAGAGGCCACCTAGTTAAACCCATAACTGAATAAGCTTCACTTTTATGACATTCCAGATATGTATATATAATTCCCCTTTTGGAATCTCTGACTTAACTTCCACTTACAGCATATGTATGTGGTGTCAAGAAGGTAACTCCTACTACTTTCTCAAGGTATATAATGGTTAGGAGTTACATGTCCAGTGTTGTTTCAGTTGAGTTCCCATTGGTATATGTCCCCTTAATAAAAAGTCATTTGACTGAATTAGATTTCAGCCAAAGCATTTATTTAGGTGGTAGAGTAGGACATTTACTGCAGACATCCCTTCCAGAATCCTGAATCACTCTCTTCCACAAATACAGACAGGGTTCATGGGAGGAAGAGGTTTAAATTTAGAGTACAATGGTAGAGAGACACATATGTAGAGAACATATGTGGGAAAGAGTTGGCTCACAACTCCTAACCTAGAAGACCTTACTTAAGTTGGTAGATGGCACACTTGTTTGATGTAAGTTGCAGTTCAGTTCCTCTTCAGTTGTGTCCAACTCTTCATCATCCCATTTGGGGTTTTCTTGGCAAAGATACTGGAGTGGTTAACATTTCCTTCTTGGATTCATTTTATAGATGAGGAAACTGAGGCAAGTAAGATTAAATAAGTTGACCAAAATCAAATAGCTAGTAAATGAGTGATTCATGAAGATGAGTCTGCCTGACTGCAGACCTGATGCTCTATCTATTGTGCCACCTTGCTGATTCAAGGTATCATGTTATAGAAACAAAGTTGTTTAATGATTGATTGTCTTTGATGTGTCTCCCTCTGCTCCTGGCTAGATTTGTTCATCTTCTATGGATTTAGTCTCTCTGAGAACATCATCAGTAAAAGAGAATTGCAATTTTCCCTCTGTACTCATTGCCCTTCTTCCACCCTTGCCTTTTGATAGAGGTACAAGGGCCTTCCTTTTCAAATTGCTTTGAGCCTAGAGTCCTTAATTCTCAAACTTGGGGTCTGCTGACATAGGATTGAAATACTACTGGATTGACTTTCCACCTCTAAATGTAATTGTAGAGGTGTGTATTAGATTGTTATATCCCCCCATGAGATATTCTCTGTGTGGCATCATTGACCATCATCTAATGGTCAGAACCCTAACATTGTCTCCAGTTGCTATAGGTTTTATTCACAAATTTTGGTGGGATTATAGGGACAAAAAACATAATTCTTAGTGTATATTCTTGAGTCAATGATTAATTCAGTGATTCAATTGAAGAAGAGATCTTATCTAATAAAGGAGTCAGGGCAAATAGCATCTTGTTTACATATTAAAACTTCATCACAAAAATGTTGTCTGCTCTCAGAGAGAGAACTGACTCTGAGTGCAAATTGAAGCATATTTTTCCTTTCTTTATTTTTCTTGCCTTCCCCTGTCCCATGTACCTAATGTGGAAATGTTTTGTGTGACTTCATCTATATAATGGTTAACTTATTTCTTGCTTTCTCAGAAGGTGGAAGGAGGTAAAGAATGTGGGGCTAAAAATAAAAAACTAAAAAATTCAATTTAAAAACTTTATCATGTCTATGATTGACTTTTTAGTCTTATAACTCCCTCCTAATATGACTTCTGGAGCCTTTCTAATAACAGTAATTGTTATTGACTTCTGTGAAAAATGGAATCCAACATTATCTATCTACCTGTGTACCTACCTATTTCTCTGTTTATATCTACATATCTATAAATATATAGATATATAATTACATGTGAATATATGTGTGTATGTATTTGTGTATATATATATAGGCATACATGTATACTCTTTTTAGAAAAGATGGAGAGAGAGAAAATTAGAGGATAATATGTAGATTTGGACCTAGTAGAATGGTTGGACACCATGTAGTTTTAAATGGTTCAATGACAAGTTGGCAGGAGATCTCCAATGACATGTTCTAAGAATCTATGCTTGCTCTTCTGCTATTCAACAATTTTGTCAATAATTATGATAGGGCATAGATGGTATTCTTATCATATTTGCAGATTATATAAAATTGAAAGGAGTAACTAAGATGCTGAGAGAAAGTATCAGAATACAAGACTTTGAGAATCTAAATCATTAGGTCAAAGCTAATATGGTGAAATTGAATAGAATGAATTCAAAGTATTATACTTGCATTTAAAAAATTAGCTTTATAAGTGAAAGATTGGGGAGGCACAACTTGCATTTCTCTAATTATTAATGATTTAATTCATTTTTATATGACTATTGATGAGTCCACTTTTGTAAAGTTGAATTCTTGAATTTTTTTCTAACATTATGCCTAAACCTATTTCTCTGCAATATTCACCATACACATGTACATATAATTATATATGCTACCTAATTTACAAAATGTCAGTTGAGATAATATACACAAAGTTCTCTAGTTATTAAGCAAATGTGAATGTGAGATATTATTCTTATTTCAATATTTCAAGGACTTGTAATTTTATCAGTTTAGAAATCCACCCCATTAGGGCATAGCTAAACCATTGTGCAACTTAGAAAATACTTCTCTAAGATTTCTGTAGAAAAATAAAAATAAGCATATTATCCTTTAATTCAAATTATTTTTAATTTAGTAATTTAATTTCCCAGATTTCATGTAGAAATAATCTTAACATTCATTTAAAAATTGTTTTTAATTTAAAAATTAAAAAAAAATTCTAATTCTTTTCCTCCACTTTTCTCTCTCCCCATTTAGAAGGCAACCAATTTGACATACATGTGTAGTCATGAAAATCACATTTCTATATTAGTCATGTTGTGAAAGAAAATGCAGACAAAAGAAAAAAAAGAAAGAAAATTTAAACAAATATATTGTTCAATCTCCATTCCGAGAGCACCAGTTCTTTCTCTGGAGATGGATAGCATTTTTCACCATAAGCTCTTCAGAATTGTCTTGGATCATTGTATTGGTGAGAATAGCTCTCATTCACAGTTGATCATCACACAATATTGCTTTTACTATATAAAGTATTCTCTGTTCTGCTCATTTCACTTTACATTGATTTTGTAAGTCTTTCCAAGCTTTTCGAAGAGTACTCGCCTCATCATTTCTTATAGAACCATAGTATTACATCACAATCATATATAACTTGTTCAGCCATTTCCCAACTGATGGACATCCTCTGAATTTTCAGCTCTTTTTGCCACTACTAAAAGAGCAGCTACACATATTTTTTACGCTATAAGTCCTTTTCCTTTTTTTATCTTTTTTGGATACAAACTTAATAATGATATTATTTCGTATGCATGGTTTTACAGACCTTTGGGAATAGTTTCTAAATGTTCTTGTAGGCCAGACTATTGATGAACTTCTTAAATTTGCTAGGCTATTCTTGTAACAATTGACATACAGTACATAACCATGTTTAGCTGTCTTCATTTCATTCAGTTGTCCCCAGTGTTTAAAAAAATAATAGAATCCTTTTGAAGATGAGAAATATGAACCCACTGGTGATGCAGATGACCCCATTCTCAGTATCTTTCGACTGGATAAACTTCCTTATCAGAGCATTCCAGCCCCTTCCAATGTTGGCAACTCATTTGTGGAGCCTTTCTCCACCAATCGCTTTGACATGATGACAGTAAGATTGGGAGAGAAGAGCTCATGTCAATATCAAGACATACATTTTTATGCTAAGCTGTGTGGCCAATTGGATGAGGTGAAAGTGCTGACTGAGAAATTGAAAGAACTGAAGCGTGCCTTAGTCATGCAGAAAGAGAAAACTAACTGATGGAAGCAAGCACAGGGACACCACCTGTGTCAGGTACTTGCTAGGCAGGATGAGGATGGGACTAATGTGTAATGAGGCTTCAAGTGGGGACAAATTAAGGTGCACAATGTTAAAAAAAAAAGGGAATCTTCCATTTTATACTATGCACTTTTACTGAGGTGTTTCCACTAGCTTAATAAAAAGGGGTATGTGGATGGGTGAATAAGCAAAAAACAGAAACAGAAACAAACAAAAAAAAAGACAAACCCTGTTCTTGAGTCTCTTCAGGTTAGCATAGTAGTAGCTACCACAGCTTCTGCTCCACTGACTTGGGACTTGAAAAACCAGAATGGTTTTCCAAGACACAATACAAGTCTTGGAAGCAGGGCAAGGGTGGCCACATTGTTATATACTTCTATCACATTTTGTCTTGGGAGACAAAATCATTTGAAGCTATTGCGATGCTGTTATTAAGTACCCTTTTAATTTATTGTTATCTCTGTATTGGATAGGCTTATTATCTATTTATTTAAGTTATTGATATCAACCTTTAAAAAGATAGGGTTGTGACATATCACTAGAAAAATTTCTTCATTATAGATAGATAACTATTGTTCTACCTATGTATCTACATCGTTGTCATCATCTAGCCCACATCTCACCATTTTATAGTGATAAGTTTTTTTAAAGCCTTGCTCATCTATCTAATTATATATATATATAAAATATATAAATATATATATATTTACATATAAATATATATATAAAAATATAAAATATCTAATTATTTTATTAATTCAGAATTCAATTAATCTACTAAACTAGTACTTCCCCCTCTAAAACTGCCTTCTATCTTCCCTGTATTGTGTGTGTGTGTGTCTGTGTATGTGTTTTCTTCCCTCATTAGAAAGTAAGCTTCTTGATGGCAAAGACTTTTTAATGTTTTCGTTATATCCCCAGCATTTAACACGTTGCCTGGCATATAAATGCTTGTCAGTAAATGGATTGATTTTTCTAGCATACTTTTTAAAACTAGAAAATGGAGTTAAATGATAGGGTAGTCTAAGTGATATCATTTTGGTTTATCATATAAGAGAATTGCAGAGTTAGAAGTGGCTTTACTAGCCATTTAATTCAGTTCATACCTTGATATAACATGCTCAATAAGTAGGCATCTACTCTTTGCTTAAGGACCAACAAGGAAAAGGAATACACAGCCTTTAAGGTAGTCAGTTTTACCTTTAGATATCTGTTACTGTTAAACACTGAGCCTGAATTTACATCTCTGCAATTTCCAGCTATTCATCCTGGCTCTGCCCTCCAGAGGTCTTAGCTTTCCCCACTAACTAAATGTTCACAAAATACACATTTAAAAATCTGTCTTAGAATTTAAGCATAAATTAGCATCAAGTTCTCTGCAGGTAGTTTGTACTTGAAGAATCAACTTTCTTTTCCCTTTTAGAAAGATGTTTATGTCGGTTCTTACACTTCCTCAAGGATTGTAGTTAGATTAGCCCCAACATTTGGAAAAGGAAGAATCAGAGAGCTCAGAGATCATTTGATACAATCTTGGTTGATTTTTTGTTTCTAACACACTAGGAAATCAAGCTTCCAAGAAGTTTCAAAGGTAGTATCAGAGAGGAGATTTGAACCCAGGAATTCTGTTTCCTGAGTCATTGTTTAAATTTCTTCAGCCCTTCAGGATATTATTCAACTGGAATTAGAAACATGATATCTATTTCTTGTTTCTGTAGCCATTGAGAGCTTTATTGATGCAAAAGCAGTGGGCCTGAGATTTAGCAAGGAGCTAGACAAAGGCAATGGTATATGAGAAGGATCAGATTTATATAGGATGATTTTAGGGTTTCCTTGTAGGGGTTGGAGATCTAGGGTAAGTCTTGTAACATAAAGAAATCTTGCAAAATAAAGACACAGGAGGAGAACTATAAATGACACATGATAAGGAAATCCCATTTCCCAGAATGAGGGGGTGGACACAGGGAATTTTATGTTTCCCCCAGGATGAGGGGTGGGGACAGGGAATCTTATGGTCCAGGATAAGAGGAAGTTAGAGTAAGAGGAAACTTTAGGGCACCAAGGGCTTCACAAACTCAGTCAATATTATTTTAACTCTATCCACCATCATTTCCCCCCTTAACCACTAAGTGGGAGAATTCTTTCCAGGGAAAAGGGGCAAAAGTCATTGTCTTCAGTAGCTGCTTCCTGCTGAACAAGGGTGAAGAGTCCACTTCAGGGGCCAGAATAGGTTGGGAGATGATCAGCTTGGGGTGCAGAATGTAGGGCCAACTAAGTCCAGGGTGGAGAGAGGCAAGCCACTTGGTGATATCAAGGGCAAATTTAGACATTCCTAAAAGTTGGTCCTGCATCTTATCTCATATTCTGCCTCCTGCTTGCTTCTCTCTGTTTCACCATCCAATCAAGATGTTTTTGTGAGAGGGACAAAGGCATTGTTCCTGTCTGAGTAGGGTTGGGGAGAAGAGTAAAATGAGGTTGAAGCAGAGTTCAGGGGATGAGGGAGTGTAGAACAGGTAGCCTTGTTGAATGACCACATGCAGGTGGATAGTATAGTCTAGGAGACACAAATCTCTTATCCCAGTAGCTAGGAGATTATCGGAGTCCAATTAATATTTGGACTTCCGGATTTTAGCACCATTATGTTGAAGGGAGAGAGATGGGAGAGCTGGCTCAAAATGTGAATGAATTCACTTAGACCTTCTCTGTAGCCATTGGGAGCTTTATTGATGCAAAAGCAGCAGATCTAAGATTTAGCAAGGAGCTAAACAAAGGCCATGATACCTATTTAAATCAAGAAGAGGCTCTCTTAGTTTTTCCTTCTGACTATTTTCTATGTGTTAAATTTTTTTCCAACTTAGAAGTTAAATTATTGACTCTGTTATGCAGGCCAATAGTTAAGGTTTTCAGTGAAGTGTGACAAGAGTGAACCACCCTCAGGAAGCACAGTTTAATCTGGTCAGAGATAGCTTATATTATGCTGTTTCATGGGATGGATAACTATGTTGCCAGGAGTAAGTTTGGGGAATTTGACACATCACTGCTTTCTCATTTGTTGCCTTCAGCGAGCCTAATCAGTTTATCCTGAAGACCCCTTATAAAAGTTATACTCATCTTTTCCTTCAATTTACTGGGATTTCATGTATTTTTTAAAGCTCTGCCAGCTCCAAAATCTGTGTCAAAAATCAGAATATATTGTTTCAGGTGAGTGGGAGGAAAAATAGGCTGGTTTTTTTTTTAATTTGTTTGTTTTCTTACATTTCTTAGAAATTTGAGCTTTTTATAAATTATGAGAGTACAGTTAGTGATAGTCTTCTACCAAAAAAAAAAATAAAGAGAAGTAGGTAGTTGATGTATATGAAAATAAACAGAAAGAAACAGAAGGAAATTCATAAGGAAGCAGTGAAAAAAGCAAGGAAAGCTTCAAAGGTATCATTACTTGGGGGTCTAACTGCACTAAAATTATGCATATATTTAAATAAGCTATATATAATAGAGATCTGCAGTTTTATGTACAATCCTTTTGCTACTGTTGGATATGGAATTGTTTACTTTTCTGTATTTATGATGTTCAGAATTTTTAAAAAGAAATTAAAAAAAGAATGGGACAGAGGACGGAAAAATAGGAAGGGATAAAGAATGGGTTTATGATTTCTTTAAAATGGGGAATACCCAGGTGAGAAAACTCCTACCACCTCAGGTAAGCATTTATTTTTTTTCTCAACTTGTACTCCTGACTTTAGAAGCCACATAGACTAGCCTCTTTATTTTGTTTATTTTTTCAATAATAATTTTAATTGAAATTTTGCAATATTTACTACTTTTGTTAATCTTTTTGAAAATTCTTATTGATGTTTTGATTTTACATTGCATTTATAAATTAAAATAGTTAAAATAATGCAAGGACCTGGTCTGAAATTACATGTAATACTTTGTATCACTATCACCTTCCCCCACTTACTTAAAAAAAAACAAAAAAACAGAAATCTATTTTTCCCTCTCACTTCCCCATCCTACTGAGGGGAGGAGAACATAATTCTTATGACATATATGCTCAGAAAAGCAAAATAGATTTCCTCAGTGGCTTTATGCAAAAATATATATGTCTCACTCTGAACCCTAGAGTAATCTCTTTTCTTTCATGGATATCACATGACATCACCGATCTTCCACCACTGATCCATGAGAGATATCATCTATTTATATTTTGCCTCTTCTTAGGACCCTACATAATTATTTTATTTTCTGTTATGTATAAACTAGATTTTTCAGTTGGCAAGTCTTTCCCCATACATCTTTCTATATCTTTTTTTTTTATAAATGCCTAGGAATTATGCTGTCATGTTGGTTAAATAATATATATTATATTTTAAGTATGTTAACCAACAGTTATGTAGCTCTTTCTTACAACAATGTGAAGTGGTAATATACATATTGTCCCTATTTTAGAGAAAGGGTAACTGAGGTACAGAAAAGGAATGTCAAAATAATCATAGTTGAGATAAACTAAATTTCTTGAGAGACGATGTGGTGAAGTGGATAGTACGTTGGACCTGGAGTCAGGAAGATTTAGGTTTGAATTCTGCCTCAAATAATGACAAGCTCTCTGACCCCAAGTAAGCCACGTAACACCTTGGCAGACTTCAGTGTTCTCACTTTGGAAAGAGGGTTTGTACTCAATGAACTCTAAGGTCTCTTCCATCTCTAAATCTGATAGTATAATCTATAATTCTATGACTTGTCCCAACTCAGCTAACAAATGGTAGGGCCAGGGATTTGAATCTGCATCTTCTGTTTTTAAATTCCTCTATGGTTACAACAAACTGACTTCCAAGAAATGTTCAGCAAATTCATGCATTTTGTTTGGATAGCATAAAAAGAATAGAAGAGATGTTTTGGAAATAATTGTTTTTAATAATACTTTGCATTTGTGAAGTCCTTTGTATTTTTATAGCATTAAACCATGCATTATTTCACTTAATCTTAATAAACTGTTAATATTCTCATTTTGTAAAGAAGGAAACTGAGGCTCACAATAAACTGTTTAAACTTTACAGAATTATTTCTTAGAACCACAGCATCCACTCCTAATATTATATCTTCCACTCTAATATTATATCCTATATCCTACTCTCTTTTACTTCTGCAAACCCAGTTCATGATTCCATTCTGAGATATTCTAATCATCAAAACCAACCCTTTCTTGAAATACTCAGATAATGGTAACCCAATGTTTTTCACGTCTCCATTGTGCAATTAATTGAAATTAGGTCCTGTGTCTCATCTATTCAGGATATCTGACTATACTATACTATACTGACTATACTACTGACTATATCTGGCTATACTAGAAGGTAATTAGTTTATCTGTAAACTTTGTTTTGATATTTTAATGAAGATCTTGGTTCTTGGCGTGATATGGATGCCATTTCCCCCATTAGAACTACTAAAGAAGATTACAGCATGTCCCGTGTCTTTCCATCCTGTGTGATTCTTACCCATTTCTTCCCATAAATCTTCCATACACTATTCAACCAATTAATTAATGGCTCTTGTCTAGGACTTATATTAATCTATGATGAGGAATGTAACAATCAGCTGTTCATTGCTTTCTCTCAATAAATGACCCGCCCACCTCCTTTTCTTACATGCTCTTGATGCTGTCCTTTATATTAATTTTTCAACCATAAACCATCATTGTTAATATGCTGCAATCTACTTACACAAACATGTATACGAAGTTTTCTGTTATTCTTTAGATTGCCTCCAGTACTTAGCACAGTGTCAGGCACATAGAAGTTGTTTAATAAATACTTGGTGACTGACTGACCAGGAATTCTCTTGTTTTTCTGAGATCATGTTAGTTCCATGACTTACAAGTGTGAAAGAAATATTGGGAGGACATGGTGGTTAAATATTATAAAATATAGCATGGCCAATGTCTTAGTGTCTAAAATATGGATTTTTGTTGCGTGCTGGGGACTGGAGCAACTTACGGTGCTTGAAAGCACTAGAAAATTTTTTTCCAGAATTTATCCATGAAATTAGTTAATAACAAAAGTTGTAATATGCTAATGGGAGAAGTAGAAAGGAAAGGCATGCCCTTTATTAGGGTTGGTTGTTCCCTTCTCCCCAATTCATGTTTTCATTTTAACAATCATTTTCTAGAGATAATGTCCCATATTTGTTGTCTAATCAATTCCTTGAATAGAAATTCGGGAAGAAAACACAAAGTTAAACTGCTAAGGAGTGATATTTTTGGCCAGTTTGCCCTTATAACATAGGACTCCTACTATAATACTTGTCTGAACTTTCTTTCTCTTTTGGCCAGAATTGGGAGCAGTGCTGTTCTGAGAGTAACTACTGTTGGATGTAATGAGATGACCTCATGCCCCACCTAGTGAGGATCACTCCTCTAAAGTAACCATTACCAGAAAAGAAGCCTGGATCTAAATTCATAAGATTTATTTTTGCTATTATCTCTTTCAGAGAGCAATATGCCCACAGGATATAACAGGATCATGATAAATAATCTTACTTAGTTTATTTCTAAGGCATTGAATTGACAGCCATTTTCCTACTTCAAAACAGCCACATATTTATTTCAGTCCATTCCGAATCGTCACATGGAATTCACACCCTTTCTCATTTTCATTAAAAGCATTTAGAATAGTTGCTACTGCCAAGTATTATTGACTTTCCTGTAATATCCTATTTGCATTCTGCATTCTGAATTTCCAGTCTCTCTATTAATAGGCCTGTTAATAATGCTGCATCTCTCTAATGCATACAATATCTAAAAATACAAAACTATTTGTATATGTATATGTATATATCACTAAGAATATATATGTATGTATGTGTGTATGTATATAGACATGTAGATATACATATACATAAACACATATTCTAGTTAATTCATCTTTGTGGTAGCAATTCAAGTCTAAACATTCTAAAGTTTGTTATGAACAAGTATGGTGGGACTAAAATTTTCAGAATTTTTCTATTTATAATTGAACTCCTTACCAGTGTTAAAGCTTCCTGTAAATTATTTCCACTTTTTATAGTGCTAGTATATCAAATCACATGCATATATCAGTGGCCCTTAAACTATGGTCTATAGACTCTAGTCCTTCAGACAGTTTTGGGTCCTGTATGAAAGCACGTTAGGAGTTCTTTCCTATGTCAAATTTGAATTTGTATTAATATCCTCTAAAATTAATTTAAATGAATACCTAATAAAACTTATTTACATGTCAGTAAGAATTAAATAATATGTGTATGGATATGTATATATGTATAGACATATAAACTGTGTGTCTATAGCATAAATACTATACATAAATTCAATGTGTGCATATTGTATTTGCTATCTTAAAAGTCTTAGTGCAGTTTTAAGCTTCAGAAGCTTAAAATTGCCCTAAGAATTTTAATTCATCCTGTATTTATTTTTTGACATACATTCTCTGTTCCCCTCCTATCTCTCAGGATGTAAATACTAGGAGGGCAAGAATTTTTTATTTTTTTGCTTTGGGATACCTATCACAGTATTACAGTGGCTTGAACAAAGTAGTTGCTTAATAAATGTTTGCTAAATTTTAAATATATCAAAATAGCGATTGTTGCATACATATGAGATATACAAATATTTATGTTTTCATATGTACTCTGTACATATGTTACATTTTACATTACACACATGCATATATACACACATACATGCATGTGTGTTTCATTTTCAGTCTCATTCAAATCTTTATGACTCATTTTGTAGTTTTCTTGGTAAAGATGCTGAAGTGTTTTGCCATTTTCTTCTCTAATAGATTAAGGCAAACAGAAGTTAAGTGACTTGCCCAGAGTCACACAGCTTGTAAGTATCTGAGGCCAGAATTGAAATCAGATCTACTTAATTCCAGGCCTGGCACTCTATCCACTGAACCTCAGTGGATAGAGAGCCAGGCCTGGAATATGTACATATGTATATATTTACATATGTATATACATACAGTTTAGCAGGGAAGGGGGGTTGAATTTTTAAAAGCAGACAGCATTTCAGATTCCTTCCTTTTGGAATCCTTCTAAAATGATAGGATTGTAGCAACAAATGACAAAATAACTATTATATTTGGAAAAGACAGAAGGCTCTTTTTATCTTCATTAATAATTAATTCATATATAACCAGGTCAGTCACTGGTGCCAAGATGATATGGTGATTTAAGATTCAATTAGTTGCTGTCAGAACAGAAAACAGTGAGCTTAGATGAATAAAATCATATTTTCTCATTAGTGGAGAACTATTACTGTGTAATAGCCTGCCCATGGGCTTAGCCAAGAGCTTTGGCTGCATACTTTGTTAATTATACTTGAGAATTTTTGGTACAAGTATAATTTGGACAAAATAGAGACAAGTTTTTCATTAGATTTAGTAGTTTGGGTTTTAATAATTAAGTAGATAAGAGGAGATAACATATGATTATCATGATCTTATAAACACATGGGTGATTCTAAGAGTTTTTGCACATACATTGGTATGTAAACATTTTCAAGCGGAGGGATCTTTGTGTTTTGTTCATCCTTCATTGCCAAAGAAGACCATGACATCAGAGAAATGATGACATGACTTGTACTTGACTTTTGTTTTGAGTGAGGGAGGGCTGTGCAGGTCACCAGCCTCACTTCTCCTCCAGAGCCATCTGAATCCAGTGACATGGTATTCATCAGGATGATTGGAGATGACCCAGGATGAGGCAATTAGGGTTAAGTGACTTGCCCAAGGTCAAGTGTCTGAGGTGAGAGTTGAACTCAGGTCCTCCTGACTTCTGCACTGGTGCTCTTATCCACGGCTCCACTTAGCTGCCCACAGGGGAGGGATTATTCTATCACAGAATGAGAGATTTAGAGCTGGAAGCAACTTCAGAGAACATCTAGTTCAATATACTCATTATACAGTTAAGGAAATGAATCTCAGAGAAGTTAAGTTTTATGCCCAGGTTGGATTTGAATTTAGGTCTTCCTGGGTGAAAAACATATTAATAAATGAAGTCAATGTAAAATCAAAATGAATGGTAATGTTTAGTACCTAGTAATAAATATATATATATACATATAATATTTAATGTACACGTATATGCATATATATCGTGTGTGCCTGTGTATATGCATATATGTAGGTATATGTATACAGACATATTTATGTATTTATTTAAATATTTGTGTACAAACAAGAAAAAAGCCTAACCTAAATCCTTCCTTCGACTTTTGACTTCTATATTATCATCTTTCTATTTGAAGATGGTACAGCCGGATAATACCCTAGATTTCCAGATTCTCAATTCTTGCTTTGAATATTTAAATATTTCCTGTAACAAATTATCATGAGTTCAATGGCCCTGCTTCACTTCTAACTTAATCTTGTCTTAGCTAATTAATATTCTTGTGTTCTTGGGCAACTCAGTTACCTTCATTGATCCTCAGTTTCCTCCCCTGTAATATAGTAACAACTAGAATCTAGTCGCTGTTAATCAACAAGCATCTATTTGCTGCCTACCATGTGTCAAGAACATAGTTAAATCCTAGTTCAGTCATTTCTTAAATTGTGTAACAGGAATTCCCTTGCCCTTTCTGTTTCTTCATCAGTGATATTAGGATATTATTAACATTATCTACCACTCAGGTTTGTCATGAAGAAAAACATTGCAAACCTTAAAGTTCTCTATATAAGATATTTCCAAAAGTCTTGGTGTAGTTTTAAGCCTTCATAGCTTAAATAGTGTTTAAGGTATTTATTAATATAACATAATATATATATATATATATATACATATAATGTAAATATGTGTATATATATATATATACACACATTTTATTTCTATATTGAAGCTAAATATCATATATATGCGTATACACACACACACACACACAAACATACACACATATATAAAAAGGTTCACAAAGCCTTAATAGCTTCAAACTTCACCAAGATATTTGAGGACATCTGGTATATACCAGCAAGCTATTATTCTTCTTAGTTTCTTCTTTCCAACCTGCTAGCACTTCCCTCCCATCTATTATCAGCACAGCAGCTAATTGAACATGCTCCTGTTACATCTTCTCCACATGCTTCTAGCCCTTAGAACTGTTTCATAATGCTGCTTCAGCCTGAGAATTCTGAATGTAACAAATGTGTGAATCACTTTGGAGGTCATCATTCTTGTGGAAAGGACACTGGTCTTTCCTTTTACAGGGAGAGAAGGAAGTATTGTGGAATAAAATGTGTTGCTAGATAGGCTAGAAGTAATGTTGCAGCCAAATATTGTGTCCTATAGTAATATTGATGTATTACTCCTTGATCATATAAAGAATAGTGCTTTTATATATTTCCTTCAAATTTTTGTCTTTGGCTTATAGTCAAGTAAGCAGTATCAGAATATAGTTGGAAGGGAAAAGGAAATGGGCACCAAATAGCTATAAATAAGGAAAATAAGCCAAAATATGCCTTGTGATACAAGCAGCCCTGTATCATTTCACAATAGTTTTGTCCAAGTATTTCAAAATAGAATTTATCTAAAATATAGCAATTCTTACCTATGGAGACGATTATCCTTCAGGCATCATAAATTCATTATTATATTATTATAAGATATTTTACTTTTTATGGTGATAGTAATTTTTCATCCCCTCTAGAATAAAGTTTTGTACACATGCATGTGCATACACATACACACACACCATAGACAGCATTGTTTTTACTTTAAACATTCAACACCGTATTTTTTATCAGCAAAATATATTGTGTGTACAACTCACATGGCAGATGTAGAAGCAATGTGTGAAAAAGTGGGGGAGGATCAGATTCCAGCTCAGCATAAAAAATATTGCTATCGAGTCCCCAAAATGGAAATATTTGCTTTAAGGGGAAGGTTGGGGGTGATTTGCCTGTCATCTAATTTTTTTAAATGGAGACTGTTTGACCATGTGTTGAAGATCCTGAAAAATAAATTTATTGCTTTTATAGTTTTTTTTCTTTTGATGATGTTTGAGTTCCTTTCCAACTGTCTCTTATAATTCTATGTTATACATTGACATACATTGACACTTTATGGAACTATCTAGCGCTCTTGTGGCTATAGACATATATACTCTTTGGAAGAACAAAATTCCATGTACTTGATGTTGTGTAGAGATACACGGCACATATTTTCATACACAAAAATTTGCAAATCATGTGACATTCTTTTGGCCAATAGAAAAGCCAAATGCATGAAACTTTACTGTTTCCAAGTTGATTGTAGATCTATAGTTTTGAAGCTGACTGGGATCTTATATTCATCTAACCTAAACACTTCACTTTTACAGATTAGGCAACTGAGATCTGGAGAGGTACCTACTGTATTTCTAACACTATATCTCATTTTGGGATAGATATAACACTGGGTCCTTGAGTACTATGCTTTCAAAGTGGATAGTTTGTATTTTTGAATTTAGAAATGAGAACTGTGCCAGCTCCCTTTAGATCAATCTACTTACATTCAGAAAGGTGCCCATTATCAGGTAATAAATTATTTTGACCATGATAACTTAGGAAACTAAATCTACCTAAGACTAAGATTTGCTATTGTCTTCATCAGTAAAGAGTTATCCATGCTTACAAAGCCATCATATTAACATTTAAAACATATCCCAATGCAAAAACAAAGATAAGAACAAAAACATGATAAGGACTAAAATTATATTCTAATACCTCTTTGTTGTGTGGAAGTGATACTTTATTTCTGAGAGGTATTTGTGCTGGATACAAGCTTTTGAATGTCCTAACAAAATGAAAAAGCTTCAGGTTCAGCCCTGCAGCATACTCTTTGAAATCCAAAGGATATCACTATTGGGTATTTTTTTTATCAATAACAATTCATGAAATAGAAGCATATTGATAAAAACTTTTCAATAAAATAATTTTCAGAATATTATTGTTAAGTTGAAATATGGTTAAGAACAATTGTTTAGGTAATAATCAGGCCAGGAAAGATATTTCATCTATAATTTCATCTTTAACA
>CM053771.1:128975508-129018191 GCA_028658325.1 Potorous gilbertii | reverse complement strand
ATATATATATATATATATATATATATATATATATATATATATATATATATATATATATATATACAGGCCTTTACAAACCTTGAAGTGCTATATAAATGTTTTATTTTACATATAACACATTGTAACACGTTACATAAATATTGACACATATATTCTTTATATGATATTATATGGCATTTCATTATATAGTTATATTGTGTTATGTTATATTATGACCTGCCACATCCTATGATACTATATTATTATTTTCAATTGACATTGAATGATTTGTTTCATTACTTTCCTCATCTGAAAAGAACAGGGATTTAAATGTTGGTTCCACTGTTGTTAATCCAAATTAGATGACATATCTGAAAGGACTTGAAAGCTATAAAGTAATATACAAATATAAACTAGCATTATGATCTTTAAGTTCAATGTGTCATTTAATTTTAATTTTAGTTCACTACTTTGAAACTCAATAGAAATAATTTTAAAATAAACTTTATTGTTCTTGTTTTATACTTCTGCCAATCATTTTTTCCTGTAATTAGACACCATTCTACCAACTTACAGACAGGTGAGTTTCTGCATATGCACATAAAGATAGTGGTTTAAAATTATATATGCCCATCTGTTTAGCATGCATACGCATATTACTGTCTTTCACTTTCAAAGATGTAATAACTGATGATTACATGTATGTGCCAGTCTGGTGTATATAGCTGAAACTGCGAGTGCATATGACTAACAGCCTTTTCTATACTGTGTGTATGTGTGGTAGGATAGTCCTTTTCTTTGCAGCAGCAGCTGCTATTTGTAGATCCTACCTTCAATAGACAATTTAAGTGTTAACTATGGGCAAAGAATATAGATAACATAGCATTAAAAAAAATTTAGCCGTAACCAAAGCAATGAATAGGAAACTGGAGCTTAGTGTGTAAAACTGAATGAACTATATACAGAGTATTTGACAGATTTTGAAATCTCATATATTGCAGAGTCCAGTATGACTACAAGAATATGCTTTCTGGACTTTGAAACCTAAGGGCATATTGATCCTGAGGAAGAGTGAAAAGATGGACAGATGTTTGCTTTCTCTTTTGAAATGAGAGTGCTTATGGGAAAAAGGGCACCAGAGGTGAGCAAGAGCAAAGTACTTGAAGCTGAGAAAGAGCAACTTAGGAAGAAGAGTTTTCAAGTTGTATTAGGGAATGAATAAGAAATTGGTTTATAATCCAAGGGAATAGTTAGTAGGGGAGCTATAGAGAAATCATTTCATCTCTCGGCCTCAGTTTCTTCTGTAAAATGAAACTTTTTTTAAAATTTATGGAATAAAACACATGAAACTACAACTTTACTATGTATAACTTGTTATCCCACTTAAATATAAAACAAAATAATCATGTAAATGTAGTTTTCCTTCCATCCTCCTGCTTCATCCTAGAGACGGTCACCATCAGACACAAGTAGACACACACACACACATTCTATATATTTATTAGTTCTGTCTCTGGATGCAGATATTATCTTTCTTTACCTGTCTTTTATACTTAATTTGGATATTTATAATAGTCAAAATAACTTACTTCCTCAAAGTTGTTAGAACATTATGACTGTCACTGTGTACAGTGTCCTCTTGGTGCTGCGCATTTCACTCTTCATCATTTCATACAAGTCTTTACGTGTTTTTCTAAGATCGTCAAGCTCATCATTTCTTATAGCACAGTAATGTCCCAATTTTATATCACAACTTGTTCAGCCATTAAAATGAAGATTTTGAGCAAGAATGATGTCTGAATTCTTTTCCAGAACTAGAGAACCTGTGTTCTTATAAGAAAAGATTGTAACACTTGGATGTCCCAGTAAGGAAATCGTGAAGGAGCCATGAGGACACCTGAATTCATTGCTACAGTAGATTCAGAGCTAAAGAAGCTGGAGGGAGGTCACAGTATTAGGCAGTTTATTGGTTATCTGAGGCGAATGTGAAAGTAGTACTGATGATGGCTTATGGGAACTGAATGGTTATACTACTATTCATTTTTGGAAGAGGGAGATCATGCATATTTCTATGATGTTCTGAAGAGGCCTTCACGTCATTGTGGGAAGTAATGCCTCTCAAGAGTCCAAAAGAAAAGGTTGACATCTGACTAGCTAAGGTCTAGGAGAAAAATGTGTGAGGTCCTTGAAAAGGATGTTGCCAGACTATTGAAGCTATCCAGACCAGAAAATCAGCATTGCTACAATCACCTGTAATGGATTACTGTTCAGGGTGCCATTGGGAAATCTTATTAATATTCAGAAGGCCAGCATCTTCCTCCTAACTTCTACTGCTGTCTGCTGGTTCTTCAAAACATAAGTATCCTCTTTAAAGATGTCCTCAAGGCCTTCATTAATACCCTGCTATATTTGAGACAGCCCAAAAGGGGACTAGCATCTTTGGCCAGGCTGAATATTTGTATTATCAAGAAGCATTAAATGGCTTTGGTTATGAAAAAAAATATGGTGAGAGCTCCTAGAGGCAATATCAGTTATGAGCTTAGGACCTAACATCTGGAGAGCTGGATGGCACCTGTATACCTGGAGTCAGGAAGAAGTAAATTCCAAGATGCTTCTTGGATGTGTGGTCCTGGGTAAGTCACCCGACCTCTGCCTACCTCAGTTTTATCATCTCTAAAATGGAAATAAAACCTATCTTTTATGGTTTTGTGAGGATAAAATGAGATAATATTTGTAAAGCACTTTGCAAAACTGAAAAGCACTATATAAATGTTAAATATTATTATTAACATAGGAAGGAAGGAAACAAGCATTTATAGAACTTACTGAGCACATGTATTATGCTAAGTACTAGCAACACAAAGACAAGCCCAAAGAAAGGTAGTCCCTGCCCTCAATGAGTTTATGTCTTAATGGTGGAAGATAACCCACAAAAGGAAGCTGAGGAGAGTAGACAAGGTTTTGAAGCCCAGAAAGTCATAAGGGGAATGAAAACCTGCTAGCCTGGGGGCACCTCCATAAAAAGCAGGTCCCAGGAAGAACTCCTCAGAAAGGAAAAAGGAGCTAAGGCTTTCAATGGATATTGCAGGATAATATTGCTATGGCCTTCATTTTGGATGTTCCAAGGTGAGAAGGCCCCAAAGAGTAAGGGAAATTCCAGGAGATAGCTGCTCAGGCATGATTTTGATGTCAAGAAAAAGGAAACAGTCACCTGAAGTTTCTTCCCCAGTAATATCTAAGTCACCTATCTGCCTTCTAGAGAGAAAAGTAACAGAAAGAATAGTCATTTCCTAACGGTGAAGAGATTTAAGGATACCTTTACATCAGAAAGCATCCCATTGAATGAAAAAAATGATAGCTATAATCAATATGATTCTGATGGGCAGGGTATGTGTAGAATTGCAGTCTCAGTACAGAGGGACTTCTCTGTGGCAGAAGGCACTGCAGTACTGGACTCAATGTTGATATACTTACGTCTCAAATTGTTGAAATGTATACCAGGAATGACCTTTAGCCCTTTGTTCTAGCTGTTAACACACTTGGGTACCATAAGGCCCTCCTCACTCCCATTAGGAGTTTCTGAAGTTGAATGCGTGTTTATCCTCTGTCCAGGTCACTCTCATCTTAACTCTGTCCCTTTTTCTTCTTTGATTATGGTTATTTGTTGACCTCTCTCCAACTCTCTTTTATCTTATATAGGGAGATTGGGGGAGGGGGCAGTTATAATAGTAGAAATAGAAACCAGACAGTACCCATTCATAGGCAATTAATCTAACATTCTAAAGTAGAAGGGAATACAGGGGCCAGGGTGTTCTCCTTAAAACCAGGCCCTTTTGAAATTATGTTGTATTCAGTAACCAGCTCTATTCTTTTTCCCTCTTCATGCTTTATTTTAAGACTAAAACGTTATTCAAGGGGACTGTTGTGATATTAACACTCATTTTATATATCCCTTAATGGTTCATAGCACTGGGCTAACTTTAGAAACTAGTTATTTAATGAGATAAAACAGTATAAAAATATAACATATAAGTGTGTTTGTTGGCTAGTAGAAGGAATGTCAAATAAATACTAGATGAGTAATTGCACTGATATAAGGAACTCTTGGATGAGGAAATTCCCAGAAGGCTGTCCGCCTTCTCTGCAATTTACAATCTTTGATAACTGCCTAGAACCTAGAACACTGAGAGGTTAAGTAATATACCCAGGGTCATATTGCCAATATTTGTCAGAGGCAAGAATCAAATATCAGTTTTTGTGGCTCTGAGATTGTCTTTCTCTTCATTATACTGGGTGGCCCCTCAAGAGAAATATAGGCACTTTAATATAGATAAAAAGCATTGCTAGAATATTATTTAACATTTTAAATCTTGAATCTCTTATTTGGTCAAGGAGAGGTGACCCATATGTCCCATTATGCATGAAAGAAGAATATATTTTTAATTTTTGGACACTCTATTCAAGTCAATTTTTCTATACAGCAGAATATTTCTCTTTCTTATATCCACAGCCTTCCTCAACATTGATAGCTGATAACCTAATCATGATTTAAGTATTGGTACTTAATTGGTAGGATTGTTTGCTTAAAATATTACATTCACTGTTGGGCACAAGGTCTCAAAGTGTATTATCCTATAATTACACTAGAAGGCTGTTTGATCTGAGAATGCCCAAAATTAGCAGGTATTAACCTTAGGAGAGGAAATAACTTAAAGCATTATCTATCATTCCTTCAACAATAAGATGAAAGTTCCTTGAGAGAAGTAATTGTTTCATTCTCTATATATTCATCCCCAGCTTCTAGCTGTACTTGGAACACAAATGCCTAATAAATACTTGTTGATTGATTGACTGATAGGGATAAATGACAATTAACACATCCCAGACCTCCAAGTGCTTTAAATCTTCAAGACTAGTGAGAAGATGTGCTGGAAAAGCACTTAGAATCAAGAAATCTGTATCCAAGTACTTTGCCAATGTATAACCTGTGAAAATCACATATTTATCTAAGCCTCAGTTTCCTTATCTGTAACAAAAAAAGAAACCAGTAAATTTGGGATAATTACTGTCACTTTGCAAATGCTAAAGCAGACACATGTAATTGAGATGGCAGCTAAAGTAAGTTGGTTTTGCATTAAGGAGTAGCAGGAATCTGCTGATTGCAGATCAAGTGCATTTGAACTTACTGGAGGAGTCGATATCTGGAGAAAAGAAAGAAAACATTTTTTAAAAATAGTGACTAGGATCTACCGGCAACTTAGCCTCCAGGGCTGTGAAAAGGCATTTTACCTTGAGCCCTAGGACAAGAACAAAAAGAAACTGAACATCTCATTTTCAGCATCTATGAATTGTGGCAGTGAACAGCAGAGATTGCTTTGTTTCCTCTGGATTTGCATAGCAATTATCTCACAAGCACTTTTTGAGGTAAGTAGTAAATGCTTAGTAGCAAAGCCTTCTATGGCATGCTACCATATTTGTGAGGGACACAAAGCTGAAAGGGAGATCTAGCTAAATGACAGAATTGGGTTTCAAAAAGCTTTTGACAGGCTGGGGTGATGGACTAAACAGAAAGTTAACAAGGACAAACATCAAGTTCTCTGTTTAGGCTCAAAAAACCCAACTAAACTGGTAAAATATGTAAAGGACATAACTAAAAAACAAATGACAAGACTTGGGAGTTTTAGCCCAGTGATCCAAATCCAATAAGAGTAAGTCAATAGTATTATGTTATCAAGAATATGATGAGGCCTCCCAAATAATGAGTGCCACTATAATACAGAAGAGTATCCTGGATAAGGGATAAGGTAATCCTGTTGTACTCAGTCCTGGACCAGCCACCATAATATGCCGAGTGACAAATTTGACAAGCTTGACAAACAGAAATTTGACAAAGTATGATAAACAGAAGATTGGAGGAACTCAAAACTATTCCATGTAAGGATCCTTTGAAGAATGAGTCTATAGCAATGACAGAAGACTTGGAGAGCTCTCTTCAGGTGATTGCAGGGCTGTCATTTAACGTTGAATTAGTCTAGTTCTTTTGGGACCCAGGAGAAAGTATGGAAGTTTCAAAGAGAAAGAAGTTTGTGAAGAAAACAGCTTCTAAGGGCTGCTTCTAAGAGGAAGAGACTACTTCAGTACAACTCCTCTCACTGAGGGTCTTCGGGGGAAGACTTGATGCCGATTTATTCAGGAATTTTGTAGAATGTGTTCTTGTTCAGGTACAAGTTGTTCTAAGTGGCCTTTAAATTCATTTCCAATTTGAATTTCTGTGATAATCACAGAATTAGTTGAAGAAAATCTAGCATTCAGTTTTCCTGAATCCAAACTTAGTGATTTTTTAACTATATTCTGTTTCTTTTTAAAAGAGAAATCTGTAATTCAATATAGCCTCCACTGTTATATTATTGGGCACCAAGAGGCCCTAAGTTTCTTCATCTGCAAAATGAGATGGTACGATTAGAATTCATGATGTCAGATGCCTTTTATAGGTCTTTTACAGCCCTCATATTTCATGATATAAAATCCTTTCTAAAAATCATTGCTCTGCTCAGAAAGGGAATTTCGCATATTGGCAGTTCTGTCAATGCAAAGAATAGGGTAACAGATAATCAATGAATGCCTAAACACAGGATAAAACATCCCTTAGGTTGGTGGTGTAGGAATTAAAAGATATTTTAAGAGGCATAAACCTAGACTCACTGAAGTTCATTCTCTCTCTCTCTCTCTCTCTCTCTCTCTCTCTCTCTCTCTCTCTCTCTCTCTCTCCTCTGTATGTACACATTATACACACACCCTTTTTCTTTTCTTCTTTCATTTCTTTCTTTTTACTCGACTTTTTTGGAATACAATCTAGCTAACTTAAACTGTAATCCTAACCAGCTGTCCTTTCTTCTAGCCAGAATTTAAGGGCTCTATTCCAGTAGTCTGGTTTACAACTCAGCTGTGTGGGGGTGAAAAATTTACCCCTTAGGCTTGCTTTCTCATGTCTGGTATGAAGGACTTAATTAACTAGTTAGCTACCTCAGGTGTAGGTGACAGACAGGTATTCCACTTCTGCTAATGAGGCCTGAACTCTGGCCAAGCAACACATGTTTTCCTCATGCAGAAAATAGCCTGCGTGGTTTTTGACTTTTCTTGCTTTCTGCCCATGGGGTCATGACTGACCTAGTATTTGCTCTTTCTATGTGGCAGGGGAACATCCCCTGCTGTTGCCTAATGGTCTCTTCCCCTGGTTACTCCAGGCTGATTGAGATCCTAGGACATCTCCTGCCTCTAACTACTCTGATTTACCAAGTGTCCCAGTGTGCTGAACTCCCCAAAGCTACCTCCTATCTTCACTACTTATTTGCCCTCTTTGAAGAACCACATACAATGAAGGGGGCAGCTTTGCTCTTAGGCCTTTTTTTCTTATCAGATCAGTTCTGTTTCTTAAAGGGATGTTCTCTTAAAAGGATAGCCTTTAAGATAATCATTTTGAATATATAAACTAAAACATGATAGCAGTGTTTAAATAGCAGTTTCTCCATACTTACCACATTTCTTATCTCTAAAAACCATGGAACTATTCATTTGCTGTGGAATATTGTGTGTATTTCAAGTCACCATTTCCTTACAAATATGTAACAGGGCTAAAGGCCATCAAGAGAAGAGCATGGATAAGTGGGCTGCCTTTGAGGATAAACTAAAACAAGTCCAATTTTGAGGGGAGAAGCCTTAGATTGGGCATGATTGACTTTATATTCTATGAATTCAAAAAAGGCATGGATGAGACACACATCAATAAATACTAAGACTGGAGCTGGAGATGGGAAACAGGGTGAATGGGGACTCTGGAATATGAACAATATATATCCTTGGTTTAAATAATGCTAATTGACATTTTGTAGCCTTTTGTGTACATTATTTCACTTGATCACAACAATCTTATGAAGTAAGTGCTAAATGTATTGTAATCCCTATTTTATAACTGAGGAATCTAGGACTCAGAGAGATTAAATTACTTCCCCAGCATCAAAAAAATTAGTAAGTACCTGAATCCCCATCTGATCCTGGGTTTTCCATCTCCAAATCCAGCACTTTTTGAAATGATGGGGTAGCAGATAAATGTAATAAGAGCACTTTTCAGAGCCAGAGAGCAAGACTCTCTGACCCAATGCCTCAATAGAAATTAACGAAAGGTATTGAGGCCTATTAATTGGCAGGGAAGACCTTTAACTCTTGCCCCCACCCACCATTAACCTTACATTAACATTAATATTCATCTATGAAAATCAACTGGAAGGAGCAAAGCTAATTTTCAAGGTTTTCATTACCAGCACTAAGCATACTTTTCCATGGTCTATCCTTTTGAATACTAGTAATGAAATACTGTGATTGAGAGTCCATCATTTGGAGACCTTTCAGTGAAGAAACTCTTTTTACCAATCCAGATTAACCCTTATTCTGCAATTTATAGTCTTAGAGATGCTAGGGACAATGAGAGGCAAAGTCCCTTGTTTAAGATCATGAAACCAGGATGTATCAGAGACAAAACTTGAACTCAGATCTTCTCAACTCCAAGATAGGCTCTCGTCAGCTATGCCACGCTGAATCTCAGGATAGTAACATTGAAAAGTGTCTCATTTTTAGAAGACCCAAAACATCAATTTGATGGTCCTGAGGAAAACTTCTAAATATTTGTTGTATATGTCTTCATATCATTTCTTCTTATCAGTTACTCTTCAGTAACTGATAGCCAAAGAGTACCTCATAGAGGAACACAAAAGCTTCAGGTTAGGAGTACTGAGTTAATATACTGAGTTTGTCTTGGGATGTGTTGAATTTAAGGAGTCTCTGGGATATTAAAGTGGAGATGATTGGTAAGTAGTTGTAACTGTAGGTCTAGAAAGAGATTGGGGATAGGTATTTTGTAGGTCAGCTCCCTAAGGGAAGAATAAATATAGAGAAGAAAAAAAAAGAATTGGGCCCATGACAGTGCTTTGGAGGACTATGACATTTAGGGGCTAAAATGAAGACAATGAGACAATGAAGGATTGGAAGAACAGGAAATGCAGGGTTTGGAATTTAAGGGGCAGTGAAATATACGAAGGGAATAACCAGCATCCACTGTCACCTCAACAGTGTGAAACATTGTCAGAGGCTGCAGAGAGCTTGAGGAGGAAGAGGGCATGGGTTTCTTTGCTAGCCACCTATATGATCTCCAATATCTGCTTATAATTTATTTCCTTTGTTGCTAAATAAAAGATTGTGTTTATCATTGAATTTACCAGTTAAGATTATAAATGGAGTGAAAACTCTGGATTGGTACTCTTAAGATACAATAAACTGCTTTGGCTTTCTAAATTTATTTCCCTATATTCTCCAATATGACCCTTTAACTACGAATAGACTAGGCCTATAGTTATTTTCTACAAATAACTTATTTCCCTTTCTGTATTGCTGCTTTGATTACTAAAAATTCCCTCCTTCCTCCCTTTTCCTTTCTGATAAAAATAAATCCCAGTTCAAGTTCCCAACCACGGCACAACGGCTACTTGATCCTGGGTAAGTCACTTAACCTGTCTCTACCTTAGTTTCCTTGTCTGTAAAGTGGGCATTATAATAATACCTAACACAGGTTATAGTTAGAATAAAATGATATTATTTGTGCACAGTGTCATAATATTAATCACCATCATAGTAATTTGTATTAACTATTACCAATAATTATTTTCCTCAAAATAAAGAGGTAAAACCAAAGGGAGAGATTCAGAATTTTAGGCATATATCTGATTAAGATATTTCTTTTCTTACCAACAAATTGTTTGTTTTCAATTGAACAAAGAAATCCTTCTCTGTGTGCTACATATTGAGATGGTTAGGATAAGTTTGGCGGGGGGGGGGGATTGTGTTGCAAAACATGGATATGATATTGTAGCACTTTTGCAAATCACAAGCTATCTAGAATAAAGATTCCAAATTTATATGTGTTCCATAGAGGTATCCATGTGAAAAACAGAAAAAAGTATTTAGAATTAGTTACAGATTCTATGCACTCATGAATTATTCATTGTCTGCACAACATCTCCAGTAACACATCAATAAAATGAAAAAGATTGTTTTAAGTTTCTCCCTTAATATTTTTGGAAATCACATTTTGTTTCTGACAACCAAATAAACTCTGAAATTATTTTAAATTAGAAAATGAAATGTTCTCAAGGCAATAATTAAGCTATTATTTTTCAAATATCCAGGTTTGTTTTTTCAGAATCAACTACTATGTATATTTTCAAGGTGTCAATGAAAGCAAATGCCTGTTATGCATTAACAAATGAATAAGAACCAAATTAGGCAAATATATTGTTGATTTTTATAGTTATTTTATCAGAAAAGTTTCATTAGTTATGACAGCATTTAAATTATGAGGTATAAGCTGATAAGATAGTTCAAAAGAAACTTAGGATTAGAAACAATGTCTAAACCCTGAGACTAGTTCCTAGCAATGGAAATATTAAAAGAAAATAGCAACAACATGCATTCTTCCATTACCAAAGAACCTCTCACATTTTATTGCTCATATAAATAATATTTACTTTAACGACTTTATCACCTTCTTTCCCTTTAACTTGTTTTGACAGCTATGGAAAAAATTGTCAGACAGCATGACATGGTCAGAAACTACAATCTTTGTTCTAGAAAGAAAGACTCTGATGGGTTATAAGTATATGATTGCCCATCTTCCAAATAATACTTAACAATACATCGATATCATAGTAAGTTATTTGGATTTCAATATCCACTGCCTTTAAAAAAAATCAGATCAGGTGAGCTCTTGAATCCTTTATCCTAATATGAGTCAGATATATAAATGAAAATTTTGTAAGAATAACATCCTTCCTGGTGAGAGATAAGTGAGCATTTAAGGGTGAATGGGGTAGTGTTTGGTAAATCATCTCTTTTTTTTTACTTCCCAAGACTTGAATGCCCTGCAACCACTCATTCACCTCATGTAGGTGCATATTTTATTTCTTATAAGTAGTTTGTTTTCCATAGAAATATGAGTTTTAATTTTATATTTCCAAATAGAAGGACATATAGCCTGGCAAACATGATTATAGAAGGACAAAAATATGCATAAAACTTGAAAAATATATCATTAAGATTCCCATATCAAAACCTTTTTCAAATATTCAGATGCATGACAACAGATAGACAAAATATCTGGATGGTTGACAGATATAATTTTTTTTCCCACTTCGATGTGTGACATCTTACTGATACTGTGACAGATATAAAATCAAATTTCTGATTATACTGTAAGCCAAGTGGCATGAAAGCAAGTCATTTTTCCCCCAATCTTTTTCACACAGGATCCAGTGCTTTGTTTTGCCAGTTTCCTATAATGGCATCTCCTTTGATTTAAGGATATAGTTTCAAAATGTATGTTGAAAATGAAGGATCAGAAGAAAATGACAGGAAAGATTAAGAAAATAAAAAATAACAATGCCTGACATTTACAAAGTACTTTAAATGCATTCTCTAATTTAACCTCATAATAATGTTATGAGGTAAACATTGAAGGTATTATTAGATTCATTTTCCATGTACAGAGACTGTATATGGAAAGTGTAAGTGAGTGGTGTGGATCACAGAGTACGTATGCCTCAGTTATTAATTGAACCAAAATTTACTTAATTGGAGTCCAGCATTGTGTATAGTACACATTTTAGAAATAGGGGAAATTCTTGCCTGCTCTCTGTGAATTTTCCCAAATGTTTTACAATCTTATTTTCTTTTCTGTTGTTAAGGGGTTGCTCATTTCATTTATTTTCAAGTCCCCTACAGATCTTATCATGCATTTTTTAGAGATGTTACAGATGAGAATTGAGTTCTGCTATGGCTATTATAAAGCCACTTGTAATTCACTTTCCTTTGGCACTCAAGAGACAAGGTCGAGTATAAGCTGTGTCAGTATATTTGATTTCATGAAATCAAGCTCCTCTATTGAGTTTGGACATTCTTCTGTGGTATGCCTAGGCACAGGTTTCATGTGCTTTAGTCAAGGGACTCAGGAATATCTTGCTTCCTTTTACATTGTTAGAGAGCATTAACATTAACAGGTTTTCAGAAATTTAAAATAAGGAGTTATTCCATGAGCAAAAAAAAACAAAAACAAAAACAAAAAACTTACAACCAGGAGCATTATATTAACTTTTGCAAGAGGGTTTTGATCAAGATTGTGCTAAGACATCGGACATCAAATTACTTTCAATATATTCAGCAGTATGTGTGCAAGCAAGAAAGCATTGATGGCCTTTACAGGGATGGCATTCTTTCAAGGGTACTGGATAAAATGTTTCTAATATCTTGTCTCTTTCTGATCATTGGGGAAATTAATTTACAATCTCTGGATTCTCTCTCACATCCCCTAGAAGCTAATGATAAGAAAATGAGATTAGAGCATGATATGTGCAAACATAGACATAAGATGTGAGATAAAAGCTTTGCCAGAATTCTGTCAACATTTTTCCACCTCGCTCTTAGGTCAGATGCAATAGATGTGTAGTGCTTTTTTGTTTTTGTTTTCTGTTCAGAGAATTCCAATTTAATTTAGATCCACATCTTATTATCTGAAATAGTCTAGTTGAGACCATTCCACTATTCTCTCCCCACCATATTTCACTCCCATGCTCAGAGTTGCCCTTCCTGTTTCTAATAGTTCAGGTGGGAAATTTGGGGCTTGCATTTGACCATTTAGCATCCCAGTCCTGAAAGGATTTAGAATGATTTGTAAAATTTTGAGTCATTCTTTAGTGCTTTACTGCCCTGTGACAGGTAGCAATAATCACTATATTCACAGGAGAATGACCAACTAGACTAGAACAGTTTTCTTTATGTGTTGGGCAATATTTGGTATTACAGTGTATGGGAAACCTGAGTTCAAATCCATGTTCAGACACTAGCTGTTTGACCCTGGGCAAGTTATTTAACCCTGTTTGCTTCCATTTCATCATCTGTAAAATGGGTTGGAGAAAGAAATGGCAAACCACTTAAAGTATCTTTGCCAAGAAAACCCCAAAACAGGGTCACAAAGCTCTCAGACATGACTGAAACAACTGAACAACTTCAACAAATGTTGAGCCAAATTATATTTTCCAGGAGGGTGAAAGTCAGAAAATTCTTTAGATTTGATGACTTATAAAAGTGGAAGCCTTTTAAGACACATGATTGAGACAGTGATTTAATTGGAAATATTCTCAAAAGTCATTCTAGCAGAACCTGACAAAGTCTGACTCCAGGAGAATTCATCTCTACCTTTTGAGGAGTTAAAGATTTTTAATACAGTGAAGAGTGGAGATAGAGAGGTAAAAATCTAATTCTAAAGTATATGTTTAAATGCCAATGATTTCTATGAAAATATGGCACTAGATACTTTTTAAATGCTTAAAAACAAAATATTCTATCTGGCTTAGTTGCACTTCACTTTTTCTATTAGCCTGACATATGTTCTCCTTCGTGTCTCCATAAAATTGAAAGAGTTAGCTTGTCAATGAAATAAATCCCCAGCTTGCAGGCTCTTCAATGTGTTTAGTGCTTTTTATTGAGTAGGACTCTTCAGAATTAACTGTCGAGCAACAACCACATTAACTTAACTGGAATGATTCTTAACTCAATAAACATACAGCATAGATAGGAATGCAGATGAAAAGATTTTTTTCAAGATTCCATTTAGTATCACTCTATATTCTGTGATGAAATTTTTTGTTTTCCCAGAAAGTTTTGCCTAATAATTTTACGTTTTTAAGCAATAGATTTGAGACGTATATTGCAATTTTTCTTGGAACCTTTCATGAATCATATCTTCAGCTGATCCCTTGTATAAACATGTATGACATATAGGATGTGTGCAATTTCCAAGGAGAGATGGATATAGGCCAATATAGCAAAGTGAAGAATAATTTTATATCTTGTATTTTCAATTATAATAGTTGACATTCCTATAATGGCTTACATAGACCATCCTATTTGAGCTTCAAAACATGATATAGAGATAGAGAATACAGTTATGAGATAGAGAATACAGTTATTATCTCCATCTGGGGATAAAGAGACTGAGTTTTAAAAAGGTTGAATCCCTTATTCACAATGTTGAAGGAAGAGTTAGAATCCAGATACAGCACTCTATTCACTAAAACACATTGCCTTTATGTTCAGTCATCTTAGAAGTAATTATTATGGCATACTGGAAATATGAGGGTCTGTGGTGTATTTGCTCCTTCATTGGTGAGTGGAAGATATCTTCTCCGGAGTGTCCTATTAATGGTACGTGATTTCCAGAGGACAAAATTCCTAGGTAATAGTTAATATTTGTAGAGCACCTTAAGTTTTCTAAAGTGCTTTACATGCATTATTTAATTTGTTCATCACAACAACCTTGTGAAGTATTATTTTCTTCTTTTTACAACTAAGGAAATTGAGACTCACTGAGGTTAAATGGACTGACCATTGTCACAGAGCTATAATAAGTAGCCAATATGAACTCAAGATTCTGCCTTGTATTTGGCAACCTTTCTCCTATGGTTCCATTTGATGCTTCACTCACTGACTCCAAAAGAGAGGAACTGAGCTTAAATTTAGACTTGTTTAGGCACATCTCATCTTCATATTTCTTAATTTTCAGTCATCCTACTTACAGTATACTGTGCCAGTATATAACAATAGAATATGTGGAAATGCTGTATCTTTACCTTCTAATTGCCCATACCTTAGCAATCATAATCTTTTGTTGATTAATAATAGTATTTATGCCTACCCCCATGTGTGATTCAATTCATTTAAATGGCCAATGACTACCTGGATCTCTTTGATATTCCTTCCTCTCTAGAGAGTTGGGGGCCTTGAATGCCCCCTTGTGCTCCATGTAGTATTACTATGATTCTCATGAATAATAATTGGCCCATTTTATATTATTTTAAACTTTAGAGAGCATTTCACATATTGGCTCATTCTACCGTCACAATAATCCCAAGACATAGATGCTATTATTTTAAAGATTAGGAAACTAATGCTGACATATGTTAAATGATTGGCCAAGCATGACATAAATAGGAAAAGCATCTGAATCAGGATTTGGTCTAGTCTTCCTCACTCCAAGTTCAACATGGTACGTGCCTGTACCACCTACCTTCTGTTTAGGGCTCCTCTCTGCTCTGCTAGGCTAAAGTCATCTCCCATTCTATCCTTGTCCACAGTCATTCTGTCTAATAGCCCATAATGTCTCAAGTCAATCTCTTAAAAGGCAGCTATTCTCATCTCTGTAACCTACATACTGGACCCCACAGCATTTTCCAGCTTCTATTTCCTGCTTCTTTTTTAAGAAGATCATGCTTTCAAGTCCAGTGCTTACATTTACAAAGATGAGATGAGACTTTATTTTTCCCTAGCCATAAGTGCAATGAAACAGACTCTTCCACTGAAAAATGAATAAAAATAAACGATTTATTAACTCTAGACAAAGAAGTATCAGAATAAACTTACACAAAAATGAGTCTTCCATTATGTCAGCAGAGTCAGATTTGCCAGTGATTAAATGTAAGTGATCCAGATATAACTGATGTATGTATGTATAGTGAACTGGAGTTATAGATCTGAGAGCTAGGAGAGAAATGAAGCAACAGGATAACCTATAGAACACATCTGGGAAACAATGGTACAAGGATGTGATCTCTTGAGTTTCCTGCAGCTGGAAAGGCTTGATCAGAAACCTAGATTTAAATCAGGTTGCATGTATGCAATGTTCTTTTCAGTCTTCCTTGGTTTGCCTAGTAATGTTAATGTTTTAACATTAGGGCTACATATAATGACTAAGATAGAGAATTAAGCATATGTGCAATTTCTAAGGAGAGATGGATATTGATAGAAAGATATTTGTTCTTCAGTCACAGGGTGTTCAAGTTTGACCTTTAAAGGATATTAGTCTCCCTGATACAGATGTTGATGTATCAAAATCCTTTTGCTGTGACTTCATTGAGCACATGCTTCAAGAAAAAAAAAACATATCTATCCAGACTGATGCTCCACATCTCTGGATTTTCTCTTCCTTACCAAAAACAAACAAACGAACAATAACAAAACTTTGCTAAATTGCTTATGATTCTGGCTCCAGCTTTTCTACCTCATTTCTGGAGTCTGGATGCTACAGAGGCAATTTAAATTAATGAGAACCTTATTCCTACAGTTTTTCCATCCCTAACTTCTTTACTGTAGTCATGTCTCTGCAATTGCTTATTAGACATCTCAAATTTGATGTCCTGCAGACAGCTCAAACTGAACATGTCCAGAATTGAACTCATTATCTTTCCCCCTAAACTCTCCTAACTTCCAAACTTTTCTATTACTGTCGAGGGTATCACCAGACTCTCTGTCCTCCTCTGGTCGTTCTTGATTCCTCACAGTCCTCAACCACATCCTGTACCCAATCTGTTGCCAAGACCTATTGGTTTCACAATTGTAACATTTCTACAATAAGGCCTCTTTTCTCCTCTGATACTGATAACCACTTTGGTGCAGCCCCTCATCTTTTCACTAGTACAATAGCTTGCTAATTGGTCTGCCTGACACAAATGACTCCCTATTCCAGTCCATCCTCCACTCAGCCACCGAAATGATTTTCCTAAATCATTGGTTCAATCATGTTACCCCCTTACTCAATAGATTCAGTGGCTTTCTTTCACAGTCTAGATCAAATATAACTCCTCTGGTTTTTAAAACCCCTCATAAACCTCCTTGCTGCCACCACTTCTCTGGTCTTCTTACTCCCTATACTCACAAAGTACCCTTTGATCCAGGGACACTGAGTTCCTTGCATTTTCCCCAAACAAGACACTCCATTTCTCACTTTAGGGCATTATCTCTGGCAGTTCTGATACCCAGAATGCTCTCCCTCCACATTTCTGCTTCCTGGCTTTTCTGTTTTCTTCAAGTTAAGTCAAAGCTAAAATTCAACTTTCTACAGGAAGCCTTTTCCAAAGTCTTTTAATTGTAGCCAGGGATTCCCTTTGTCAATTATTTCCTATTTATTCTTTATATCTCTTATATAGATTTGTTTGCTTGTTGTCTCTTCCATTAGACTGTGAGTTCCTAGAGAGCAGAGGATTCCCTTTGTCAATTATTTCCTATTTATTCTATATATCTCTTATATAGATTTGTTTGCTTGTTGTCTCTTCCATTAGACTGTGAGTTCCTAGAGAGCAGAGACTACCTTTACCTTTCTTTGTATCCCTAACAGTTAGCACAGTGCCTGGAACATAGTAGATAATAAATACTTACTGACTGACTGACTAAATCACCTTTCTTTCTGTTGTATTGAATCTTACGTCAGTAAAAACTAAAGCTACTCAGACCCATTTTCCATGCAGTTTCATTTAAACTCATTATATTGCATGGAATGTAACATAAAAAAGAGATTTTAAATGAACTCAGCAGTATGATTACTGCCTCTCTCTGTAAGTACTACAGCTTAGAAATGGCTGAGTTTCTTTATTCTAAAGAAGAAAAGCATAAAACAATGTTTTATCGAAGGCAACTGATGGCATTTTGAAGAACTGGAGAGGCTGGATCATTGATATGGAATGGTCACTCCCACAGTGTGGATATGGAGCCCCTGTGCTTCCCTTAGGGATCCTAAGAGATTTTCACAATCTTGAACTTTCAGTTAGGTCAAATACAGTCCTTGTTATTTTTTTCCCCTTTAAAACCTTTCCCAGTGGTCCTCTGGTCAAAGGGAAATGGATTGTTCAGTGGATAGAGCATCGGAAGATCTAAGTTCAAATAAGATCTCAGACACCCTGTACAAGTCACTCTTCCTTTATTTGCCGCAGTTTCCTCATCTTTAAAATGGGGATAACAATGGTCCGTCTCCTAGAGTTGTTGGATTCAAATGTAATAATAATTTTAAAGAGCTTAGCATAGTGTCTGGCAAATTGTAAGTGCTATATAAGCACTTTAGGATTATTATTAATTGCAAGGAACCAAAGAAGCCTTGTGGGTCAGTGCACATCAGGACAATACGGTGGATAAAGGGCTGAACTTGGGGTTAAGAAGATCTGATGATTTCTCATTCCCATGCTCTGCAACCATCCCAAAGTTTCAACTTTACACCATCTAGCCCATCCAATTGTCCTCTACAATGCTTGTTCCATTAGACAGCATACTTACTTTCAGCTTAAATCTCTTATTCTTCTTTTCCAACTACTACTTTCTCTCTACTAGCTCATTTCCTACTGTCTACAAATATTACCCATGTTTCCCCCATCCCGGGGAAATAAAAAACAAAACAAAACAAAAAACCTTCACTTGACCCTTTCATTGACTATCAATCCTAGCAACCTTTGGTTTCAAAATAATAGTTTTAATTTTATGATTTTTGTTTTTCAAAGTATTTTCCTAAAAAATCTGTTTCAGAACATTAGTATCCCCATTTTTAGATGAGGAAACTGAGAATCAGAGAATTTCTTGTTGGCTCATTCTCGACTTTGTGGTGGTAGTAATGGTAGGCAAGATAAGAACAGTAATTTAAATAATAATTTAAACTTTTCTGCCCTGCACTTAGTCTCTCTGCTCCTCTACCTTTTCCCCATAATTCATAAATCATATCATCCCCACGATAGTATTTCTTATTCTGGATTAGGACATGTCACTTCTCAGTTCAAAATTCCTTTCTCCATTGTCTATCAAGTAAACTTGAAGATTCAAATTATTTTTCCCTAAGATTCAAGACCATTCATTAGAACTTTCATTCTATGTATTTTCTGCATTTTGTAGCTAAATATCTTAAAAAGGCCATCTATGATAGATGCTTCTACTTGCTCTCTTCTCAATCTCTTCTTAATCCTTTCCAATTCGGGTTCTGATCTTATCATTTCACCAAAAATATTTTTTCTAAAGTTCCTAATGGTATCTTAGTTGCTAAATTAAATGGCCTTTTCTCAATTAGCCTCTCTGCAGCTTTTGTTACTGTTGATCACTCTCTCCTTCCTGATACTCTTTTCTCTCTGTTTTTTCCCTACTTTTCTGATTACTCCTCTGTGTCCTTTGCTGGATCCTCTTTCATATCATGCCCTCTTATCATTGCTGTCCCACAGGGTTCTGTACTGGGCCTTCTTCTCCCTCTGTATTACTTCACTTGGAAATTTCATAAACTCCCATGGATTTAATTACTGCCCCAAACATTCTGCTGATCTCCACTGTCACATTTCCCAGCTGCCTTTCAGACATTTTAAACTGGATGCCTAATAGGTGTCTTAAACTCAGTATGTCCAAAACAGAATTCATTGTGGTTCTTCCTAAAGCCACCCCAACTCCTATCTTCTGTATTGTAGAGGACAGCACCACCCTCCAAATCATCAGGTTCACAATTTAGGAATCATCCTGGGTTCTTCGCTCTCTCTCACTCCCTGTATCTAATCTATTGTCAAGGCCTATTGATTTCACCTTTGTAATAAATCTTGAATAAACTCCATTCTCTCTTCTGACGCTGTTGCCACTCTAGCACCTCATTACCTCCCAAATGGACAATTGCAGTGGCCTACCAGTATATCTGCTTGCCTGAAGTGCTTCTCTACCCCAACCCATCCCCCATTCATCCACTAAAATGATTTTCTGAAAGACTGGATCGTATCATGATACTTCCCATTTTACAATACATTCTAGTGGCTCCCTGTTGACCCCAAGATAACCTTTCCACTTCTTACAACTTATTCTCCCTACAAGTACTCTTCTGATTCAAGATATGGGCCTTCATACTATTCCACAAAAAAGACACTCCCTCTCTCAGTTCCAGGCATTTTCTCTGATTGTCTGTCCCCTGTCCAGAACTTTCTTCTTCCTTCACTCCAACTAGTGACCTCCTTTGCTTCCTTTAAATTTCAGCTAAAACCACATCTTTTACTGGAAGCCTTCCTCAACCTCTCTCAACTTTTTTGCTTCCCCTCTGTTAATTATTTCCTATTTGTCTAGTTTGCATTGTGTCTATTTCTTTGTATGTTCTCTCCCTGATTAGACTGTAAGTTCCCTGAAGACAGACTATCTTTTCCCTCTTTTTGAACCCTCAGCTCTTAGCACAGTGCTGAGCATATAGTAGTTGCTTAATAAATATTTATTGATGATTGATTATGTTAATTTCATTGACTTCAGAAAGAAACAATCTTAGGTCAGATCATTATCCTTTTGTTAATCTTTTATATTTGATGCTTGGCAGAGTAACCTACAGGTTAAAAGGATAAAATGGCTACTTTTTATTTATCATTGAATATGGTAATTGGTATGCAAAATCATTTTCCATAAGATCACTGAAGGGATCTTAGGGACAAATCTAGTAGCAGATTGTGTGATATGAACATGTACTTCACTCAACTCACATATAAGTGATTTCTTCAACTAGGTCTGTGTATTCTGAAAACTTTTCATTCTATAGAGTTTTGAGATTTAATATTTGATAAATCAACCTCTATTAAAAATGTTGTTCTTAATTTTTAAATGGATCAGTACTATATCTAGGTGGTTGTGGGCAATCATTTTGTCTACAATCACATTCCAATTCTAGTATAGATCATTTGTTGAATTATTAAGAATATTGTTTACATAGCATGGACATGTTTTCTCTTACTATATGGAAGATATCAAGTCTCTGGCAGATAATTCTGACTATCAGGTCATGTTTTGCTAGGTATTTTAGTAGGTATTAAATTTTGTAATTTATAGCAATGTGTTTTGCTTCCTTGTATAATATGAATTTATCAGTGAGACTGGGCTCCTTAAGGTTAACTTTTCTATATTTTCTGTTAGCAGTGATCTTATCATAAATTGCCACTATAAATTTCTCTATTTCTGTCAACAGGCCCTCAGGGTGTAGCCATTTGTTTAGTATTTTTTTCTCCACCTACTATTTTCCTTTGAGGTTATGTGGATGTTATATACATATATTGGATGATCCCTCTCTTGGCAGTTAGCTATTTCATAGATGCCCTAGATAAACTACTTTCAGTGACATTACACAAACCCAGGAATTTATTCCTATTATCAGTCTTTAGCATTGCTTTGCAAACTCATGTTCATTCTGGAAGTGCCATCATCATCACGACTGTTGGTGTCATCATTAGTACTGTTACTCCTCTATGATATTCACAGCAGCCTTTCCTAGTAGGCATCTAGCAAGGGAAAAACTATTAGTTCCCACAGGAGTATAATTCTGACTATTAAAAAGTTGTGACTTTTTTTTACCATCCTTCTAACATTCCCTTATTTGCTAAAAGCAATGTAAAAACTACATCAAATAACATTTTGAATTTCCTATAGAGGATTTGGGGAATACCACTTCTAACTGTAGCTATCATTGACTTAGAGCAAAAGCTTCAATAGATTAAACTCCTGTTAAGTGTTGTGAATAAAGTCATTGATGTTGATACCAAGACCTAGAGTCTTATAGAAAAAATAAGATCATAATATGTTATTTAAAAAGGCAAGGAAATATGTAGTTCATGTCATATTTTTCTTTAATTAACTCTTGTCTAATTAAATTGAACTAGTAATGATAGTTTTTTTATTTTAAGTTTTGGATTACTAAAAACATGAAAACACTTAGCTCTGCAGACATCTGAGAAACCACAACACATTTCCCTTAGGATTATAAATAGCCATTTTTTTATTGTATACAAATTTTTTTTAAAAAATCTGTCAGATACTTACCAAGTGTGAGACACTCGCTATATGTAGAACTGCAGAAATGAAGTAAAGAAGACAGACTTGTGTAATGAGAAGCAGTGCAGTGGAATAAAAAGATTACTCAGCTGAGAGTCAGGATACTTAGTTTCTCATCATGTTTAGAGAAAGAGAAGGGTTTATGATCACAATCATGAGCAGATTAATACCACCATAAAATATAGAATGAGCCAAGAATTAACTCTCTGATTGTCAGTTTTCTCATCTAGAAAATGGGAACAATGACAGTTGTTCTGCAATATAGTTGTTAGGAAAATATTTTGAAAAACGGAAATCATAAAATTTGTTAGGCAAAATTTAATAAATACAAAGAGGAAATCAAGATAATTAGGCTTAACAAATTTAAGGGTTGAGAAATCACTTTTACCTTATAGATTTATACATACATATCTACATATATTATACATACATATATAGTATACATATACATATATATATATATATATATATATAATATGACAAGCATGTTATTTTTCAGATCAGTGGAAATTAGTGGAGCATTGTCTGGATAATTATCTCTCAAATTTGGACCTGACATATATTTTATAATCTTGTTAATGATGCAGTCTGGAGTTTAGGTTTAAAAAAATCTACAGAAATCTACCTTCTTTGTAGCAATAGATGACACAAATATGAATCATTTAATAAATGTGATAGAAAAAGCTGAAAAAGTCATAAGATCATACATGTAGAGCTAGAAGAGACCTTGAGAGTCATCAAGTTCCACATGCCCCATTTTACAGATGGTTCCTGATTCTTCATTTCTTAATCTATTTCTCTCTGTCTCTGTCTCTATCTGTCTGTCTCTCTCAGTTTCTATCTCAGCCTAGTCATAGTTCTAATAACACAAAGTTTTTCTTAATTAGATATAACAACCACGTGGCAGATTTCACTGTCTTATTGTAATTGGTTAATCTTTGTTAAACTGAACTGAATTGAAATTGGGATGTAGTTTTTTGAATTTTTTTTTTCAAGGAACAGGTTGGAGAAGGACATTCACTGATTCCTCTTGTAAAGGCAGTATGAATCTATCAACTCAGCACAGGACTTGGGACTCTGCCTGTATGGAAATCTTCTCCCAAAGCTTCTTTAGTCACTGGACAGTCTACAAATCACATAATATTTGTGAAGTATTTAGCACAGTGCCAGGAATATTGCAGGTGCTTAATAAATGTTTTTTTCCTTTCCCTCTTCTCTCCTCCCCCACTTTCTTCTCCTCTCCTCTCTCTTCCTTTCTGTGCTTTCCTCTCCTCTCCTTTTTTCCTACCTGTCCTGACCCCTTTCCTCTCTTCCCCTCCCCTCCCCTCCTATCCTTCCCCTCCCTTCTCCTATCCTGTCCTCTGCTCTCTTTTCTCCTTTCCTTTCTTCCCTTCTGCTCTCCTCTTCTCTTCTACTCTCTTTTACATTCCTCTAAGACAATAACAAATATGTAACCCTTGCAGATTTTCTGAATATCAATTCAGTCTATCCTTCATGACCCAGACTTTTCTTAAAATACATACAGAATGATTGTTCCACCTTCTAATCACTTTTTTAGTGCAAATACATTCATTTCTACCCATCATTTGACATTGTTCAGATACTGTTTTGTATTTTTCTCTTTTTCATAAATAGACACACATTTGGATGTTTGCCATACCTTAGACGAAGCCTTCCTCATGGTATAGCAAGGATATCTCATGATGATCACAGTCTTGAAAGTATACAGAGTGTTTTTGCCTCAAATGACCCTGGGAAAATATGGCAGTGGTAACAATAAACGTGGTAACCTTAATGACATTCATGCAGGGCTTTAAGGTTCACCTAGCACTTTCTTCACTAGCAGTCTGTAAAGCAGAGAATATAAATGTTTTTACCATCCACAAGTAAGGAATCAAGGATGTGGGAAGTTTAGGTTATTTGCCCAAAGTAACAGCTCATACAGAAGTGAGATTCAAGCCTAGGTCTTTTGACCCTGAAATCTGTGCTCTTCTAAAATTGCTTCCTATTGTCAGGGCTAGAAAACCTGTGTCTTTAGGACCACGAACAAATGGTAAGGGGTTGTTAGATTGTTCTTGAAATCAGAATGAGGACCAAAAAAAAAAAAGAATTCCATTATGAATTATATTGATGCTATCATTATATGTTACATTATATCCTTCTGAAAGAACTCAAAGGACATCTTAACAAGGAGACGCATAACATGTCACATCTATTCAGGATAATAAATCAATTCAGTACTGGATGTTAAAGGGAAAATAATGCAACCCCTTGCTAAAGACACTGATGAATTGTATTTCTTTTCCTTCTCCCTTCCAGTTCTAAGTCTATGATTCTGTGTTCCTGGGTTAAATATTCTACACTTAATTTAAAGTAATGAGTATCAGCCTGGGAGTAAGAAGACCTGAATTCTAGTCCCAGTTCTGCTACCTATTAACAGAATAACCTTTGGAAGGTCATTTCACCTTTCTAAAACTCAAGTTACCTAGAAAGTGAAATTAATGATACTTACCATTCCATGCTGTGGGATAGCTATGGGAATAAATTAAAATTACTCCTGGGACATTGCTTTTAAAATGAAAAAGTGCTTTAAACAAGTGTACTATTCTATTTGGAAAAGTACTGGAAATTTACTCTTCCCTGACCTATTTTTTTTTCAATTTGTATTTATATTATCTTTTTTCCCTATTGTTCCCTATACTTTTCTCCTTTATCTAAGAATCTCTTACTATGCTTATATCTTAGTTAACAGTCAGGCATACACATTTTGAATTTTCTTATTTTATAACCAATTGGGAAGTGAGAGTATATAAACATTATCATAAAAAAATCTGATTTACATTTTAATTAAATGGATTACAATTCATCAGTTCTTTAAGCAGCATCAGGAGTTTTTTCTATTGTTTAGTAATTTTTTTCCTCTCTCAATATTTTAAATAGACTAAACAGCATATCATAAGATACATTTGAATTCTATTTTCTAGAATTTTTTTTAAACTGTACACATGAAGTGCTCTTCAATAAAAGTTTAAGTAGTAAGAATTCTAACTATAGGAGAGTTCATCTCTATTTTCACATTATATTAGATGAGGAAAGTTTGGTGCTAAATTAGTTATATATCCATTATCTTCAAGATCAAAAGTGATTTTGTACATGACTGTCATTAAATCAAAGATCAAGACTTAAGATTAAATTGAAGTATCAGCTGCCAAATGTCTCTTTCATTTGTAAGAATTAGAGCTCATCCGCACATTCTGGAGAGGAGAATCATGTTCTTCTTTTAGCAACTACAAAAACATTGAATGTAACAGCCATCAGTAGTGCCTTAACCACTGCACCAATGCATAAGCAACTTAGTAAAATGAATATATTTCTTGAACCTTATAATATTCCTTTGAAGTAGACTCTATAGATAAGACATTGAATGAGGAAACTTTGGTTTTGGAGGTTAAGTGCATTATTCAAGCTTAAGTAAATTGTTAAAAGATTTTCAGTAAAGAGGAAATTTAACATCTCCCTTACCATTCCATAGTTTGATATTTCCTTAAAGATCAAAAAGATGAAAACAAATCTAATTCTGAGTCTAGAGATGGAAATTCTATGGAATGTTATGATGTCTAGTAATCGTCCTGCCTCTAATAGGATTATGATGCTCATGGTTATGTGTTGATTTAATTTATTCATTTAACATGGTCATCTACTTTCATTTTATGGGTGAATCATCCCATTCACATTGACAGTTATGCTAACTAATTATACATTTCCTTTTATCTTATTTCCCTCTCTTTATATTTCTCTCTCTCTTCTTTTTACCCTGTTCTTCCTCAAAAGTCTGTTTTGCTTTGATCTGCTTTCCTTTTTACCCCACCACTTTCTCTTAAACCCTTCCCCTCCTGCTTTCCTGTTGAGTAAGACAGATTTCTGTATCCAACAAAGTGTGTATAGAAATTCTTCCCTTTTTGAAGTAATTCAGATGAGAGTGAGGTTCAAGCATTGCTTGCCCCTCCATTTCCTCCTCCACTGTAAAAGCTCTTCCTTGCAAGCCCATTTTATGAGGTGCTTTTCCCCCATCTTTCCTTTCCCTTGCCCCTTCCCTCACTGCATTCCTTCTTGTTACCCATCCACTTTTTAAAAAAGGATACTAACATAATTGACTCAAAGTTATCCTCTTGGTCTATAGGGACTTGATTTAATTGCCCTAATAATTAAAAAAATTGTTAGAGTTAAGTGTATCATCTTCCCATATGGAAGTGTAAACAGTTTAACCTTATTGAGTCCCTGTTTGGTTAAGTTAATTTTTTTTAAAAAGTTCAGTTTATCATTTGGTTCATCTGTTCTCTGAATATTTATTATATATGTTTATGTGTGTATTCATATACGTGTATATTTATGTGTATATACATACATATATCACCATAATTATGATAGTATATATTTTGTATGTATAGACATAGTCAAAGTCACCCTAGATTTTTGTTTTAGTAAAGTTAATGGCTAAGTAGAAGCTGACCATTGTACTTAAAAATGAAAACAACCCATCTTGGCATTTTTATATCTGGACAGAACCATAAAATGAATTACATTTAGTTTGTGCACCAAATTTGTAGAGTGCTACTAATAACCTTGGATATAATAGACTAGTTGGCCTATGCTTGTTCCTTTAAAAAGTAAAAACTGTAGAAAGCTATACATGTGCTGTCTGCATTATATAACAACAAGCATGAAATAAACTACATATCAGCATTATTGAGTTTATAAATTATTATTTGCATAAAATGCAATTTTTAAGTAGAATTTTTAAGTTTAATTTAAGTAGAATTTTAATCAGGACTAAGTATCTTTTTTCTGGTTCTGGGTAACATTGTTTAAAAAATTTTTCCTCTTCCATTTTATTTATAGCTAATATTTTAAAAATACTTTCACCACACATATTAGAGATAGTTTTAAATATTTTAATAAGTAGCTTAATTTTGGTAAAATTTCATGCACATAAAGCGATAATTGATTGTAACAAGGTAGGTGTTCACATGGCCCAAGACAACTGTAAAAACAACCAGAGAAGCTGGTTACCTCAATGTTATGTTTTCTTAGGAAGCATGTATTGACAATCCTATTAGTTTTTCCTGTACGGTTTTGTTTTTGTTTTCTTTTCATTTGGCCTGTCCCACACTTGTCACTTCTCCCATCTCTGTACTTGTTTAACAGGTAATTGCAGTACTGTGTAATAGAAAGCATGATGCTCCTGCAGCTGGTGCAGGTGGCTTTGGATCCTGTCTCTGGGATGACAATCTTAAAGTACAATAAAATACCTAAGTTAACTTCTATTGACATAAACTCACTGTGGGCTATCTTTTATTATCTTTTCGTGCAAATTCCATATTGCCTCAATGAGACTGTAATCATTTATGGCCAGAAAGTTGTCATTTTGCCTGCTTGGGCCTTTGAATGGTGTTCTACATAGGAGGACCTTAAATAATGCGTTTTTATGATGATTGAAAGTAGTATTAAGGTGAGAACAATGATTTTATTATTAAAATAAAGGCTTTTGTGCCCTCAGATTTCTCCCCAAACCCACGTACTACAGAGCCTGAAATTCTATTTTTAAACCTTGGTTTACACATAACCTTTTAAAACGCAAAACCCTTGACATGTTAGGTAACGGGGTAACACATTCAAGTCTTAACTCCAGAATCAGGACTCATAGAGGACATCTAATCTAATTAGATCATTTTATAAATGAAGAAACTGAGATTGATGAGGTTGAAATGTTTTGCTTATGGCCATAGACCCAGTACAGACATATAAGACACATAGAATTCAAAAACAGATCCTCAAATCCAGCTCCTTTTCCTACTGTTTCCCACACTTTAAGTCACTGGCATTTTAAGCCAGCCACAACAACACAAGTAGAGAAGGAATAAGGGAATATGTAGGGAAAAATATCAGTGAAAGGAAGGAAAAAGGGAGATGATGTGGAACAATAGATAAGTGTCGTCTTCATACGGTGGAGAAATAGTATAACACAATGTGCTAAAATAGATAAAATACTACACTGGAAGTCAGGAGGACCTAGGTTTAAATCTTCCCTCTCCTCCACAAAAGATGGTAACATCTAAGTTCTACTTCACTGGGTTATGTTACAGATCAAAGATCCACAATATGTATGTACATATATACATTTATATGCATATTCTGCAAACTTTGAAATATAATGCCAATGTCAGTTTACATTTACTATACCATAGTTGATAAAAGGATGGTCTTAAAACCAGAAGACAGCTGTTCAATTTCCACTCCTATCACATACTAACTGTGTGACCCTGTAAGTTGCAGAGGAGATGCTGACCTGCATTGTTAGATGGAGTTTCCCCACATGAAAGCTCCCCCTATGAGTCCTTATCCCTTGGTTAATTTCCTGTAGTCATTTCAGGTGACAAGCCCTTTTGATAATAATAGTTAAGGTTTACAAAACACTTCACAGATGCCTATTTCGTTGGATCTTCACAACATCCCAAAGAGGTAGGTTAAAATGTTTACCTCCATTTTATAAATGAAAAAATGAGATAAGACAAAAGCTAAATTATTTTGTTGTGGTTCTGTTGTTTTAAGCCATGTCCACCTCTTCCTGGGGTTTTCCTAGCAAAGACACTGGAGTAGTTTGCCATTTCCTTCTCCAGCTCGTTTTAAAGATGAAGAAATTGATGGAAATGGGGTTAACTGACTTGCGCAGGGCCATAGAGGAGTATCTGAGGCTGGATTTGAAATCAGGAAGTCTTCCTTTTTCAAGACCAGTGCTCTAATCCGCTGATATATAAAATGTGTAAAGTGGATTTTTGTTACAGTTTCTGGGAGTTCAGTTTCCCATGATCTATAGCCATAACAATCCCTTATTACCAGGTATTAGATATATGTTCTCACAATTACAGTTCAAAACATCTCCAACATGCTTGTATGAGTTATATAATAGGAAAAGAAACATTTGTGCTTAAATTGTAAATATCTACTGTGACTGTACAGTGAGATATAGGGATGAGGTGATGTAAATTTGTGACGCTATTGCCTTCTGTGTCTGTTGCCCTTCTCAATTCATCCCGGTGAAATGGAGGGGTAGGTGCCCTGCCTTCTTACTGGCCCCTGCAAGAAGGGTAATTAGGGAATGCTGTAGGAGTTGATGCTCCCATTATCAGCAATCCTTGTGAGAAGACTAGACTAGAATAAAGTAAGATTTTTATTAATCCCTTCGAAGCTGCCTTTCCTATCTGACTAGATCAAGAGTCAACCTTTGCTAGTAGCCCTCTTGTGCACTGTAACTATCTTACAGCCACCTAGCTGCCCAGCCTCAGACACTTGGCAGATTTTTGACTAAGAGTAAGTAACTCAACTCTGGTAGTCAGGTGGTACAGCAGATAGAGTGAAGGACCTGAAGTCACGAAGACTTATCTTCTTGAGTTCAAATCTGGCCTCAGACATTTACTAGCTATATAATCCTGAACAAGCCACCTAATCCTATTTGCCTTAGTTTCCTCATCTGTAAAACAAGCTGGAGAAGGAAATGACCAAACACTTAAATATCTTTGCCATGAAAATCCTAAAAGGGGTCATGAAGTGTTGGACATGACTGAAAACAATTGAGGCTGGATTTGAACTCAGGTTTTCTTGATTACAGGCCCAGTGGTCTACCTACTATGTAGCTTTACTTCCTCTATTTTTCAAGACTGCTGGCTAAATTTGTTTTCCCCCACAAGGGAGTGAGTCTTTCATAAACATTCATAAAGCCAACCATAATGTGTAAGCCTCAGAATTGGTTAGTGGCTAAACATTCCAGTGATGAACTGACAGCTCCCTACTCCCTGGAAGCTTTAAACACATTAAAGTTGGAGTTTAGGAAAAAATGCAACAAATGTCAAACAACATACAGATTACTGTTAGGCAAGCATACTTTAAAATATACAATCTTCTGGCCAGGGTAAAGCTGACGGTCCTTGTCAGATTTCTCATAAAAGAGAAATATGAACTGAATTTGAATCATTCTCAGAGCAGAAACAATGACAAAGAGTACCTGGGAATTCCTTACAACAGTAACAACTTGACTGAGACTTCATTCTAGGGGCGCTTTATAGTTATGACTGGTCCATCTTATGGTACTCATACTGTTTCCTTGCCTGCCATACTCTCCCCCTGCCCATCAATGATCATATTTTCAGAGTATTAGAAAACATTTGTTTTTTCCACTCATTTTTTCAAAGCTTATACTTGCATATGAATGTTGCTATATATGTGAATGAAGAAGTAGAGAAAAAAGTCATATTTTCAGGTGGCTAACCAAAAAACACGTTCCCTGATAATGACTAGTAAGTACCTGATTATTTCTTTTGTTTATTTTCTTTAGGTACTAAGTATCTATAATGTGCAAAGGCCCTATAGTGGGCACTTAAGATGTAAAGGCACAACTTAGAAATTGTCCCTCATCTCAAAGAATTTATATTCTACTTATACATAAGTTAACTCAAGATTAATTGAAGATGGTACACTGAGAACTAGGATGAAGAAAGACTTCCTCTAAGAACCACAGAATTGACCCTTAAGAAAACCTAAGGAGCTTTAACGAGACTGATTTGAGGAGGAAGTGCAAGCCCCAGACATGTAGGGCAGTCTATTGGAAAGCAGAAAGGCAGGGGATGAAATGCTGAATTTTGAGAGTAGTTAGACTGAAACAATGTGTGTATGAATTGTAGTAAGGTGAAATGCACCTGGAAAGATAGGCTTGATTGTAAAGGTCTTTAAATGCCAAGTGTTCAGTGTCCTTTAGCATTTCAATTGCAACCTCATTAGAAGCACAAAAATACCTCTTCGTTTATTTAAAAAAGAAGTATGAAAGTATTGCCAAGGAATTTCTAAATGGTACATAAAAGTCTGTCTAAGAGTCTAAAACCTAAATATCTAGCTTAAGACTAGCACTCAATACTGCACTACTTAAATCTGAAATAGTAACAGAAGATACCATTTATCTACATTTAACTCAGAGGAATAAGATATTTTCAGAGGAGATAACCTAAGAGGTCAAGTCCAAGTCCTTCCATTTTACAGATAAGGACAGTGATGTGCTCAAAGGTCAATAAGAAATGTCTGGCTCTATATGGCATGCTTTTACTTCATTGCAAATGGAATTAGACCTCCAGGTTGTTTCCCAGTGTATCATGTAGCTACCACCTTTCTAGTTCCTCTTCCTGTGTTATTTTTCCCAGTTAGAATGTGAGCTCCCAAAAGACTACTTGCTTATATTTGTATGTTCAAAGTTTTTTTTAATCTATTTTTCTATAATTTCCTTTATGTAACATATTACGTTTACAAATGCCTTTTTCCAAAAGTGACATCATTTAATCCTCAGTGTATCCTGTGAGTAACCTGATGGATTATCCAAGTGTTGCAAATATACAACAAAAGGGTCAGAGGCTAAATGATCTACCTCAACAACACTCATGTAGTAAATAGCAAGTTGAAGACTCAAACCCACGATTATCTCACTCCAAATCCAGGGCCCTTTTTATGATGCTGTGGATTTGAGTATCATATCTGATGTCAGACAAAGTAGATTAATGATTTTGATCACCATTTCTCAATATGCATAGATATCATCAATGAATAAGCATTTATTAAATACTGCTATATATCTAGCACTGTGCTGTGTGCTAGGGATACAAAGACCAAAGATAAGACTGGCCCCTATTTAATTCCTTGTATTTCTGCCTGCTACAAGGCAAAATAAAGAAATCAAATTTGTCTAACACATTATAAATACAGTCATAGGGATGAGATTTTTTTAACCTCTCTCCTCCAAACCATCTGCTTTCAAGCTTTCCTTTCCACAGAAATGCCCTTTAACAGTCCACAATTGCTGTCAAGGCAGCATGGTAGGAAAAAAAAAAACATTGATCTTAAAGTAATAGTCACTAAATTTGTTATGGTCACCCTGTAGAATTTACATTCTTCCCAACACATTTCCAAATGGTGCCCCTTCCCTTGACAGTTCATACCCACTTCCCTCTACTCTCCTCAAGTCAGTAGGCTATCATTACAGTACCTTTCTTTGTATATAGTACTTTACATTTTTCAGAGTACTTATGTAGATATAGATATATCGATATATATATATATATATATATATATATATATATCATATTGTTTGAGTCTTGTCAAATAGACAGGGAACCTACTCTTGGTCTTGTGTTTTGTAGGACAAAACTAAGGCTCAGAAACATTAAAGGAATTGCCCAAGTTTGTATGAATAGTGACAGAATCAGGGTTTAAATTCTTTACTCTTAGTATAGAGCATGAAGGTTCCCAGATAAGCCATACATTATAGCGAAAATGAAAGCTTCTGATTCTTGGGAGATCCTCATTGATTTCTATTAGCATCTGGCTATGTAAACCAACAAATATTTAGTAGTTAAAAATGATAGGATAAGTGTTCTTTTTCACTGTATTTTGTTTAATAGGACCTATGATTTCATTGGTATAAGAAACTCTCAGGGAGGAAATTGTTTCCATCATTGCAGATGTGTATGTATTTTCCAACTTATAATCAGAGAGAGTGACCAGAGGCATGAAGGACTGAAGTAACTTGACCAGTGTCACACAGGCAGGCTGAGTTAAATCTGAGTTGATTCTAAGGTTGCTAAAACGTTTTCCCTTTTGTCATGCCATAAAAGGTTCACATTTTGATCACTCTTTTTAATGACAAAAAAGTATCAGTTTTAGGAAAGTTAATATGGCATTAGAAATTTCAGTATCCAGGGTATTCTTGAAGAAAAGTAGGCCTACTCAGTTTCACAGGTGACAACTTTTCCCTTAAAAAAATTAAACAAAAGATTCCTTTCTTTCCATGAGAATAATTAGGGGGAGCTGACAGTTCTTGTCTTATTGTAGCAAGTGAAATGTTTGAGTTGACATTTTTTTGGGGAAAAGTATGGATGGTGCCACAAAGTAAAGTACTTTGCATGAAAAATGAAGCCAGTAAATGTCAAATATATAAAAGGGCTTCCCAGGAAAAATACCACTTTTCACTAATATGAAACAAGCATTTTCCAAATTTTCGCATGAGTGGAGAGTGCACTGTATTATGACTCTTTCTCAGAACACAATCTCCCACATTTGGATATAAGTACTACAAAAGTAGAATGATGAATTGCTATCAAAATGCCCTAAATTATTTTCAAATAACCCGTATCCTACTTGGGATTCTCATTTCCTACCTTATCTTCAAGATAAATGAATAAGTGTTCAAAAAGAATTGTCCTTAGCAGAAGATTTGCTTTTTGTTCTATAGAGGACGATAGGACTCATACAAAGCTTCTAAATTTGAAGCACTTGAAAATATCAAGTAATTGAGTCAATGTAATTCAATTTGATACACATTTATTAATCACATACTGTATACAATCTTTTGTGGAGCTAAAGACAAAGGTGAAAAAGGCACCACAATTCTTGCCTATAAAAAGTTAAATTAGGAATCCCACATATAGAAAGAATTATGTTAGAGTATGATCGTTGTTCCATAACAATCTGAACTAACTACTCTGAGGAGGTTAAGGCATAAGAGGTAACTTCTAGCTGGTGGTATTATTTATAAAGATAAACAAAATATGATTAAACATACTTGATTTGATATTGTACTATTAAAGCTGGAATTGTTAAAAAAAGTTATAAAGTAGTCACAAGTAAAAGTGGGGAAAAGGGGAAGAGACGGCTAATTGGGTAGGAGATAGTGGTGTAGAGCCAGGAAGTCTCATCTGCTGTGTTCAAATCCGTCCTCAGACACTTACTAGCTGTGTGACCCTGGGCAAGTCACTTAACCCTGCTTGCCTCAGTTCCTCATCTGTAAAATGCGCTAGAAAGTCTAATAACTCTGCCAAGAAAACCCCAAATGGGATCATAGACAGTCAGATATAACTGAAAAAAACGACTGAGGGCTAAAATGAAATGTAAGTGCCTTTCTCAGTATTTCTATTTGTCAAACTTTAAAGCATTAAGAAGAAGAATGATATAGTTGATGGGATAAAGCTGGGAGTGCAGAAGAGTTGGGTTCAAGTCCTGCCCCTCAAATATATGTCTGCATCATCAGAGAAGTCATTTAACCTGTAAGTGTTCCTGACAGTGTTATAAAAGTCTAAGAGAGAGAAGAAGGCAATGAAGGGAGGGGAGAGAGAGAGAGAGAGAGAGAGAGAGAGAGAGAGAGAGAGAGAGAGAGAGAGAGAGAGAGAAAGAGAATTAATACTTGTTTACTATCAGCAGTCGGAACATATAAACATTCAAATATGACAGCCTCAGAAAAGAATGTACTCAAGTTTGGAGTTTATACAAACAGATGAGAAAGCATTGCAAATTAAAGTCTAATAACAGATATTTTCACTATTATTGAAGTACTAACTTTCTATTCCCTACACAGCAGTCAATAATCAAATAGTGATTGCATTTGAAGTAGAATGTCAGGAAGAATATTGAGCTCAGTCCTAAGGACCCAAGTTCAAAATTGAGCTCTGATATTCAAAATCTGAATAACATTGAGCCAGCTACTTCATCCATATGGGTTTCATTTTCCTCATTTGTAAAATGAGGTAGGGTAGATTAGATGATAACTAATTTTTCTTCAACTCTAGATTCCAACTTTAGATCTATGATTCTTTTAAGATTCCCTTTTTCAAGCATGTACTAAATGCCCATTTTACTCTCCAAGCCACAGTGAACATAGGATCATAAATTTAGAGCTACAAGTGATCTAACAAGCTATTAAGTCCAATGTCCTAATTTTACAGAAAAGGAAATTGAGTCCCCAAAAGAAAATGTGACTTGTCCAAAGTTACAAAGATGGTAAAGTGAAGAGCTGTTTTTCAAGCCTAGATCTCTAATTCCAAATCAAGTATTTCCTCCTGAGAGAAAGAATTATTTCTCTCTCATTAACAGCCAATTACTAAATTGGGAAGACCCCAGTTATTCCCCTGTCCTATTTCCTTGTCCAGTCTCTCCCAGCTGTGAAGAAAGTAGGACTAACATTTTCCTCATTTTGGGTTTTACTACTCCACCCAAATAGATCATATTTCTAATCTAAGGTTAATCTCCCTGCTGATGAGATTTGGGCTGGGAATAAATTCTTTGAATAGATTACCCAAGGCTGGGGTAATTTAGAGGTAAATGGAATAATCAAAGTTCATTAGGATAAGTTCATCCCCTCACTGTAATATTCATTCTGTCATTAATTTTTAACCAATCAGAGTTGATTGCCACCCTTGGGAATACCCCTGTCATGAGGACATGTAAATTGTGAGCCTGCCACTATTACTGTATTTGGCATTTCAGAGTGCCACAAACCTCCTTTTATTAAAATACTAGCAATATTAATAAAATGATTAAATTACTCAGAAATTATGTGTCTCAAACTGGTCGTCTCAACATAAATACTTCAGGGAAGAAAAGAGGACCTAATTGAAATTTGCATAGAACTAAACTAGCAGGAAAAAGCATTCCAGGAAAGAGAAATGGCATCCGTAACAGGAGAGGGCAGAAATATATATGGAATATTTAATGAACACACACAAGTTTCTAATATTCAAGTACAAATGTTTTTTTTCTTCCTCCTTCCTTTTATTCCCCCCCTCAACCTCCTTTCTCCCTTCCTTCCTCCCTCTCTCCTCTTTTCTTTATTTTCCTTCATTTTATTCTTTCTGTCTCTCTCTCTCTCTCTTTCTGTCTCTGTCTCTGTCTCTGTCTCTCATCTCCTTTCTTCTTCCTTTCCTCTCTTCTCCTTTCAATTTTAAAGGAAATCTCTTCCTATCTTCCTCATGCTAGAAGGCAGGGACCATTGAGGACCTATTACAGATTTCACTCTAATCAGAATAGAATGGAGCTCCATTTTCTGATAGCCCCTCCTTGAGAAACCTGATGACTGCCTGTTTCTGGGGACTGACCACAGTAATACTATGGTATTCTCTATGATTACAGATATGAACACAGATATTCTCCATGATTAGCCCCATGTAGCTAAGCACCCCTGAGCTCAAGAGATCCTCCAGCTTCAAACTTTCCAGGGCTAGATTGCAGGTATGCACCACCATATCTGGTCCTCTATTTCTTTTCCATGTTCTAAGATACCGTATTCCATCATAAGTTTCAGAGTCTAAGAAGTGGACAAATAAACAAAAACAACTCATATACGATCAGAAGCATGTTTTGAGTAGAAGGGGGGGAAAGTCAGAATGAAGAAGTAAAAAAAAAACAGGTTATGTCCTCTGTTGGAGTAGAATTCATAAATATGGGAATAGGGCAGTCACCTACTCTTACAAGGCAACAAACTGTATTTTGTGGGATACAAAAGAAGTAAAAAGGTAATTTCTTCTCTAAGTGGGCATGAAGAACTCACATGCCTGAAACTAGTGAAGACTCCATTTACAGAGCAGCATCTGACAAGGGCAGATTAATATAGTACACACTGAACCTAGAGTACAGATGGGGTGCTGAGTACAGAAGTGAAGAGATTAAAGTCATATTAATCATGAAAGGCAGGAACAATAGGAAAGAACCTTGACATTTCAGCATGGAATCTTGTGAAAGACTTGAGAAGGGGAATGAAAGAGGAGGAAAGGTGGATATATTTTAGCTTTTGTACTTTTAAGGACTAGAAGAAGAAGTCCAGGCTGGCTGAGTATAGGAAGGCAAAAGTCAAACTTAAGAGATGCCCAAATTATAGTTTCATGACAGAATTTTATTATATCCAATGAAAGGTCAGAGCTATTTCTCTTAGGATTTTTTTTCCTTTTTTTTATAGGAATAGATGACTTTGTGAATTGAAAACAGATGTTTATACTACTCTGATGCATTGGATTAATTATTCATTTCTTTGCAAGTATCCTGCCCCAGATACTATTGTCTCTGTAACTCTGAGCAAGTCACCTAACCTCTCCAAACCTTGTTTTCCTCATCGGTAAAATGGGAAAAATAATGACATCTATCCTCTCTATGTTGTGAAGATAGCTAAGATTATGTATGTAAGGCACTTCACAAACTTTACAACATTGAAATAACAAAAAACCCCTGCTGTTATTAATGGTTTTGTTCTTTCTTTTTTATTATCTCATGGGATTCAGATATAAAATTCATAATCCTAATGTTTTCAAAATTGAATGCTTGGCAGACTATATTACATGGGTGGATTAAATGATTGCTTTTTGTTATTGAATAAACATGTTGGGATGTAAGCTAATCTCTGTTAGTCTCACAGAAAATGTCTCGGGGAAAACTTGAGTGGTAGACAAGATGACAAGAATGATGTTTCCTTCTGTTACCATGTGCCTTTGATCTATTTTACTATGCTTCCACATTTTCTTAGATTATGAGTATTTGATATAGCACATTTATTTTAAATATTGTTCTTAAATATTTATGAAATACTTTTACATATGGATAATGGTGGACAACAGTCTTATCTATGCTGATGCTCTACTTTCAATAATGTTTATTTGTTGACTCATCAAGCCTGGTGTAGAGAGTTTATTTATAATAGAAGATTTGAATTTTTTGTTTATGAAGCATAGTGAATTTTTAATATATAAATCTGGCCACTTGGGATGGTGGAGGTAGTGATGGCAGTGGTAGTGGTAATAGTATTTACAAAGCACTTCAAAGTTTGTGAAGTGCTTTACAAATATTATTTCATTTGATTGTCACAATCCTGCGAGATAGGTGCCACTGTGATGCCCATTTTACATTCTATAACTTGCCCAGGATCACACAGATAAGGAAGAGTTTGAGGTCAGATGTTAACTCAGGTCTCCCAGACTTCAGGTCTAACACTCTATCCACTGTACCACCTCGCTGCCTTATGTGTTTCTAGATATTTAGAAGATGCTAAATTTGTTTAGTCTTCAGCAATATGTTGTATAGTTTATACAGTTTCCTTGTAAAAACTATCAATTACTAATGAATATCATTATTATATTTATACTCTTGCATAAATTCTGTGTATGGTGTTGATAAAAAAATTTAATTTGTTGTCAACAATACCTGAGTTCCAGACCTATCTCTGGGAAATACTAACTGTATAGCTAGAAAAATCACTTTACTCTTAGTACACTAGGAAACTAAGACTTTAATTTGCATGACATTTGATAATATTTGTTGGTAGAGAACATTTACTCTATTATGAGTTGCCTAAATTGGTAAAATCACCAGTCTAGATCAAGACTGGTTTTAAAAATGTCAGTTACAATAAGTATATTTCACTTTTCATTGTATTAGGGGCAGCTAGGTAATACAGTGGATACAGCACTGAACTTGGAATCAGGAAGACCTGAGTTTAAATCTGACCTAATGCTCATACTATCTATGTGACCCCTGGATAATGTACTTAAAAAATATCTCTTTCTGCCTTAGTTTCCCTATCTGTAAAACGGGAAGATGATAATAGCACCTACCTCCCAGGGTAGAGTGAAATAAAAAAGGTATTGTTGTTATATACTGTTATCCTCAGTTCCTTAGGCATAAGTACTTGATAAATTGATAAATGCTTCCTTTATTGTATTGATCCCACCTCCTCTCTGCCAATATGTAAATATATTAAAGGCAAAATAGAATGACTAGGATGAGGATTGTTTGGGGAACGGTGAGGAGATCAAGCAATTGATTGAGGATTAGATTTTGAATAGCTACAATCCCTCAAATATATGACCTTTTATAGAGAGAGAAATAGTTTCAAAACATACAGAAACTTGTAAGACAAGAAAATTTCCCCTTCTTGCTCTATGTTAGAGACATTACCTAACTTATGTTGAAAGATTATTTATACTGTAACAAAATGATTTTTAGTTACCTTAAGAGAAAGCTAGAAGCATAGAGAATGGTCCTAGTGGCTCCCCACTACATTTTGTCTCACAGTCCCCTCCCCTCAGTTAGAAATGGCTAAAAAATGTTACCCTATACCTACCTGAGCAATAACTATGCAAAAAGGAATTCCAGAACTTTACTAATTTCTCCCTATGTGTTTGCCTCCAAATCTGCAAACCTTACCCACTTGCCTTGTATAAAGATGTTTCCTAGAGCCCAGTGTAATGCTTCACTTAGTCTAGACCAGACCAGCAGATTTTTGAGAGTGACAGTCTAGGTCCTTCAGAAAATCCTCCTCTCTCCTTCACCTGTTCTGTGCCTATGATCGGTAACATCCTGCTTACCCATCTGCTTTCACTTTCACTTCAAGTGTTCCTCCAAATTCCCCACTGAGCTGTACTCAATAAAGAGCTACACGGTAATGACTAGAAATAAGAGCTGTGTAGGTCAAATGCTTTCCCATGCTGGAACAAGCCTAAAGTTAGAAATATTAGTACATTGGAAATCATGGTTTTATCCCCCAGACACACACATTCACATCTACATGTACACATATTCATCCGTGTTCTGGACCTCATTTAATCTGAGAGATGTTTTAATCTTAAGCTTTGCTGAATCTATACAGAAAATAATTTAGAATCATATTTTATTCTTTGATCTCACATATGCTTACATTTCTGTAAAATTGCTCCATAGAAAGGCAGGACAATGTCAGTCAGTCATGGGGGTTTTCACTTGCGGACAAAGCATATAAGAAATTAATTCCCTTGGGTTTTACCTTAGTTAAGTTCTTTCTAAAACAGTTTTTGTAGGCATAACCTAAATAGAAGATATATCTTGAAGTATCTTCACAGTTATGTAGATATGTGGTAGAAAGTGCACTTGATTCACAATCAGGTGAGTGAGGTGTAAATATAAGCTCTGCCAAACTATCTTTTAATTTTGGCAAATCCTTTAATCTTGCAGAAGAGCTTCAATGTCCACATCTGTAAAATAAGGATAATATTTTTTCTGTATGTTTTCCAGGTTTGTTATCATGAAAAACAGTGAAACTTAAGGTACAATGGAAATCACTATTTTCATCATCTCACAATTGTTTAAATCTTAAACAAAATGTTATAGTACAGTTTTATTGTATGTTCAAATCTCAATATGTGTGTGTAATCTTTTTGATGTGTGTACCTGCTAGTGGTGCAGATCCTGATTCCTTCATACTTGTTCATCAAATGGACCATAATCCATATTCTCCCATAAATTTGTCACAGGTATAAACACAATAGGCTGTAAAATTCCTCACTTTTTCTTGTCATTATGAAGATGCTGAAGGGCCTCTTGGACTGTCTGGACCCTAGATTCTAGGGTATCCCTTATTATCATGGGACTAATCTATCTCCTTTTTGCTTATAGGTTTCTTTGATCACGTCCTTAATTATTTCATACTATATACCTATTCAAATTAGGCTTAATGTTTGTACTTTTTATATAAGAAGTTAGGGGACAGTTTCAGGTATTTTATAGACGCCCAATTTATATGAGTTGACGGAATTCAGCAGATCTCAGGCTAGGATCTGTACCATCAATGTGATATTCACAGCACCTACCACGGCCATGGATATCCTGGCACAGTTTTGAATTCTGAAATACCACAGACTCTCCACATGGAAGACAGAACCAAAATATTTATTCAGACACCAGAAAGCCCAATCCATCATAGTAACAAAAATCTATACACAATAACAATGCAGAGGGCAACACTGTCCCCAAACCTTCTCCTGCTAGGTTTCCCACAAACCAGCTCCCTTAAACAAAATCACAAACAAGCTCTTTCACTCACACTAGCCAGCTGCCTGCATCCATCCTAGCTCTGAGTGCTCTCATGACTAACTTCCTCTCAGCTCTGCTCTAGCTCCGTCTCTTCCTGTTCCATCCATTCAGCAAACTTCTCCCCCAAACCCAGGTCCAATGTGATTCAGACTTCTTTGTGACCCAGGGAGGTCATATGGACATATTAATGAATGAGAAAAATCTCTCCATTTAAATTACCATTATAGGAGCATGTTAAACTCTAGCAACCAAGTGTCCAGTTTAAATGTAATGATTCTATAAAGCCTAGATTATCAGTATGAAGTGAAAATGGAATGAACAGAAGAAATTGCTAGAAAAAATGACATTTCTCTGGCACATGGTCAAGTTTCCCTGATAGAACAGAGAAATCACCACATAGGGAGTTAAAGTCAAAATTATTTTAAGGCACTAAGCATAGAAAGAGGTGGAAGTTTTGCACCTTTTGTCTTGTGTGGTATCGTTTGTGAAGTTCTAATGGAGAACAGCAAATAGAAATAGTATTTATGGAGCAAAGAGATCAGCATTACATATGAAAGCTTATTACCTCTATCCTCAGGTAACAAAACATCCTATAATGGTCTGTAACAGTTGAGAAAATATATGATGATGTGGAGGAAGCTCTAATTTTTTGCTTCAATAAATTCTTGGAAATTACTGTCTCAGAAAAGAGAATTCCAAAATATTGACCTTTCTCCCTATGTAGCATTTAATCATTGTACATGTTTTAGTTATCTAATTTCACAATTAGATGGTTATCATGCATAATAAGATGCAAGCGCTAGTAACAGCTTGGGGGGCAGTGTGGGGAAAGCAACGAAAGGAGAAGAATCAGTCTCTGGACTAACAGTCATCCATAGCTGAAGCTGACGAATGAAAGGATTTAGCTGGAAAAAAAGGAATTTTGTTTTTAAATCCTATCAAATTAGCAGCTAGACATAATCAAAGGTAACACAGAGTACAGACTGGGAATGCCTCATGATTTGATGAGTAATTTCCTAAATCACTATAATTTAGCAAGTTTGGTTCTAGTTTAAAAATGAAAGCATATATTCTCTGTCCTCTCTCTCTTACACACGTGCACACACACACACTTACACACGCTCACACACATACACACTTGCTCTCTTTATCATTCTCTTGTTCTCTAGCTCTTTTGCTCCTGATTCTTCCTCTTCACTCTTTCCCTTTTCCTGTTTCCTTGTTAAATTGATTGCTCTAAGATACCAAATTCCTCTAATTTTAGACAAAGAAACTTCATTCAAAGAGGCTTGTCCAAGGACACATAGATGGTAAGAAGTCAATTTAGGATTCAAAACTAGGTCCTCTGGATCTAAGCTTTGTTTTCTTTCCATTATATCTGCATGTGTTATAGGATACAGCTACCAACACATTAATGGTTTCCAGCTCCTTTATGCATCTTGCCCTGAAGAATGGAAATTCAACCTAGAAGAACAGATTATGAGTTGTTTTAGTTGATTTTTTTTCTAAAGTTGTCCAGAAATGGGGGGCGGAGCCAAGATGGAGGAGTGGAAAGACTCACATTTGCTAGCTCCGAATCCACAGCCCATAGATTTCCTGTAAAAAGAACTCCTGACAAATTCTGGAAGAGTGGAAGCCACGCAGCAACACAGTGAAGGAGATTTCGGCTGCAGAGAGCCCTGAAAAACCGACCACAAAGGTACCCCGGACACGGGAGCGGAGTCCTGCCCTGTGGAGTGCTCCCCTTCCCCGGCTCCGGCCACGGAGCTCTGCCCAGCCACACGGCACTGAGAGGAGCCAGCAGACTCAAGCAGGCTTCAGAGACCTGAATCTCCTGGTGGCCACGAAGGTCCCTCCACCCACAGACACACAGGTTAGTGAGAGAGACAGGCTGAGAGGAGAGCGGGGTATCTCCGGGACTCGGACCCCCTGGGAGGATGCGGCCGAGGCAGAGGCAGCTACGAGCAGACCAGGCTGGAGCTCCACCGCTGCTCCATTACAAAAGTTCTCGGCATAAACCCCCTGAGGGAACTGAGGCTGAGAGGCAGCCCTGCCCCCACCTGAGAACCAGCAGATAAGCCCCCATTGAAGAGCAGTCAGGCCAGCCGCCAAAAGCCCTGAGGCTGGGGAGCAGCATTTGAATCCCAGACCCCAAGCACTAGCTCAGTGGATCTAAGCCAGGGGGGTGGAGAGGACTCCCAAAAGTCAAGTAACTGGCTGGGAAAATGCCCAGAAAAGGGAAAAAAACTAAGACCATAGATGGTTATTTC